>JAOWBW010001392.1:0-320842 GCA_026119855.1 Campanula takesimana
ACCATTAAGCATAAACACAAAACCAGATTGCGATCTAGAATCATCCTTGTCGGGTTGGAAGCTTGCATCCATGTAACCATTTACAACGTAGATCATCTTCCATGCATCTATATACCAAGAATTGTGTCTTTAGGTCCATCTCAAGTACTTAAGAATCATCTTGACAACAATCAGTGACTCTCACCAGGATCTGATTGGTATCTACTCGTCATGCTTAAAGCATAAGAGACATCGGGTCTAGTACATATCATGGTGGATAAATGCGATCCAATTACAGAAGATATGAATTCCATCATTCTCTCACGCTCATCAGTTGTCTTAGGACACTGATTCTTGCTAAGAGTTACGCCAATGTAAAATAGGAAAGTTTTCCTCTCTTAGAGTTTTCCATGCGGAATCTCTTAATGAACTTTGTCAATTATATGTACTTTGACTCAAACCAATCAACTTCTTAGATCTATCACGATAGATCCTTATGCCAAGGTGTAGACACCCCGCCTTGGACGCTCACCCCGATTGCACATTTGATTTTGTGTTTCTCCCCATTTTAAGTGTTTCTCGTTAGTTTTTGTCACTTCCGTTAAGTTCCTGACTGACTTCGTTAAGTCAGGGACTAAACTGAATGACAGGACGATTTTCTAGTCCATTCTGTCCATTCTGTCAAATTGCCTTCTCTGAGTCGCGCGCCTCCGACAGGAGGATCCAGGCGCGCGCGCCTCCCGCCCCCAAAGCAGGAAGCGCGCGCCTCTGGGCGTCAGTTACAGATTTCTGGCCAGGATTCCCTCCCTTGCTCAATTTACAGGATTTTGCCCGGGAAGGATTTCTTGGTGACTGAGTTTTGGCACCAAAAACACCCCTCTTTCACCTATAAAAACCTCTCTTTACCTCCATTTTCAAGGATCGAAACTTAGACAAAAATTGAACTTACAAAAACGATATACCAAAATCACTTTCTAAAGGTTCTCCAAGGATTTCATCAAGCAACGTTTGAAGTTCTCCAAATTGTAGGTAAAAGTCCATCTTTTTCTTTCTTTTTTTTACTTCATCTCCTCTCTCTCTTTTACTTCAATCAAATGTGCAATCACCCAATCATTTTGGGACATGACTCTAATGATCACCTCATCTCATTGAGGTTGGTTAAGGAGTTATCTCCTACATTCCAAATCCTATTTTAATCCCCCTTTTCATGACTTAAAGAAGAAGAAGAAGAACATTTTTTTCATGTAGATTTTGATCAAGCAAGACCAACTTTAGTTGGGCGAGATGGGTGTTTCGGTACTTCCCATCTCGTAATCTAACCCCCGAACCTCAAAACAAAGAATCTCTGTTTTCGTAATCAAACTTAGGCTACAATCATAGGTTTTTCTTATGTTCCTCAAAACATAGGTGGCGACTCTAAAAACAAGTTAGACATCCTAGGATACAAACCACGCGCTCGAGCCTAAGGCCGTGGTTCCCCCGGGGTATCTACAGTGGCGACTCTGCTGGGGAGTTTTGAGGGTTAAACTTGCGTTCTGATCGAAATCTACATCTTTTCTGGGCATTCTGTTTCCTGATGGGGGAGGCGCGCGCGTCTGGCCTTTAAGCCTAAGGCGCGCGCATCCCATATCAAGAACCAGAATCGCCCATTTCTTCATGTTCTTCATCTTCTTCTTCTGTTATTCGGCACTAATCACTTCTGCAGGGGTTACAATATGAACATGGGACCAGGGCAATCCCCTGAGTCCAAAGTCTGACATTCTGACAGGTGTGCCCCAGAAGCGCGCGCCTCCCATGAGCATTGCGCCATGCGCGCGCGTCCCACATCAGTACTCAGAGGCGCACGCTTCTGGGTTGATTCCCAGAACAGAAACAGGTTTCAGTGACTGAGCAGAACAGTGGGGTGTGGGCACAGTTGCCTGCATCAGAACAGAATTGAACCCTCGGACTGTTTTAATTTTGTGTTTTATTTACCGGTCACACGGGTGATTCGGGAGTTGTAATTTTATGTGCTTACGTGTTTTGTGTGTTTTTCTTTCTTTTCAAAAAAAAAAAAAAAAATAAAAAAAAAAAATTTTTTTTTTTTTGTCACTTGTTAGACCTCACACTACATGCACATATTCCTATGAACTGCTCACTATCGAGTCGCACAAGTCCAACCCCAAACCCGTCGAGGCCCGTCCTAGAAAGTTTCAAGCTCCACCAGACCTTGACTCTTTCGAAGCGGTAAACCTCAGCCCGTGGCGTAGTTCAAGACTACATGCCGGGGTGACCTTTGAGCCTCATATTCAAGCCGAGAGCACAAACCACACAATTCTAGTTAGGGTCTAACACTCCGTGACTCAAGTCGGTTTCCATGTACCGAGATTTCCCTAAACTAATGTCTTCAAATCATACATGCCAACTTGTTGAAAGGGACGCAATAAAAATCCGTCCCCAAAAGTGGTTATTTTGGACGAAATAAAAATCCGTCCCCGCATGTATGCTTTACTACATTAATTTAGTTTAATCCCGATACATGTAGGATTCACAAGCGCGATGGAATCCGATGAGTATATGGGACCGCGAGATGGTCTATATACTAGTGTGACGATTCCATTATTTTCTTAGAAACCCCAAAGGGATTCATCCCTCGACTTATAAAAAAAAAAAAAAAAGAGAGTCTTTTCTTATGTGGTTCGAGTCGTGTGCCCAACTGTGTGTTCTAAGCCTCTTCATGGACCGCAAGTGTTACTCAAGACTGACAAGGGCCTCTTCTGCAATATAGGTTCAATGGTACTTACAAAGTCTACCGGGATTCAGCAAATCGGTTAGTCCGTGAAGAGATCACTCCAACAGCTCCAACACCAACCATGACCGGCAGCAGCAACACCATGTCTCTCGAACAGCTCTCAACTATGGTCCAACTCCTCCAAGAGCAAGTCTCCACCCTTAACAAGGAGGCACAAAGCAAAGACGACATTTGGCAATCCCACCTCGACAGCCAAAGGGAGGCCCACGAGGCCGAAATGGAGCTAATGAAAGAAAAGCTCACCAACCTTGCCAAGGGAAAGAACAAGAACAATGATGATGAATCCGAATGGACCGAGGGTTTGTTCAAGAGTCCTTATGTCAACACCCGCACTAAGAAGATGGGGGAACCAAGTTCGAGAACAATGAGCCCAAAATGGTGGATTCTATCATGGCCTACATCGACCAAAAATTCAATGGGCTCAACATGGGGAAAGGCTCCGACACAAGCCTTTATCAATCATCCATCCTCATGAGTACTATGGCCGCTCTTCCGATAAGTTCAAGATGCCCGACATAAGCAAATTCAAGGGCAACTCTTGTCCTATGGCTCACATCGAGACTTATATTTGGGCAATGGTTCCAAAGAAGGTCTCCACCAAGGTGATGGCTCAATGCTTTCCTCTCACTCTCGAGGGGGCGGCAAAGATTGGTATGCTACTCTCCCGCTCACTGTCCGTCTTGATTGGGACTCCGCCATGCTTGCCTTCAAGAACCAATACCAAGGCAACACCACTCACCGGCCCACAAGGAAAGAGCTAGAAAACACTACTCAACGAGACAATGAGTCCTTCATCGACTTCACAAGGAGAGGGAATGACAAACTCTCCGAAATTGTTGAGAGGCCGAACACAAAAGAGCAAATGGACATCTTTCTCAAGTGTCTCAAGATTGATCTCCGCACTCACCTAAGTGGGCTTGCTACTCCGACTTCTCCCAAATGTATGAGGCGGGGTACGCATGGATGACTTGCTCAAGGAGATTAAGAAGACCACTCCTACTTACCGCTACAAGGCCGCTTCCAACTCCACAAAAGAGGCCTCGGTCAACGCCGTCACTATTGACAAGGGGAATTACAAAAAGGTTCCTCCACCTCAAGGGAAAAGGCCCCGAAGTGACCGTGTCTACACGCCTCTCCAAGGCATGACTCAAACCGAAGTGTTCGAGGTCCTCAAGGCAAAGGGTCAAGTCACACCCGTGCAAGGGTACCAACCCAAGACGATCCACGACAATCATGCTCACCACAAATATTGTGGCTACCACCAATATAGTGGCCACACCACCGAGGAATGCTTCGTTCTCCGCAATGTCATTCAAGATCTCATAGATAAGAAAGAATTTGTAGTGACTAATGACGAGCATGTCAATGTAATAGAGATAGGAGAACTTGAGGGGACCACCCATTCAATCCCAATTGTGAATGGGGGCCCCAATGTTATGAATAAACTTGACAATTCTTGTTATGTAGTGACTTATGATGAGGTAATGAGGGAAGTACTAGAAAATAGGAAAGAAGCAAGATGGGAACGTCAATATGCTAACTCGATCCGGTCGAGTCATAGCAAGCAACCCTTCCACTTCCGCACCGAGCTCCTCTTCTCAAAGGCCGCAAGCTCACAACACTCCCGAAGATCCTCTACTTGTCCAACTCAAGAAAACTCAAGCCAACATCTCTATTTGGGATCTCATTGCATCCTCAAAGAAAACATCGAGATCTTGTCATCCGCAATCTCGATGATACATCAGTTTCTCCCGATACTACTCCCGAGGACCTCACAGCAATGATTGGTCACATTCACTTTGGCAACGTCATCACCTTTGCCGATATGGACCTTCCACCGTTTGGTTCCGACCACAACGAAGCTATTTACCTCAAGGTACGAGCAAGGGGGAGGCCCGTCTCAAGAGTCTTAGTGGACGGTGGTTCCGCACTCAATCTCATGCCTGGTAGGATCATGGGCATACTGGGGCTCAAAGATTCTGATTTGAGGCCTTCTACTCAAGTAATCCGAGGTTATGACAGCACCGCCCGTACAGTCATGGGTATGATCGAAATTGACATTGAGTTTGGGAGCATGGTCATGTCCGTTCCATTCCAAGTGCTTGATATCCCTGCCTCGTTCAACTTACTGTTAGGTCGACCATGGATTCATAGTGCTAATGCCGTACCGTCAACTCTCCACCAATGTGTCAAGATCCGAAACGGTGATGAAATAGTGACCGTAATGGCTGAAAACATTACTATCCACAGAAAAGGTGAGCCCGTCCACCAAGTTCAGCACGGTCTACCAGACTCCACTCTCTCCGATGCCTCTATCAACGCCATTGACAAAGAAGGGAGAAACGGATCATGGACCCCAAGCAATCACAAAGTACTCCGCATGATGAGGATATGGACTACTTCCCTGGTTTAGGCTTAGGGAAATATCAGCAAGGAATCCTACATCCCGTGCAAGTCCCATTTGTCAAGAACACATTCGGTTTGGGGTACGAGCCTTCCGAAGAAGACTTGAAGCAAGAACAAGCAATCAAAAACGAAAAGGCCCGAGCTCGTAAAGAAGTCCGTCGTTATGAGGTCCCTAATCTAAGGCCTTACCGCAAGACGTTGAATGGTTATTTTGTCCGCCAAGGGGAAGACGTTCCATACATGATCTTTCCCGAACCATGGGTTAACAATAAGGGTGTCAAAAAGCCTGGCCTCGAAATCTTCTCCGATTGTGAGATCCAGAAATCCGAAAGGGAACCAACTCCCATGTCGCCCGTGAATGGTGGGGAAGGAAGGTGACTATAGAGTCCGAGACAGAAATCACCGTGGGGGAAGAATTGACAGATTTAGCCTCCATGTTTGAAGAGCTTGCCGTAATGAATGAATGCCAAGTCAACGCCATCCATGACACCGTCATCATGAATGAGACTATCAGTGAGATCCCGCCAAGCTCCGAGCCGATCAACAATTGGTATTCAACAAAAGGGCCCGTGGTATCCGAAGAATTCTTAGTCCAAGAAATGGGTTGCATACCCCGCACAGCAACAAAGGAAGAGCGGCTTACACCTACTTTCGAGTCCGAGAGTGTCTCTAATACCCTCACCCAAGAGGATTTGGAGGCCATAGCCGAGCGTGTGTTTCCTTTCTTTGCTAATGAAAAATTTGATATTTCTGAGTACCCTGAGATTGCAAACATCATAAATGATGAATTAACTAATAATGAACTTAACAAACAAGTTAATAACGATTCAAATTATGATGAAATAGACCACGAAAACACAACATACTTAAATGAACTTGCTCAACAAGTCCGTAGTCGTGGCGAGAATGGTCCAAAGGCTGACGAAGAATTGCAGGTTGTTAATCTGGGTACCGAAGAAGAGCCAAAAGAAACCAAGATTGGAAGCTTCTTCAAGGGAGACGACAGAGACAGATTGACTGCATTACTACGGGAGTTCGTGGATGTGTTCGCATGGTCATACAAAGACATGCCGGTTTAGACAGAAAGGTAGCGGAGCACAGGATTCCGATCAGAGAAGATGCCAGGCCAGTAAAGCAGAAGCTCAGGAAGATCAAGCCAGAATGGTCTCTGCAGGTCAAAGAAGAGATTGAGAAGCTCCTCAGCGTGGGTTTCATCAAGGTTATCGAGTATCCGACATGGTTAGCCAACATTGTGACAGTCAGGAAGGCGAACGGCAAGGTCCGAGTTTGTGTAGACTTCCGGGATTTAAACAAAGCTTCCCCAAAGGATGATTTTCCACTCCCTAATATCGACATGCTAGTCGACTCCACTGCTGCCTACGAGGTTCGCTCATTTGTGGATGGGTTCGCTGGGTACAATCAGATTCTCATGGCCGAGGAAGATCAACATAAGACAGCCTTCATAACACCGTGGGGTACCTTCTGCTACACAGTCATGCCGTTTGGGTTAAGAAACGCTGGGGCTTCCTACCAAAGAGCCGTGACAGACTTGTTCCACGATATGATTCACAAAGAAATCGAGGTCTATGTGGACGACATGATCATTCACTCCAAAGGGACCGATGGTCAACATTTGACCGATCTCCGCAAGTTCTTCGAAAGGCTTCGTCAACACAAGATGAGGCTCAACCCTGCAAAGTGTACATTCGGGGTTATCCGAGGCAAAGTTCTTGGTTATATGGTCACAGAAAGGGGAATCGAAGTAGACCCCTCCAAAATCAAGGCAATCATTGACATGCCTCCTCCGAAGACGCAGAAAGAGATTAAAGGTTTCATGGGCAGACTACAATACATCAGTCGGTTTGTGCACCAACTTACTTCCATGTGCGAGCCAATCTTCAAGTTACTCAAGAAGAATGTGGCTCTAGAATGGACCGACGCGTGCCAAGAAGCCTTCGATCAAGTGAAGCATTACTTGACGTGCCCTCCTGTTCTAGTTCCGCCACACAAGGAGAAACCTCTGTTGCTTTATCTCACTGTCAATGATGAAGCCCTAGGGGCTATGTTAGCACAAGAGCAGCGAGAGTCCACAAAGGAGAACGCCATTTATTTTGTCAGTCGCCGATTCCAAGGAGGCGAAAAGAACTACTCTGTTTTAGAGAAGTCATGTGCAGCATTGGTTTGGGTCACTCAAAAGCTCAAACACTATATGGAAGCTTTTCCGATCAAGCTAGTAGCAAAGGTGGACCCGCTCCGCTACATCTTCGAGAAGCCTTTCATGTCAACAAGAATAGCCAAATGGTACTTCATGCTCGCCGGCTATGATATCACTTACGTCACACTAAAATCCGTCAGGGGGAAAGTGTTCAGTGACCAGCTTGCCGAATTCCCGTGTGACGAAGTGAAGGGGGAAGATGTACAGTTCCCCGACGAGCATTTAATTTGTACTACAACCGAGGAAGACAAGTGGCAACTTTTTTTCGATGGCGCCGCCAATAAACACGGTTTTGGTATAGGGGTATTGCTTGTCGATCCAAAAGACACCTACACCCCCATTGCCATACGCCTGGAATTCGAAGCTACCAACAACATTGCCGAGTACGAAGCATGTATAGCGGGGCTCGAAGCAGCTCTCGAAAGAAACGTCACGGAACTAGAAGTGTTCGGCGACTCATTGCTCCTTATCAATCAGCAATCGGGAAAATGGCGAACCCAAGACCCGACTCTCCAACAGTATGGTCAGCACCTTGAAGAACTGGTTGAACAATTCCAAAAGATCACTTTCAACTACCTGCCAAGAGATAAGAATCGCTTCGCCGATGCACTGGTCACTATAGCTTCATTAGTTGAAATGCCCAAAGGAAAAATGGTGAAGCCTTTCAAAATTGCTCGAAGGAACAGTCCGGCATATTGCATGAGCGTCGAGATCAACGAGGTTCAAACAAACTCTCCGTTGGTATTCAGATATCATGAACTTCCTCAAAGACGGCACTTATCCCGAGAACATCAATAAGAAGTCTCAAGCAGCTCTGCAAAGGTTAGCCTCTCGGTACGTACTGATTGGGGACCGAGTCTATAAAAGGCACCACGACGGGATCAATCTCTTATGCGCCAATGAGACCGAAGCTCAAGAGATAATGTGTGAAGTGCACGAAGGAGAATGTGGGCCCCACATAAATGGATTTATGCTAGTCAAGAAGATACTTCGCATTGGTTACTATTGGAGCACTATGGAACGAGACTGTATCGAGAAAGTCAAAAGGTGTGCCAAGTGCCAATTCCACGCTAATCTGCAACATGCTCCACCCTCACAACTTTACAACATGGTCACACCTTGGCCTTTCTCTTGTTGGGGGATAGACATCATCGGTAAAGTTCATCCTGCCGGGAGCAATGGGCAGTCATTCGTCCTAGTAGCAGTCGACTACTTCACAAAGTGGGTCGAAGCACAAGCCTATCGAACCCTCAACGCCAAGAAAGTGGCCGAATTTGTAAAGATTAATATCATGTGCCGATACGGCGTGCCTCATGAAATCATTTCCGACAACGGCTCTCACTTTGAGAAGGAAATGGATGCACTTTTGGTAGAATACAAGATCACCAAGCACAAGTCATCTCTTTACCGGCCCCAAGCAAATGGCGCGGTCGAAGCAGCAAATAAGACCATCGAGACCATCGTCAAGAAGATGGCCTCAACAGGAAGGGATTGGCCCGAAAAGCTACCATTAGCATTGTGGGGCTACCGCACATCAATACGATCCGCAACAGGAGAAACTCCTTATGCATTGGTCTATGGTTCTGAAGCCGTGCTCCCTATCGAACTTGAAGTCCCATCTCTACGGGTCCTCCTCGAGAATCAAGTCAACGAGGTCGACTGGATGCAAATTCGATATGAACAACTAGCCTTGCTCGACGAGAAAAGGTTAAGGGCACTCGAACGCACGAGGGCATATCAGCAAAGGATGGCAAGAGATTTCAACAAAAAAGTGAAGCCTCGAAACATCAATGTGGGAGATTTGGTCTTAAGACAACATCCTCCTAACGCCATGAATCCCCTGGGGAAATGGGGACCCCGATGGATCGGTCCGTACGTGGTCAAAAAGATACTAAGCGGTGGTGCAGTCCGGCTCGTGGATTTAGATGGTGACCAGCTGCCAAAGGAGGTCAACCTCGACAAGCTCAAGAGGTTCTACGCTTAATAAACAAAGACCATTAAAAAAAAAAAAAAAATAAAAAATAAAAAAATCGCTCGCTAGGTTGAAAACCGCAAGGGCGGCCTAGGCAAAAATTAGAGCACGTGCAAAAAAGAAGCCCGCTAGATTGAAAACCCGAAAGGGCGGTCTAGGCAAAAAACAGGGTGCACAACAAAAAAAAAAAATAAAAAAAAAAAAAAAAAATGGTTTTTGTTTGTTTGAACTACGAAGACCTGAGCCTCCCAACTGGAGGAACGTAGGCAACCTTCGGGTGCGGTCTAAAACATATCAAAAATACCCAATTCACTCAAATAACAAAATGCAATTTTTATTCATTCAATGAATTATTCAAACCATTACAACGGATTTATTGAGCAACAAAAGACATCAAAATATTAAATCCTAAAACAAAGTGGTCTAATTGCAATCTCTTAGGGTACTAAGAAAAATCCAATTTTCTCTTGTCTTTCAAAGGACCGCCCGATCGTCTCTCAATCCTTTTCTTCTTGGGTAACGAAGGAGCACTAATACGCACCGAAACCTTCTGTGCCGCAGCACGTCTCCTAGAATAAAAGTCATCCAAAGGAGTACCGAAAGGGTCAGCAAGAATGTTACTCGAATCAACAGCAGCCTCTCTATATCTCAAAGTGCTGCTAGGCTCAAAACCCTGTCCCAACAACTCGGCACGAAGCACATCAACCCAAGTGATGCCACGGTAAAGGGTGCCAAATAAATAATCCAAGTAGATCTCGGGAAGGAAGACACTCCCCGATGCAGAGGAGCGAAAGCCCAACGATTGCGGTCATCTCCCCAAGCCGATTGAAGCTCACTCGAGAAGTCAGGACCCATGTAAGCAACTGGACGAAGAATTCCATCCCTCGGAAAAGGAATTGTCTGTTGGCGACCGAACTGCCACAGAACCCGCTCTGACTGGTAAAACGAAGAATCTCTCAAACCGGGTACAACCACGTGCTGAAAACCAAGAGTCCATTCCACAAAAGGACGAAGACCCCAAGAAGGAGGACACCACTCAATATTGACGGTCACCCGAGAGGCAAAGAATTTCTTCCAATCCTCTTCAGATAAATCCCGGATCAACAACTTCCTCCTATGAACAGCAAAAGGAGACAAATCACCATCCGGAGAATAAATTCTGAAGTGTTCTCGGAGCCATATGGTCAAGAGCAAAGGGCTTCCCCGACACATCTTGCCCGTCCTGTGTAACTCATCAAGACCATGCAACGTCTCCCCTACAATAAGAGGAATTACACTAAATCGCTGGTCCTTAGCTTGCAAAATAATCTCAGCCAACTGCGCGTCCGCAGTCCCGAAAGGTGTAACAAACAGTACTTCGCTGAAGAGACAAACAGCCATGGCATTCTTTTGAAAGATTGAACCACCGGGTCCTCCGAGTGCAAACTGAAGAACATCGGCAACTCAGTTACGTCAATCACGGTACCGTGCAACATCTTCCTCACATCCTCAACAGGGAGATTCAGTAACTCAACCCAAGAGTCGACGGCACCACGGTGATATTTGGGGACGGCAATCCGACAAAGGCACGCCAAGGATGGCCCCGAAATCGTCAACAGTCGGCACCATTTCATTAGCTGAAAGGTTGAAAGTATGGCTGTCGCAATCCCAGAAAGCCGCGGCAGCTCTCAACAAATCCCAATCGGTTTCAACGTCCGCAAAGTGAAAAGAATTCGGAACCCGAAGTCTTTAATGAAGGCCTTCTTGGGATGGGTCTTGAAAGAATACACAAAAGTGCCCAAGTCCTTTTCATACACACTAACGACCTTGGCGTCAAGAGCAAAAGAATTGGAAGCCATGGAAAATGTTGATCACAAGCGAAGTTAATCAATAATATGATGTTCAAAAATGGCAGAAAGGAGCTGTGAGAATCAAGTGGTCGAACAGAAGATGATATTATAGCTGTTGGAGACTCTTCTGGTCAGCAAATGTCAAGCCTGGAATTCCGCCTCCCAGACGCACGCGCCACCCGCCAGCAGTATGAAGCGCGCGCGCGTCCCAAGCCTACATAGGAAGGCGCGCGCCTCCCAGGTCTAAATCGCTTGAAGAAAAGGGCCTTGTCAGAGATCTCCAGCCTAAATCAAGACACTGTCCCGATCCTCGGACACCCAGTTGGGCACACCTTTTCTGGTCCGCCCTTAAGGCATGTCAAAAAAAAAAAATCGAAAGCAGGATAGAAACTCCCACTCATAAGTAGGCTGTCCTCTTCAAAAATCCGAACTCCCTATTCTGTCACGGGTGCCACGCCCCCCCCTCAAGAGTCAATCTCAACATTTCATCACCAGCAGGAACATTTTTCTGGTCGCAGTCAACTGTGCCCGTACCCCACAATTCAAAAGTCAAGTGTGACTCCAAACGGCACGAGACTTCAAAGCAATATTTCATCAAACGGATTCACTACGGATTCGTCAACAAGGGTTCACCAACGGACTCATCCAAGGGTTCACCAACGGACTCATCCAACGGATTCACCAACGGATTCGTCAACAAGGGTTCACCAACGGACTCATCCAAGGGATTCACTAACGGATTCATCAAACGGATTCACCAACAGATTCGTCAGCAAGGGTTCACCAACGGACTCATCCAAGGGATTCACTAACGGATTCATCAAACGGATTCACCAACGGATTCGTCAACAAGGGTTCACCAACGGACTCATCCAAGGGTTCACCAACGGACTCATCCAACGGATTCACCAACGGATTCGTCAACAAGGGTTCACCAACGGACTCATCCAAGGGATTCACTAACGGATTCATCAAACGGATTCACCAACGGATTCGTCAGCAAGGGTTCACCAACGGACTCATCCAAGGGATTCACTAACGGATTCATCAAACGGATTCACCAACGGATTCGTCAACAAGGGTTCACCAACGGACTCATCCAAGGGATTCACTAACGGATTCATCAAACGGATTCACCAACGGATTCGTCGACAAGGGTTCACCAACGGATTCATCCAAGGGATTCACTAACGGATTCATCAAACGGATTCACCAACGGATTCGTCAACAAGGGTTCACCAACGGACTCATCCAAGGGATTCACTAACGGACTCATCCAACGGATTCACCAACGGATTCGTCAACAAGGGTTCACCAACGGACTCATCCAAGGGATTCACTAACGGATTCATCAAACGGATTCACCAACGGATTCGTCAACAAGGGTTCACCAACGGACTCATCCAAGGGTTCACCAACGGACTCATCCAAGGGATTCACTAACGGATTCATCAAACGGATTCACCAACGGATTCGTCAACAAGGGTTCACCAACGGACTCATCCAAGGGATTCACTAACGGATTCATCAAAAGGTTCACTAACGGCCTCATTCAAAACATTCAGCCAGCAGGTTCACCTAACGGATCATGCCACCCCCTCTATCAACAAAAGCCGCTCACACAGGGAGCGCACCACTATCTCTCGCAATTTCAAATTCCTGCTTCCATCTAGTCTTTGCCTTTTCTTGGTGATGTCCTCGGCGGGTGTTTTTAACTTTCGTCGACGCGTTCTGCTTTGCAGTCCACGTCGCCGAGGGGCTCTGTAGACACCCCGCCTTGGACCGCTCACCCCGATTGCACATTTAATTTTGTGTTTCTCCCCATTTTAAGTGTTTCTCGTTAGTTTTTGTCACTTCCGTTAAGTTCCTGACTGACTTCGTTAAGTCCAGGGACTAAACTGAATGACAGGACTGATTTTCTAGTCCATGCTGTCAAAATTGCCTTCCCTGAGTCGCGCGCCTCCGACAGGAGGATCCAGGCGCGCGCGCCTCCCGCCCCCAAAGCAGGAAGCGCGCGCCTCTGGGCGTCAGTTACAGATTTCTGGCCAGGATTCCCTCCCTTGCTCAATTTACAGGATTTTGCCCGGGAAGAATTTCTTGGTGACTGAGTTTTGGCACCAAAAACACCCCTCTTTCACCTATAAAAACCTCTCTTTACCTCCATTTTCAAGGATCGAAACTTAGACCAAAAATTGAACTTACAAAAACGATACCAAAATCACTTTCTAAAGGTTCTCCAAGGATTTCATCAAGCAACGTTTGAAGTTCTCCAAATTGTAGGTAAAAGTCCATCTTTTCCTTTCTTTTTTTTTACTTCATCTCCTCTCTCTCTTTTACTTCAATCAAATGTGCAATCACCCAAATCATTTTGGGACATGACTCTAATGATCACCTCATCTCATTGAGGTTGATTAAGGAGTTATCTCCTACATTCCAAATCCTATTTTAAATCCCCCCTTTTCATGACTTAAAGAAGAAGAAGAAGAACATTTTTTCATGTAGATTTTGATCAAGCAAGACCAACTTTAGTTGGGCGAGATGGGTGTTTCGTTACTTCCCATCTCATAATCTAACCCCCGAACCTCAAAACAAAGAATCTCTATTTTCGTAATCAAACTTAGGCTACAATCAATAGGTTTTTCTTATGTTCCTCAAAACATAGGTGGCGACTCTAAAAACAAGTTAGACATCCTAGGATACAAACCAACGCGCGCTCGAGCCTAAGGCCGTGGTTTCCCCCGGGGTATCTACACAAGGATGTAGGCGGCTTCTCCCATATATTTCATTGAGAAACACTTTCCTAACCAAGTCTTTACAGACTGAAGTGCAGGAATGTTATTTCCAATGAGCAATATGTCATCAACATATAGCACAAGAAATAATACTACGCTCCCACTAATCTTCTTGTATACACAAGGTTCATCTTCATTCTTGATGAAGCCAAACTCTTTGACCGATTCATCAAATCGAAGATTCCAACTCCTAGAGACTTGCTTTAATCCATAGATGGATCTCTGCAACTTGCATACGTTGTTAGAATTTTCTGGACTTACAAAACCTTCAGGTTGTGTCATATACACATCCTCAAGTAGGTTCCCGTTAAGGAATGCTGTTTTGATATCCATTTGCCATATCTCATAGTCAAAATATGCGGCTATGGAAAGTAAAATTCTTATAGACTTGATCATTGCTATGGGTGAAAAGGTTTCATCATAGTCAATACCATGAATCTGCCTATAGCCTTTCGCTACAAGTCTAGCTTTATAAGTATGCACCTTTCCATCCATATCAGTTTTCCTTTTGAAAAAACCCATTTGCATCCTATGGTTTTTACACCTTCGGGTGCATCAATCAAGTTCCAAATGTTGGATATTATGCCCTAGGCCCTTGAGAAAGGCCTATGCGTTATATCATAGCTTCATTGTTATAAGAGATAACAAACCCGATTATTATATCTTTTACATGTTTACTATAATAATCATTGTCCCTAGAACTTATGAAGGGCTAGCAAGAGTTTAATGGATAATCATATGATGATTATATCGCATAGGATGCGGATTAAACTTGTGGGTACATGTTGGAGAACAAGTACTGGATAGACCCGTTATGAGATTTATGTCATGATCAAATGTCATAATTAAATCCCATAATAGTTATATCATTTATATTTAGACCTGAGATTATAATTGTCTTCCACATGGTGAACATTATGTTTGGCGTACTCAAACGCTACCCCTAACCGGGTGGTTATAAAGGCTACGATTGGCATAATCGGATTCTTGTAGGGAAGAATGATAAGTCAAGATGGGATTTGTTCCTCTCTCAAGAGAGATATCTGCTTGGCCACTCGATGAGTGAGATTGATAATAGTGTACGGTCGTACCCAAATGAATTGAAGTATTCAATGTTATTTGCTCATATCAATCTACTCGGGTTCGATAAAGCATTGGACAATATAAGTTGAGGTGGACCATGACTTATGTCCAATATGATATTGCGTGACAAAGGGATTGTGATATGTTCTATAAGGTTACTTTGGACTTTTAAAGTTATACTAATTGGGTAGTCATAATGGCTTGCTAGAGTCCGCTTATGACTTATGGGTTCGGACTGGTTCGGACTCGTTGCCAACATATTATAATCCTATTGGGTCAACACAATAGAACGGATTGAAAAGGCGAAAAATCTGGGAATTCTTGGACTGCCACCGTACGGCTGATTAGGCACCGTACGGCTCCCATCTAGCCGTACGGCTGCCCCCCGTAACAGTCTAGGTTGTTCAGTTTTCTTGATAGAACAGGAATCCCGATCCCAAACGGAATTAGGTCAAACCCTTATATATGATATACAGCCGGGTTTGACAACCCCTAATGGTGATTTTGGAAATCATAAACAATTGTTTTAGAAACAATAAATTATAGAGAGGTATGATTGAGATTCATGATCATCAAAATACAATAATCAAATAGAAAAATAATTCCGATGAAGAAATCATTTCTTCACCATGCCTTGGGTCTAGCAATCCATATCAAGAAGGTGTTCTTGTTACCCGTTCGACGTGTGGATACTGATGGAGGGTGTTTCTTTTAGAACCTTAAAGTTCATGTTCATGGATGTGATCTTCAAGGGTTAGTTTCTTTCATCTTGTATTTAATTTAATCAATATGCACGGATCCGGGATCTTAGGTGTTTGATTTTATCTGTTTATTCCGCTGCGCATGATGCATCAAAACCCAACACCAAACTTGATTATCATACATAGACTTGATTTCAAATTCCATGGCTCCAAGCTATTTATCTGAATCAGGAGCGGACATCGCTTCTTGATAGGAAGTAGGTTCGTCATCAACCATGACTTCTACTTCATTGCTATCCGTCATGAGAAATCCATATCTCTCAGGTTCGGATCATACGCTACCAGTTCTGTGAGGAAATTGAGTATTCTGAATAGGTTCCACAACTCCTTGTGAAACTTGTTCAAATCCAACCACCAGTTCCATTTTATTTTCGGGTTCTCGAACCTCTTCGAGATTAATTTTACTCTAACTATTTCCTTTGGAGATAAACTCTTTCTCTAGAAAGGTACCATGACGTGCAACAAACACTTTGTTTTCCGCGCGGTTGTAAAAGTAATAACCATTAGTTTCCTTAAGGTAACCCATGAAAATACATTTGTCAGATTTTGGTGCAAGTTTATCAGAGACAAGTCTCTTAACATAAGCCTCAATACCCAAAATTCTCATGAAAGATAAACTAGGTTTTCTTCCAGTCCACATCGCATATGGAGTCTTTGGAACAGATTTTGTTGGAACATTATTTAGTGTGAATGCAACAGTTTCTAATGCATGTCCCCAAAAGGAGAAAGGAAGATCAACTTGACTCATCATGGAGCGGACCATATCCAATAAAGTCCTATTTTTCCGCTCAGACACACCATTCCATTGTGGTGTTCCAGGTGGAGTTAATTGTGAAACAATTCTATAATCTTTTAGATGATTGTCAAATTCTTGGCTCAAATATTCTCCACCACGATCAGATCGAAGTGCTTTAATAGTTTTGCCAAGTTGATTTTGTACTTCATTTAAAAATATTCTAAATATCTCAAAAGATTCACTTTTATGTTTCATGAAGTAGACATAGCCATATCTACTAAAATCATCGGTGAATGTTATGAAGTATTGATATCCTCCCCTAGCACTGTTGCTCATTAGTCCACACACATCAGTATGTATGAGTCCCAATAAGTCGCTATCCCTTTCACTACTCTTAGTAAAAGGTGTCTTAGTCATCTTTCCAAGTAAACAAGACACACAAGTTTCATATGATTTAAAATCATGTGAATCAAAAAGTCCGTCCCCATGGAGTTTTGAGATAAGCTTCTCATTAATATGACCAAGACGGCAGTGCCACAAATAAGTGTGATTTACATCATTAGGTTTGGATTTTTTATTTACATTATAGATACCATCATTATTTCTATTCTCAACATCAAGGACATAAAGGCCATTAAATGAATACGCAGTACAATAAATCATATCATTTAAATAAATAGAAAACTTCTTATTATCAATAAGAAACTTAAAGCCTTCATTATCCAAACAAGAAATCGAAATAATATTTCCACTCAAATCCGGAACATAATAACAATTGTTCAAAACAAGAATTAATCCGCTAGGTAAAATGACATCATATGTTCCCACGGCTAATGCAGCAACTCTTGCTCCACTCCCCACGTGTAGTTCCACCTCACCATCTTTTAGTAGCCTCCTATTCCTTAGTACCTGCACATTTAAACAAATGTGAGATCCACATCCGGTATCTAATACCCAAGAACTAGAAGTAGAAAGGAGTATATCTATAACATAGATACCTGAAGTAGAAACAGTCTCACTGCCCTTCTTCTTCTTCTTTTCTTCCATGTAAGCCTTTCAATTGTGTTTCAAATGACCAATCTCATTGTAGTGGAAACAGATTGCATCCTTTTGGGAGTTTGGTTTAGCCACCACAGCTTTGGCTACATTTGCCTTGCTTATCTTGGGTTTGAAAACTTTTTCCTTACCCTTTCCTTTGGCCTTAGAGCCCTTTCCTTCCTTTGAAACCACAAGAACATGAGAGGCTTCTTTTATGATTTTCTTTTTAGATGTGTTTAGCATCCCATACAACTCAGACAGAGTCTTATCCATACCATGCAAATTATAGTTCACGACGAACTGATTATAGCTTTTAGGTAATGAATTAAGAATAAAATCAGTGGCCAACTAAACATAGATGGGATGACCAAGCCTCTCTAGATGCTCAAAATGGGCCTTCATCTTCAAAACATAAGGACCCACCTACTGTCGTTCACTCATCTTGCATGATCTTAGAGCAGCTATGGTATCGAACCTTTCTTGCCTTGCTTGCTCTTGAAACATATCTTTCAATTGAGTGCCTATATCAAAGACTTCCAAGTGTTCAAGAGTCTTCTGAAGCTCAGAACATATGGTAGAAAGCATGAGACAACCAACCTCACGAGAATCACTTTTGTGCTTCTTTTAGGCATCTCTCTCTGCCCTAGGGGCAGTGGCAGCAGGTTCCTCTTCAGGAACGGGTTCTTCAAGAATGTACATCTTATCTTCATGCTTTAGAAAAATTCTAAGGCTTCAGATCCAATCCATGAAGTTAGCACCATTCTCTTGAAGTTTTTCCTTCTCAAGGATAGATCGCAATGATAGTGATTGAGTGTTATTAGCCATTATCTACAATTATGCAAACATGTAACCACATATAAGTACCAACTTAAATAAAGATATTATTATCTATATAGCATTTCACAAATACTCCCACTAAATTATATAACCTTCATATACATCCAATGTATCATACAATTTGAATGGGCTAAGATCCATATTTCACTTAACTTTGAGTCGGCTAGGGTACGACTGCTCAAAATAGGTTATTTAGGTAGACAACTCCATGTCAATCATATCATATTTGACTCTTAGATCCTTTATGAGATATTAGACATCATATGTCTAACATGTTTTAATCTCATCTGTGATTTAGGCCCAAAACTGTTTTGATAGCCTAATTCAGTTAAACCATTTTAGACGTATAGGAATCACTGTTTCCTCATCTTGCTTGTACAAATATGGAATTAATGTACCTCGCTAGGGTGCAGCCTACATAAAACTATCCGTGTATTCACAAGTGTCTTAATCATGTATTAGCACGTGACTTAAATTTTCAAGAAGGTTCATACACATAAAGTTAATAAATTAACCGAATTAATTTTATGTGACATTAGTTGCGCTAGTTCTAGGATTAAAGTCTGAAACCTTGAGATTTCTCCAATCTTCAACTCCTTTAAGATTTTGATCTCATTAACTGTCTGGACTTCTGAACTTAAATCTATTTCAGGAAACACGGTTTCCAAAACCAGCCATCTGAAACAGATCAGAATCAGTACTTCCCAAACCATCCGTACGGATGTTTCTGGCAGCATCCAGATTCATCCGTACGGCTTGTCATGCAGGTCACAAAAACTCTAAACTCTTCAGAATTATGGAACTGTATCCGCAGAGCATCTTGAAATTGAGAGCACAAACTGTACGGCCGAAACTAAGCCAAAAGGCATCCACATTTCCGCACTAAGATCAGGAAACAAGTAACTTCTCTATACGGTCGAAGCTAAGCCAAAAGACATCCACATTCCCGTATAGATTGGTCACTTGTTTCAAGACCCTTTCATTGTCTCTTAATCTCACATATTACAACAATTTTAAACTCTTTAGAACTTTGACTTCTGTATCCTATCTGAATTCTTCAACTGAAAACTGTTTCAGGAAACACGGTTTCGAAAACCAGCCGTCTGAAAGCAGATTCCAATTTCCAGATTTGAATTCTCTAAATAATTTACAGAACAATCTGAGCACCAGAAACCAGAATCAAATCTGGGAATTTCCAAACTATCCGTACGGATCAGTTTGGCATCTTCCAAACCATCCGTACGGATCCATTGGTATAATCCCAGATTTCCAGATTATTCAGATTTCAGAAATTCGATCAATCCCAATATCATGTTTATACATAATAAGATTACAGAAACATGAAAATACAGATTACGAATTTTAACCCATCTTATTCATATAATCAATAACAAATTTATTCCACATACAAATTAGATCAAGATCATCAACAAATATAATTCAATTATAACATGATAATCTAAGCATGCGATCATACATATTAATCAAATCAATATTACAACCACATAATCCCATCAACAACTAGCATACATATTTTATATCTCATATAAAATCTCATCACATAAATTCATCCTCTCATGATCATACCAATTTAAATAATCGCATAAATAATTATATCATGATAATACTAGAATTATTGATCATCAACGGGGCTTTGATACCACTGTTGGGTTTTGTGCAATCATGTGCAGCGGAAGAACAACATGAAAAACCCAATAGCCTAGATCCGTTATGAGCAATAATTCATAATATGAAGATGAAAGAAACTAAACCTTGTAGATCGATATGCGAAAACTTGGATTAAGATGCAAAGACGTGCACCCTCTACCGGTGATCCACACAACGAACGGATTCAAGAACGCCTTCTTGAACTTGACTGCTAGGCCTTCGGTTTGAAAAACTATGGTGAAGAATGATTCTTCAATCTCTCCTTTTATTATTTAAAGTTTGATAATTGAGAATAATCAAACTTAATAACCCAAGTAAATAATGTGTATTCTCTATCTCTAAGAAAGAGTTTGTGATTTCTAAAATCAATGTTATGGGAACAATTTCCGGTTGTCCACATTATATACAAGAGGTTTCCAAAATCCTTTAGGACTTAAGTTTTCTTGTCCAAAAAGAAGTTTACCTAAAATTATTTCTGCCGAGACAAACCATCCGTACGGATGTGTTTGAAGGCTCCCAAACCATCCGTACGGATCCTCCAGCAGGATCCAGTTCTTTCTCGTTTTTCGTTCCTTTTAATTATCCGTTCTGCGTGTATGACCCAATAGGATTATACTAAGTTGGCAACGATTCTGAACCATTCAAACCTCATAACTCATAAGCGAACTCTAGCAAGCCATTATAACTACCCAATTAGTATAACTTTAAAATCCAAATTTTCCTAAAATAGAACATAACACAATCTCTTTGTTACGCGATGTCTATTGAACGTAAGCCATGGTCAATGGTCAACTTACCTATGTTTAATGCTTTCTCGATCCCGAATGTATCGATAATACAAAAGACATTGATCCAATCAATTCATTTAAGCATGGCCATGCATTTCATCAATACCATTCATCGAGTGGCCAAAGCTTGACATCTCTCTTGACGAGGAACAAATTCCATCTTGGCTTATTACTCTTCCCTACATGATTCCGATTATGTCAATCATATTCTTTATATCTACCCGGCTAAGGGTAATGTTTGAATATGTCAAACATAATGTTCATCATGTGGAATACTGTAATAACCTCAGGTCTAGAGATTCCAGTGATATAACTATATGAGACTTAATTATGACATTGTGACTATGACATAAATCTCATAGGGGTTAGTCCAGTATTTGTTCTCTAACAAATACCCATAAGTCTAATTGTATCGCAAACACATAATCATCATATGATTATCTATTAAACTTATACTAATAATTAATCATAATTATCAGGGACGGGGATTGTTATAATAAACATGCAAAAGATATAATAATCAAACATTCAATATCTTTATTAAAGCATAAAGCAAATGATAACATTAATCGTTTAAATAACGTGCTTAGGTGTAGATACCCCGGGAGGAGCTCACGGCTTGGCTAGAGCGCGTGGAAGGATCCTAGGATGTCTAATTGGTTTTAACTGTTAGAGCCACCACCTATGTTTTAGAGGAACATAAGAAAAATCTAATGTAGCCTAATTTATGTTACGAAACTAGAGATTCGTGTATTGAGGTTCGGGGGTTAGGTTACAAAATGGAAAGTACTTAAACACCCATTTTGCCCAACTAAATTTGGTCTTGCTTGTTCATAATCTACATAAAAAAAAAAGATGTGTTCTTTCTATTCTTTGAAAATGAGATTTAAGGGGTTAAAAGAATGATTGAATATGGGGAGATAACTCCTTTGCCAACTTCAATGGAATGAAGTGGCCTTTGGTGTCTTGTCCCAAAATGGTTTGGGCGATTGCACACTTTGATAAAACAAAAGAAGAAGAATAGAGATGAAGTAGAGAGAAGAAAGAAGGGTAATGTTTACCTAAACTTCAAGTAGCCTCAAGTACTTCTTTGGAGATTGCCTTGAAAATAAGTGTTTGTGTATAATTTTCTTATATTCCAAAAAGTCCTCCCCTTTCAATGGTGAAGAAGAGGGGTTTTTATAGGTAGAAATGAGTTGTTTTTGGTGCCAAAACGAAGTCACAAAGAGGGAATTCCTGGGCAAAATTGTGTAAATTGAGCAAGGGAGGGATTCTTGGACAGAATCTGTAACTGACACCCAGAACTGTTATTCAGTTTAGTCCCTGAACTTAACGAAGTCAGTCAGGAACTTGACAAAAGTAACAGAAACTAATGAAAAACACTTGAAATAAAAAGAAACACAAAATCAAATGTTCAATCGGGGTGAAAGGTCTAAGGCGAGGATATCACCAAGAAAAAGCAAAGACTCGATGAAAGCAGGAATTTGAAATTTCAAGGGATAGAAGTACGCTCCCTGTGTGAGCGGGGAGGTACGGTGATATGAGACTGCCCACCATGGCCAAGGTTTAAACTCTGGTTAGCAGACTGAGGTTGGAGCCGTTTAGTGGAACCGTTATGCCCATTTAGAGTCCGTTGAGCGGACTGAAGCTGAAACCCATTTAGCGAATCCTGTTTACTGATTAGGAGTCTGGTTGGCAGACTGGGTTGAGCTGAATCCATTTGGCGAACCCGTTATTTGCTCTTTTAAGAGTCCGATGAGAGGACCTAGGTGGAGTTCTGTGTGTCGTACCCGTTATGCCCGTTTTATAGTCCGTTGAGCGGACTGGCTGAATCCGTTTGGTGAATCCGTTTTCCGGTTTAAAGTTCGTTGAGCGGACTGAAGCTGGAACCCGTTTAGCGAATCCCGTTTGCTGATTTAGAGTCTAGTTGGCAGACTGAGTTGAGTTGAATCCATTTGGCGAACCCGTTACTCGCTCTTTTAAGAGTTCGATGAGCGGACCTAGGTGGAGTTCTGTGTGTTATACCCGTTATGCCCGTTTTATAGTCTGTTGAGTGGACTGGCTGGATTTGTTTGGTGAATCCATTTCATTTTAAAGTCCATTGAGCAGACTGAAGTTGAATGCGAGTCTATTGAGCGAACTCTGCTAATGAGGGGGTGGTGATTTCAGTGGTTCACCATGGACCAAATTTTCTGTTCGAAGCCGCATTTGTTGTATGCTGTTTGACTTATGTGGGGGCGGGCCCAGTTGACTGCGAACCAAAAAATTTCTATTTTCGAGAGAAGATATCGAGATTGGCCTTGATTGAATAAAAAGACACTCCCTACTTTGAGTTTAGTGGGAGTTTCTATCTTATTTCAATTTAGACATGCCTTAGGGGTGGACCAAAATAATGTGTGCTTGACTGTGCGTTCAAGGGTGGAGCTTTCGTCTCGCTCTGGTTGATCCTGAGAATGTCTGGACTTCTTTTCTCGCGTGGCCTTCCTCTTTGACCAGGGCCTGTTGACACATTTCTGAAATGAGGCGCGGGCGCCTTTGCTTGTGATGGCGGGGATCGTGTGCTTCCCATATGGGTGGCGGGAGGCGCGCGCTTCTGGGGAGCGAATTCTGGGGCTTGACATTTTCTTGACAAAAGATCCCCAACAGCTATAATATCAGCCTCTGTTCAAAACCTCTTCCCCAACAGGTATTTTCTGCCATTCTTGAACACATTTTTCTTGCTTGATTTTGCTCATAACCCATATTTTCCATGGTCTCCAACCCTTTCACCCTTGATGCCAAAGATGTTGGTGACTACGAGAAGGATTTGTCAACTTTCGTGTACTCGTTCAAGACCCATCCCAAGAAATCTATTGTCAAGGATTTTGGGTTCCGCATTCTTTTTACATTACGGACTTTGAAGCCGGATTGGGATTTGTTGAAGGCTGCCACAGCCTTTTGGGATTGTGACAGTCACACTTTTAACTTTTCGGCGAATGAAATGGTGCCAACTGTTGATGACTTTGGTGCCATTCTTGGCATGCCACTGGCGGGTCAGATTGCTGTCTCCAAGTACCATCGGGGCATGATTGATTCTTGGTCCGATTTGTTGAACCTCCCCATTGAAGATGTGAAGAAAATGTTGCACTGTACCATGGTTGACATAACTGAGTTGCCGATATTCTTCATTTTGCATTCGGAGGATACAGCGATTCAGTCCTTTAAGAGGAATGCCTTGGCAGTTTGTCTTTTCAGTGAGGTCTTGTTCATTACACCTCTCGGTACTGCAGATGCACAGTTGGCTGAGATCATTTTGCAGGCAAAAGGGGAGCAGTTTAGCATAGTCCCTCTTATAGTGGGGAAACCTTGCATGGTCTGGAAGAGTTACATCGGACGGGTGAGATGCGTCGGGGAAGCCCCTTACTTTTGACCATATGGCTTCGGGAGCACTTCAGGATTTACTCTCCGAATGGTGATCTTTCTCCTTTCGCTGTTTATAGGCAGAGACACCCGATTCGAGACTTAACTGAGGATGGTTGGAAGAAGTTCTTTGCATCTTGATCATCGGCTGACATTGAGTGGTGTCCTCCTTCTTGGGGGCTTCGTCCCTTCGTGGAATGGAACTTGGGTTTCGAGCATGTGGTCCTCCTTGGTCTCAGAGATTCCTCATTTTATCAGCCGAAACGAGTTCTGAGGCAGTTTGGTTGTGAGCAGATAGTTCCTTTCCCGAGGAGTGGTGTACTTCATCCAGTTTCGTACATGGGTCCGGACTTTTCGAGGGAAATTCAGTCATCTTGGGTCGGTGACCGCCATCGATGGGCTTCTGTCCCTACTCATCGGGGTAGTATTTTCCTTCCCGAGAGTTACTTGGATTATCTGTTCGGCACCCTTTACCGCGGTATCACTTAGGTTGACACTCTTTGGGCTGAGTTTCTAGGGAAGGACTTTGAGCCTAGCAGTGCTTTGAGATACAAGGAAGCTGCCGTTGATTCGAACAACATTTTGGCTGACCCCTTCGGCACTCACTTGGATAACTTTTATGCTCAGAGGCATCTTGTTGCGAGGAAGGTCGTGGTCCATTTAATTTTCCTGGGCCGCCCAAAAGGAGTAGGAGTGAGAGTCGCTCGGGTGGTCCTTCGAAGGCTAAGAAAAAATTAGATTTTTTCTAGTATCCCAAGATTGCAATTAAATAGACCACTTGTTAGAATTTTAAGTGTTTTATTGTCTTTTATTGCTCAACAAATGTCCATTGTAATGGTGAAACGATTTATGGAATGAATAAAATTGCATCTTGTTTATGAAATAATTGGGTAAAAATGATTGTTTTAGATCGCACCCGAAGGTTGCCTACGTTCTTCTAGTATGGAAGCTCAGGTCTCCGTAGTTCAAACAAATGAAGACCTTTTTTTTTTTTTTTTTTTTTTTTTTTTTTTGCACCCTGTTTTTTGCCTAGACCGCCCTTGCGGGTTTTCAATCTAGCGGGCTTCTTTTTTGCACTTTGTTCTAATTTTTGTCTAAGCCACCCTTGCGGGTTTTCAACCTAGTGAGCTTCTTTTTTTTTTTTTTTAGTCTTTATTTGTTAAGCATAGAACTTCTTGAGCTTGTCGAGGATGACCTCCTTTGGCAATTGGTCGCCATCCAAGTCTATGAGTCTGACTGCACCGCCACTTAGTATCTTCTTGACCACGTACGGACCGATCCATCGGGGTCCCCATTTCTCGAGGGGATTCATGGCATTGGGTGGATGTTGTCTTAGGACCAAGTCTCTCACCTTGATATTTCGAGGCTTTACCTTCTTGTTGAAAGCCTTTGCCATTCTCTGCTGATAAACCCTTGTGCGTGTAGACACCCCGCCTTGGACCTCTCACCCCGATTGCATACATAGTTTTTTAATTTACTTGTTTTTGTTAATTTCTGTTACTTAGGTTAAGTTCCTATCTGATTCTGTTAGTTTTGGACTAAACTGCATAACAGAATTAATTTTAGAGTCATTTCTGTCATTCTGTCTTTTCCACCCGCGGGCGCTTCCGACACTGTTTGTGGGCTGCGTGTGCATCTCGCCCCTAAAGCGGGACTCGCGCGCCTCCCATTATGGCAGTAACGGATTGCACCTTATTTCCCTCCCTTTTCTTATTTACAACATCTCTTCTTGATCACAAAAGAGCCTCTTTTTACCTCCACATTCATCCCCCCTAGTTTTATAACCTCCAATCCCATTATTCTATACATTTCTTAAAAACAAAATATTTCTTTTTATTATTATTTGATTTTCTTTTATTTATTTATTTTATTGTTTTATTTATCTTATTTTCTATTGGTCAATTCCATCTCACATGGATTGATCATTTTCCCTCCAACCTTTCCCTCTCTTTTCTACCTATAAAAAACCTCTCATTTCTACCTTAGAAAAGGACCTCAACATTTTCTTTCTAGCAAAAACTCTAGACTCTCTTTTTGGACCTCAACTTTGATTCACAAACTACACTATACACAAATTCTCCCAACAAGAGTTCTTAACAACAAGACTCTACACAAATTGTTCTACAACAACACCATTTTCACAAGTTTGAAGTCCTCTTTCTTAAGGTACTTTATTCTTCTTCTCTTATTTTACATGTCTTAGTAATGTATGCAATCCCCATCAATTGGGGCATGACCAAATGACCACTTTACTACATTAAAGTTGGTTAATGTTATCTCCCTACATTTTAATCTCTACTTTAATTTCCTATTCATTTCTTAATGTAATTGTTTAGTATAATTGTTACATGTAATCTTTAGCATAAATTAATAAATAAATCAATTCTCTTTTATTTCTCTTTTATTTTCCCCTTTCTTTTCACTTTAATTGTTAGCACTTTTTATTGAAGGACATTAAACATTAGAACACCAAAAGTAGCAAGACCCGCGTAAGCGGGGCGGACTGGGTGTTTAAGTACTTCCCACTCCGTCACCTAACCCCCGAACCCCTCATCTCAAGAATCTTTGGTTTCGTAATCAATAAAAAAATCTATTTTCTAAGGTTTTCTCGCGTTCCTCTAAAACGTGGGTGGCGACTCTTAAAATCAAGTAGACATCCTAGGATAATTCACCGCTCTAGTAAGCCATGGTTCCCCGGGGTATCTACAGTGGCGACTCCGCTGGGGACATAGAGGGTTAAACTTGCATTTTCTGCTTTTGGTGTTCTTATATCTGTTTTCTGGGCATTCTGGTAAAAGGGGTAGGAAGCGCGCGCCTCCGGCCTTCTTGGCCTAAAGCGCGCGCGTCCGACCCTTATTACCAGAATCGCCTACCTTCCATCTTGTCCTTCAAATTTCATATTTCTATGCTAACAAGTTTCTGCAGGGGAAAGTTACATAATTTGGGACCAGGGCAATCCCCTGAGTCCGCGGTTTCTTTTGACATTCTGACAGGTACCCCAGATGCGCGCGCCTCCAACATTCATGGCGCAATGCACGCGCTTCCCACGTAACTGCCCCGAGTCGCGCACTTCTGGGCCATTTTCCAGAATAGAACAGTAAACAGAACAGTGAACAGAATGGGCAATTTTGACAGTGTGTGGGCACCGGGCCTGCATACACCCCCTTTTACTTTTGTTTATTCATTTTTATCGGTCACACGGGTGATTCGAAAGTTGTAAACTACGTGCTTATTTGTTTTTTTTTTATTTCCTTTGAAAAAAAATATTTTGTCACTTGTTAGACCTCACACTACGCGCACAATTCTTATCAACTGCTCACTATCGAGTCGCACAAGTCCAACCCCAAACCCGTCGAGGCCCGTCCTAGGAAGTTTCAAGCTCCACCCGACCTTGACTCTTCCGAAGCGGTAAACCTCAGCCCGTGGCGTAGTTCACGACTACATGCCGGGGGTGACCTTTAAGCCTCATATTTAAGCCGAGCACAAACCACACAATTCTAGTTAGGGTCTAAGACTCCGTGACCAAGTCGGTTTTCATGTGCCGAGATTTCCCTAAACTAATATCATCAAATCATACATGCCGTTTCCAAAAGAAACAAATGGTTGTAGGTATCACAAGCGTGGTGGAATCCGATGAGTATATGGGACCACGAGAAGGACTATATACTAGTGTGACGATTCCACTATTTTTCTAGAAACCCCAAAAAGGACCACGTCCTTCCGACTTTTGTAAATAAATAAATAATAAAAAAAAGAGTCATTTTTCTTGTGTGGTTGAGTCTTTTTCCTTTGTTTGTGGGTTAATTATTTTACTCAAAATATGTTTGTAGGGCCAACCTAAGATCGACCGTGTTCTCTCAATAGGTCCAATGGCTTCCAACAGCAACAACAACAAGGGTGAGATCATCTCCGTGTCCAACGAAAGGCTCTTCAACATAATAAGAGACATGGGGGAACAAATGGATAGACTTGTCAAGGATGCCCGCCGCAAGGATGATTTGTGGCAAGACCGTCTTGATCTAGAGAGGAAAATTCACGAGGAAGAAGTGTCCGAACTTAAGGCTCGTTTGCAAGAGCTCACCGACAACAAGGCAAAGGTCCACGGTAAAGCATTCTCAAGTGGCTCATCCCTCAAAAGTCACAAAGGTGCCACTAACGACCGTATCTATACCCCTCTCAATGGCATGACTGTCACCAAGGCCTATGAAGATCTCAAAGCAAAGGGACAAATTTCTCCTCTCCAATGGTACAAGCAACCACAACCATTGTGTCGCAACCATGCCCACCACAAGTGGTGTGACTATCACCTATGCAGCGGTCACCTCACCGAGGATTGCTTCTCCATCCGCAACATCATCCAAGACTTGATTGACAATGGTGAGTTTACCGTGGTTGAAGAACAACAGTTAGAGAGTGAGAACATGCAAGAACTCATCAAGAAAGGGGCTCTGATTTGAAATGGGGCTTCAACAAGGGATCATGCCACAAGGACTACAACAACAATCTCCGTTTCTCTTTCTCTACCTAGAAATAGGATTAAAAAAAAAAAAGAGTAAAAAGTCCTCTAATGTGTGCATTAATGTTTTCTCTCGTCCAATGTTAAATTTGGAGTCAATCATCAAATAAAAAGTCGTTCTTGTCCTCATACACTCTTCCAAGTTGTTTAATTTAATTCTTGGCAAAGATGAAAAAATGTCTAAACACGTTTTAGAACGAAGGCCATCGCTTGAACGCCTAGGAGCTAAACATCAACGATGGCATCAATAACGAAGACATCAACAATGACGAAATCAAGACAAAGAAAGGTGGAGCAACAATCATGAAGCAAAGTTTTCAAAAGGGGATATATAAAAAAAAAAAAAAGGCTCGCTAGGTTGAAATCCTCAAATCAACCTAGGCAAAAGTTAGAGCACACAAAAAAAAAAAAAAAATCCCCCTCAATCAAAGAAGTACAAGATTAACATCATTCCACCGATGAAGGACGAAGCAACAACCATCTCGACGAATGGAGCATCTGCAATAACTACGGTGACCTGAGCCTCTACACTAGAGGAACCTAGGCAACATTCGGGTCCGGTCTCACGCAAGAAAGAAGATATGTTTATCCCTAGCGCGTTATGGTGATCGGCCTTCATCTCGAACTTGTCATGACATCTTTGTACGATTCATTTGCCAATGAATTAATCACCTCAAGATTGAACAACTTTCCTAGATTTGGAATCACTTTCCGTTCCTTGTCGAGTCTAGGGCTTCTATTCTTTCTGCATACTCCCAATTTCTTTTAATCAAGTTGGGGCTTGCCTTCTCTTCTCTCTTAATGACTTACTTGCCTTCGTGAGTCATTCAAAAAATATACATACATGAAGTCAATACTAAGGACACTACCCTAGTCGATTCAATGTCACTCATCTTTAGTGACAAGAGGTCTTCACCGCAAAATCATATGTCTTATCTCCTCAGCCAGAGTCAATGCACACTTCCTCATTAATCAAGTCAAAAAAAAAAAGAAGAAGAAGACGCAAAAGAGATGCCCGCTAGATTGAAAACCCGAAAGGGCGGTCTAGGCAAAAAATAGGGTGCGCCATAAAAAAAAATGAGAGAGTGAGAGAGAGAAGGGAAAGTGAAATGGAGATCTCCGGCCTCTAAGGAAGACAACTGCACAAGCTCTACATTGGATCTCCTCAATAAATCAATTCCCCACCGAGTCAACTTTGGGATTGCAAAAGGCTTGACAAGATATGGCATCATCAAAGGTTGTCTTGGGTTATCGGCATCATTCTCCAGCAGTGTGCATTTTTTGGGTTCATGAAAAGAAGCCCGTGGTAACCAAGACCCATCCGAGAACGAGCCCATCATAAAAGGGCACGAGGTTGCACAAATAATCCCTAGCTAGTCAATTGTCTTGGGCAGCAATAGCAACAACATGTGTATCAGTTTTCAAAGCTTCTTCAAGTATGTGCTTCTAAAGTACACCGAAAGGCTCCCAAGAAATGGAGTAACTCTTGCCATGTCCTCTCATGTTTGTTCCCTCGCACGAGGATAAGTCACTCTTGCTTTGCTCACCAAATGGTGACGCCCTAGGGGCTATGTGACTCAAGAACAAGGGCTTATTTTGCTTCATTTGACAATCAATAAGCCCTAGTGGCTACTCTCAAGAAAGATGTGTGAGACTATCCTCAAAGTCTCTCAAAAGGGATGTCAAAAAGCCCTCTTGTCATGTGTGCCCGTGCTCGTTCCCCCAATCAAGGATGGACCTTTCTCGCAATCAATGATGGCACTCTAGGGGCTACGATCAAGTCTTAAAGACTCCCTCGGTAAGAAGCAATTCACTCCAATGTCCCCAGCAACATTTGAAGCTTTATACCAAAAGGTCTCAAGGGGCTTCGCAATCTACAATCTTTTGGGCTACGGCATTACAGTGATACAAGCAAATGGCAATATTGGGTCTTCGTAATTAACAAGCTTTTGGGAAGTGGTACCCAAGCAATGCAATTTGGGAGTAGTCTTATGGCTCCATGAAAGGGATCAAGCTTCAATGGTCCCTCAACACTTCCAGTCAAAAGGCTTCTTGGTTTTAAATGAAGGCTCCGATGATATGAATGAATTTGATGATTCTTGTTAGAACTCACAGCGAGATTCTGAAGGAAGTCTTAGAGAAAAGGAAAAAGATTCAATATGCTAGACTCACCCGGCTGAGTTATAGCAGGCAATGCCAATATGTTAACTCTATAAGCAGAGTTACGGCCAATCCCAATGTTTCTGCAAGTACTGTACCCCCTTCTCCAAGATCAAAAGCACAGGCTGCATCCAAAGATCCGCCGTCGGTTCAACTCAAGAAGACTCGAGCAAACATAGCGTTCGAGACTTTATCACGTCAAGACCTTATCATCTGCAACAACATCACCATCTCCCATGAGACGTCTCCCGAAGACCGTACTACATTTTCAACATAGACCTTCCGCCATTTGGGTATCAACCACAAAAAGGGCTATCCATCTCCAAACAAGAGAAAGAAGGAGATCACCTTCAAGAGTTCTTCCCAATAGCGCCATCCGCTCCCAATATAATGCTAAGCCGATTCCAAGAAAATTTGAGGCCTCACACCGAAAAGTCTCCACATCCCGCCATCTACAAACTTGATAAGCCCATGACATTTGGGGCTTAGCAATCTCTCAAAGCTTGGTATCAATGATCTTCTCTTGGGGCTTGCCCACGTCGACAACAAAAGACAGTTTATCTGAATGGGCTAAGAGTTGATTCATCTTGGGGCTTCATAAGCCACTCAAAGTTCAGCATTCGAGGGGCTTTACAGTCAGCAACCCTTGGCATCTCGGAATCAATAGTCCTTTTGAAGCCCCATAAACGACAAATCTCTTGGGGCTAGACATCAATTTTCGTTGGACACCGCGGCGACATCATTCAAGCGAGGCAATCCGGACTTCGATCGAACATGACTTGATCTTGGGTTGGCTTTACAAACACACAATGGTTAAAATGGTTCACCCACGAACTAAAAAAAAAATAAAAAAAAATCCTTTTCTAACGTGTGTGCATATTCTTTTCTTTCTAATTAAAAAAAATTATTTTCTTTTTTCTTTTCTTGCGCAAAATTATGTGTTTCCTTTTTTGCTTTGCTCCTAGCATTCTCCCCCAGCATTCTCCATCATCCTTGAACTACGCTGGTCTGATTCTCTTAAAGGGATACGTAGGCAGCCTTTTGGCACAACCAACCCATCACCCAGAATACCATCTCACCGACACTCCATAAAAAACGTCATCAAAGGCAAAAAACAATTCATCATCACCAACATCATCATTCTCCATCCAAAGCATGGACATTTTTCATCAAAAGCATCAACATCCTTCAGCAATCCATCTTCGATCAAGCGACAATGGTAAGTGAAGGTATGAATACATCCGAGGCTTTCCTCAAATCACACCGCACACAAAATCACTTTCTCCATTCTTACAAAAACTCTCTCTCATGCAAAACTGCTTTTAAATCACATTGCACCACGAGCACAATTTCTCTCTTCATTTCACACTTCATGCATCTTCTTGCACAAACACATATACCTGCCAAGCACACACATAACAGGTACCACCACGAAGTCAACAGCATCCGCTACTCAAGGCACTTCATCCCCAGCAGAAAATGGTCCACAGTCAACCATGCGCGCATCCCCACGATAAAGTCAACAGCAACTGCAGCTCTAGACAACAATTTGGTCCACGGTGATCTCGCAATTAGCAAACGGATCCCGTCATCAGCAAACGGATCCTGCAATCAGCAAACGGATCCCGCTTCAGCAAACGGATCCCGCAATCAGCAAACGGATCCCGCACCAGCAAACCGATCCCTGCATCAGCAAACGGATCCCGCAATCAGCAAACGGATCCCGCTTCAGCAAACGGATCCCGCTTCAGCAAACGGATCCCGCATCAGCAAACGGATCCCGCGTCAGCAAATGGATCCCGCATTCAGCAAACGGATCCCGGATCAGCAAACGGATCCCACACCAGCAAACGGATCCCGCAATCAGCAAACGGATCCCGCAATCAACAAACGGATCCCGCCATCAGCAAACGGATCCCGCTTCAGCAAACGGATCCCGCATCAGCAAACGGATCCCGCTTCAGCAAACGGATCCCACTTCAGCAAACAGATCCCGCCATATCCTTTCTATATCAATAAAGCTGCTCACACAGGGAGCACACCCTATCCTTCGCAAATTTCAAATTCATGTTTTATCGAGTCTTTGTTTTCTCTTATTGATGTCCTCGGCGGTTGTCTTTCTTTCGTCGACGCGTTTTGCTTCGCATTCTACATCGCCGAGGGGCTCTGTAGACACCCCGTCTTGGATCTCCTACCCCGATTGCATACATAGTATTTTTACTTTACTTGTTTATGTTAATTTATGTTACTTCGGTTAAGTTCCTAACTGATTCCGTTAGTTTTGGACTAAACTGCATAACAGAATTAACTTTAGAGTCATTTCTGTCATTTTGTCTTTTCCACCCGCGGGCGCTTCCGACACTGTTTGTGGGCTGCGCGCGCGTCTCGCCCCTAAAGCGGGACTCGCGCGCCTCCCATTATGGCAGTAACGGATTGCACCTTATTTCCCTCCCTTTTCTTATTTACAACATCTCTTCTTGATCACAAAAGAGCCTCTTTTTACCTCCACATTCATCCCCCCTAGTTTTATAACCTCCAATCCCATTATTCTATACATTTCTTAAAAACAAAATATTTCTTTTTATTATTATTTGATTTTCTTTTATTTATTTATTTTATTGTTTTATTTATCTTATTTTCTATTGGTCAATTCCATCTCACATGGATTGATCATTTTCCCTCCAACCTTTCCCTCTCTTTTCTACCTATAAAAAACCTCTCATTTCTACCTTAGAAAAGGACCTCAACATTTTCTTTCTAGCAAAAACTCTAGACTCTCTTTTTGGACCTCAACTTTGATTCACAAACTACACTATACACAAATTCTCCCAACAAGAGTTCTTAACAACAAGACTCTACACAAATTGTTCTACAACAATTTCCCTACAACAACACCATTTTCAAGTCCAAGTTTGAAGTCCTCTTTCTTAAGGTACTTTATTCTTCTTCTCTTATTTTACATGTCTTAGTAATGTATGCAATCCCCATCAATTGGGACATGACCAAATGACCACTTTACTACATTAAAGTTGGTTAAGGTTATCTCCCTACATTTTAATCTCTACTTTAATTTCCTATCCATTTCTTAATGTAATTGTTTAGTATAATTGTTACATGTAATCTTTAGCATAAATTAACAAATAAAACAATTCTCTTTTATTTCTCTTTTATTTTCCCCTTTCTTTTCACTTTAATTGTTAGCACTTTTTATTGAAGGACATTTAACATTAGAACACCAAAAGTAGCAAGACCCGTGTAAGCGGGGCAGAGTGGGTGTTTAAGTACTTCCCACTCCATCACCTAACCCCCGAACCCCTCATCTCAAGAATCTTTGGTTTCGTAATCAATAAAAAAAGCTATTTTCTTAGGTTTTCTCGCGTTCCTCTAAAACGTGGGTGGCGAATCTTAAAATCAAGTAGACATCCTAGGATAATTCACCGCTCTACCCAAGCCGTGGTTCCCCGGGGTATCTACAGTGCGTTCAAATGCTCTTAGCCTCTCTTCGTCGAGTAGGGCTAATTGTTCGTATTGGCTCTGCATCCATTCAACCTCATTAACTTGATTTTTGAGCAGGACTCGCAAAGAGGGATCTTCAAGTTCGACTGGGAGCACGGCTTCGGAACCATAAACCAATATGTATAGGGTCTCTCCCGTTGCTGACCGGATTGTTGTGCGGTAGCCCCACAATGCTATAGGAAATTTCTCGGGCCAATCTCTTCCTTTTGAGGCCATTTTTCGTATGATGGTCTCAATTGTCTTATTTGCGGCTTCGACCTCACCATTAGCTTGTGGACTGTAAGGGGATGATTTGTGTTTGGTGATCTTGTAATCGACCAAAAGTGCATCAATTTCTTTCTCGAAGTGAGAACCATTGTCGGAGATGATCTCGTGAGGGACGCCGTATCTGCATATGATGTTGTTCTTCACGAATTCGGCCACTTTATTGGCGTTGAGAACTCGGTAAGATTGTGCTTCAATCCACTCTGTGAAATAATCCATAGCCACTAGAATGAACGACTGTCCGTTGCTTCCCATGGGATGGACTTTCCCAATGATATCTATGCCCCAACAAGAGAAAGGCCATGGCGTAGTCATGTTGTACAGTTGCAAAGGTGGAGCATGTTGCAGATTGGCATGGAACTGGCACTTCCCGCACCTTTTGACTTTTTCGATGCAGTTTCTTTCCATGGCGGTCCAATAATAACCGCTGTGGAGTATCTTCTTGGATAACATGATCCCATTCATGTGGGGTCCACACTCGACTTCATAGATTTCATGCATTATCTCTTGAGCTTCGGTCTCATTGGCACACAAGAGATTGATCCCTTCGTAATGTCTCTTATAGACTCGGTTCCCAATTAGCACATATCTCGATGCTAGCTTTTGTAATGCCACTCGAGATTTCTTATTGCTGTCCTCGGAGAAAGTGTCTTCCTTGAGGAAATTCATGATGTCTGTGTACGACGGAGAGTTTGCTTGGAATTCGTTGATCTCAATGCTCATGCAATATGCCAGACTAGTCCTTCTCAAAATTTTGAAGGGATTCACCATTTTTCCTTTAGGCATTTCAACCAGGGATGCTATAGTGGCCAATGCATCGGCAAAGCGGTTCTTGTCCCTTGGCAAATAATTGAACGTGATGTCTTGGAATTTTTCAACCAACTTTTATGGAGCCTCATTGATCTTGTGCTAGCATAGCCCCTAGGGCTTCATTATTCACAGTGAGGTAGAGCAAGAGATGTTTCTCCTTGTGCGGTGGAACCAAAACGGCAGGGCATGTTAAGTAATGCTTCACTTGGTCGAAGGCTTCTTAGCATGTGTCGGTCCATTCTAGATCCACATTCTTCTCGAGTAACTTGAAGATTGGCTCACACATGGAAGTGAGTTGGTGCACAAACTGACTGATGTACTGAAGTCTGCCCATGAAACCTTTGATTTCCATCTGTGTCTTCGGAGGAGGCATGTCAATGATTGCCTTGATTTTCGAGGGATCTGCTTCAATTCCCTTCTCGGTGACCATGTAGCCAAGAACTTTGCCTCGGATAACCCCAAAAGTTTACTTTGCAGGATTGAGCCTCATTTTGTGTTGTCGAAGCCTTTCAAAGAACTTGCGGAGATCGATCAAATGTTGACCGTTGGTCCCTTTTTAATGGATGATCATGTCCTCCACATAGACCTCAATCTCTTTATAGATCATGTCATGGAACAAGTCTGTTACTGCCCTTTGATAAGTAGCCCCAGTATTCCTCAATCCAAACAGCATGACTGTATAGCAGAAAGTGCCCCACGGTGTTGTGAAAGCAGTCTTGTGTTGATCTTCTTCGGCCATAAGAATCTGATTGTACTCTGCGAAGCCATCCACAAACGAGTGGACCTCGTAGGTGGCAGTTGAATCGACTAGCATGTCAATGTTGGATAGTGGAAAGTCATCCTTTGGAGAAGCTTTATTCAAATCCCAGAAATCCACACAAACACGAACTTTGCCGTTAGCCTTTCTGACTGTTACTACATTTGCTAGCCAAGTCGGATACTCGATGACTTTGATGAAACCCACACTTAGAAGCTTCTCTATCTCCTCTTTGACTTGCAGAGACCATTCAGGCTTGATCTTTCTGAGTTTTTGCTTGACAGGCTTGGCGTCTTCCTTGATCGGTATTCTGTGCTCGGCAACCTTTCTGTCTAATCCCGGCATGTCTTTGTATGATCATGCAAATACATCCATGAACTCTTTGAGCAGTGCAGTCAATCTGTCTTTCTCTTCCCCCTTGAAAAAGCTTCCGATCTTGGATTCCTTCGGCTCTTCGTTGGTACCCAGATTAACAACATGCAATTCTTCATCAGCCCCTGGACCATTTTTACCACGACTACGGACATGTTGAGCTAGTTCATTTAAGTATGTTTCATTTTCGTGGTTTATTTCATCATAGTTTGAATCGTTATTAACTAGTTCATTAAATTCATTATTAGTTAATTCATCATTTATGATGTTTGCAATCTCGGGGTACTCAGAAAGATCAAATTTTTCATTAGGAAAGAAGGGGAACACACGCTCGGTTATTGCCTCCATATCCTCTTGGGTGAGGGTGTCGGAAACACTCTCGGACTCGAAAGTGAATGTCAATAAATCTTCCTTTGTTGCCTTGCGTGGAATGCAACCCATTTTCTTGATCAAGAATTCCTCAGATACCATGGGCCCCTTCGTTGAATACCAGCTGTTGATCGGTTCGGAACTCGGCTTGACCTCGCTGATAGATTCACTTCCCGTGTCGGTATCATTAGAGATAGCATTGACTTGGCATTCATCCATGATGGCAAGTTCCTCAAACATGGAGGCTAGATCAGTTATTTCTTCCCCCACAGTAATTTCTTCCTCGGACTCGATGGTCACTTTCTTTCCTCACCATTCTCGAGCTGACATCGGAATTGGTTCATCTTCGCGCTTCTATATTTCACAATCAGCAATGACTTCGAGACCGGGATTTCTGATGCCCTTGTTGTTGACCCATGGCTCGGGAAAGATTATTTATGGGATATCTTCCCCCTGGCAGACAAAGTAGCCATTTAATGTCTTGCGATATGGCCTCAAATTGGGGATTTCATAGTAACGGCCTTCTCTGCGAGCTCGGGCCTTTTCATTTTTTACGGCTTGCTCATATCTCATGTCGTCCTTGGAAGGCTCATACACCAACCCTAACTTGTTCTTAATAAAAGGACCTCTACGGGTTTTTGTCTCCCTTGCTGGTATTTCCCTAGGCCTAAACCGGGGAACTAATTCATTTTTCTCATCATGCAGAGGACTTTGTGATTGCCGAGGCTCCATGGTCCATTTCCTCCTTCTTTGTCGATGGCGTTGATTGAGACACCGGAGAGAGTGGAGTCTTCTAATCCTTGTTGAACTTGGTGGATGGTCCCCCATTCTTGTGGATAGTGACATTTTCTGCCATGACGGTCACTATTTCATCTCCATTTCAGAATTTGACACATTGGTGGAGAGTGGAAGGGACGGCATTGGAACTATGTATCCATGGTCGGCCCAAAAGCAAATTGAATGAGGAGGGGACATCGAGCACTTAAAATGGGATGGCCATAACCATGCTCCCAAATTCAATGTCCACTTCTATCATTCCCATAACTGTGTGGGCAGTACTGTCATATCCTCAGATCACTTGACTAGAGGGCTGCAAATCTGAATTTTTAAGCCCCAGTATGCCCATGATTCGGCTAGGCATTAAGTTGAGTGCGGAACCACCGTCAACCAAAACTCTTGAAATAGGTCTCCCTCTTGCCCTTACTTTGAGATAGATGGCCTCATTGTGATCGGACCCCAATGGTGGAAGGTCCATGTCGACAAATATGATGACGTTGCCAAAGTGTATGTGGCCTATCATAGCAGTAAGGTCTTCGGGAGTTGTGTCAGGAGAGACTGATGTGTCGTCGAGGTTGCTGATGATGAGGTCTCGGTGCTTCTTTGAAGATGCAATGAGGTCCCAAATGGATATGTTTGCTTGAGTCTTCTTGAGTTGTACCAATAAAGGATCTTCGGGTATGTCGCGAGTTTGCGATCTTGGAGAAGAGGTGCTTGCCGCAGAAGTGATGGCATTGCTTTCTATGACCCTACCGGATCGAGTTAGCATGTTGACGCTCCCGTTTTGCTTCTTTTACCTATTCTCTAGACTTCCCTCATTATCTCATCATAAGTCACAACGTAGCAAGAATTATCAATTTCATTCATATCATTGGAGCCCTCATTCACAATGGGAAATGAATGAGTGGTCTCCTCACCCTCACCTAGCTCTATTACATGAACCTCACCCTTACTAGGAACTATTAATCCCTTCTTTTCGATGAGATCTTGAACATTGTTGCGGAGGCTAAAGCATTCTTCGCTAACATGGCCACTATGTTGATGATAGTCACACCACTTTTGATGAGCATGGTTGGCGGTAATCATCTTGGGCTTGTACCCTTGGAGAGGGGTAATTTGTCCTTTGGCCTTGAGAGCCTCAAAATCTTCAGTTAGAGTCATGCCTTTGAGAGGAGTGTAGACAAGGTCACTTTGGAACTTCTTGCCTTGAGACACTTGAGGAAGATGTCCATTTCCTCTCTTGTATTGGGCCTCTCCACTATTTCAGCGAGCTTATCATTCCACCGTCTTGTGAAGTCAATAAAGGATTCATTGTCCCTTTGGGTGGTGTTCTTGAGCTCTTTCTTTGTCGGGCGATGAGTGGTGTTGCCTTGATATTGACTTTTGAAGGCAAGCATGGTGGCATCCCAATCAAGACGGATGGCAAGTGGGAGAGTTGCATACCAATATTTGGCGGCTCCCTCGAGAGTAAGAGGGAAACATTGTGCCATCACCTTTAGAGAGACCTTTTTCGGAACCATATCCCATATGTAAGTTTCAATGTGGGCCATTGGGCAAGAGTTGCCCTTGAACTTGCTGATGTCGGGCATTTTTAACTTGTCGGGGAGAGCGGCCATTGTGCTCATGAGAATTGATGACTGATAAAGGCTTGTGTCGGAGCCTTTCCCCAAGTTGAGACCGTTGAAGCGTTGGTCTATGTAGGCCATGATTGAGTCGACCATCTTGTGATCTTTGTTCTCGGTGTTCGGTTCCCCCATTTTCTTGTTACGGGTACTAACATACAGGCTTTCAAACAAACCCTTGGTCCACTCGGATTCCCTAATGTCATCCTTGTCTTTTCCCTTGGAAATCTTGGTGAGCTTAGCCTTCATTTGGTCCATTTAGGCTTCATGAGCCTCCCTTTGGTTGTCAAGGTGGGCTTGCCAGAAATCATCTTTGTTTTGAGCCTCTTTGTTGAGGGTGAAGACTTGCTCTTGGAGATTTTGGACCAATGCTGAGAGTTGCTCGAGGGACATGGTGTTATTGGTGTTGGAGTCGTTTGCAGAAGGACCGGCAATTGATGCTGTTGGAGTTGTCGGAGTGATCAATTCACGAACTAGCCGGTTTGCTGAGTCTCGGTAGATGCGGTAAGTACCAATCAGACCTAAATTGAAGAAGAAGCCCTTATCAGTTTTGAGTAACACTTTCGGTCCATGAGGAGTCTTGAACACACAGTGGGCACACGACTCAAACCACATAAATAAAAATCACTCTCTTTTTTTTATATAAGTCGGAGGGACGGAGTCCCTGTTGGGGTTTCTAAGAAAATAGTGGAATCGTCACACTAGTATATAGACCTTCTCGCGGTCCCATATACTCATTGGTTTCCACCACGTTTGTGAATCCTACATATGACGGGATTAAACTAAATTAATGTAGTAAAGCATACATGCGGGGATGGATTTTTTTATTTTGTCCATAATAACCACTTGTTTCCTTTGGAAACGACATGTATGTTTTGAAAACATTAGTTTAGGGAAATCTCGACACATGAAAACCGACTTGGTCACGGAGTGTTAGACCCTAACTAGAATGTGTTGGCTTGTGCTCGGCTAAAGAGAGGCTTAAAGGTCACCCCCGGCATGTAGTCATGAACTACGCCACGGGTTGAGGTTTACCGCTTCCGAAGAGTCAAGGTCGGGTGGAGCTTGAAACTTCCTAGGACGGGCCTCGACGGGTTTGGAGTTATGAACTTGTGCGACTCGATAGTGAGCAATTGATAGGAATTTTGTGCACGTAGTGTGAGGTCCAACAAGTGACAAAATATTTTATATATTTTTTATTTTTATTTTTTCAAGACAAAAGCACATAAGCACATAATTTACAACTTTCGAATCACCCGTGTGACCGATAAAAGAACATAAAATAAAACAGTCCAGAGGTCCAAGTCAAATATGATGCAGGCAACTGTACCCATACCCCATCATTTTGTTCTATTCTGGGAACCTGTTCATGTTCTGGAAAACTGCCCAGAAGTGCGCGCCTCTGGCCTGTAATGTGGGATGTGCGCACATTGCGACTAGTAACTGAGAGGCGCCCGCTTCTGGGTAAATCTGTCAGACACTTGGACTCAGGGGATTGCCCTGGTCCTGAACATATTTTTTGAACCCTTACATAAATGATTAGCACAGAAAAGGAAGAATAGGAAGAACACATGGAAGGCGGGCGATTCTGGTTACTGATGTGAGACGCGCGCGCCTTACGCCAAGAAGTGTTGGTGTTATGCCCTAGGCATGTTGTTTGTAAAATAAATGTTATTATTTATAAAGATATTGAATGTTTGATTATTATATCTTTTGCATGTTTATTATAATAATCCCCGTCCCTGATAATTATGATTAATTATTAGTATAAGTTTAATAGATAATCATATGATGATTATGGTGTATGGGATACAATTAGACTTATGTGTATTTGTTGGAGAACAAATACTGGACTGACCCCTATGAGATTTATGTCATGGTCACAATGTCATAATTAAGTCTCATATAGTTATATCACTAGAATCTTTAGACCTGAGGTTATTACAGTCTTCCACATGATGAACATTATGTTTGACGTATTCAAACGTTATCCCTAATCGGATAGCTATAAAGAATATGATTGGCATAATCGGAATCATGTAGGGAAGAGTAATAAGCCAAGATGAGATTTGTTCCTCGTCAAGAGAGATGTCAAGTTTTGGCCACTCGATGAATGGTATTGATGAAATGCATGGCCGTGCTCAAATAAGATTTGTGTTATCAATACATTCGGGATCGAGAAAGCATTGAACAAATGTAAGTTGACCATTGACCATGGCTTACGTTCAATAGACATCGTGTAACAAAGAGATTGTGTTATGTTCTATTTTAGGAAACTTTGGAGTTCAAAGTTATACTAATTGGGTAGTCATAATGGCTTGCTAGAGTCCGCTTATGACTTACGAGGTTTGACTGGTTCGGACTCGTTGCCAACTTAGTATAATCCTATTGGGTCACACAGGCAGAACGGATAATTCAAAGGAGCAAAAAACGAAGTAAAACGGATCCTGCCTAAAGGATCCGTACGGCTGAATCTGGATGCTTCCAGAAACATCCGTACGGATGGTTTTGCCCGGCAGAATCAGTTTTAGGAAAACTCTTGTTGGACAAGAAAACCTAAGTCCTAAAGGGTTTCTGAAACCCCTTGAATATAAATACAGACTGACGGGAATTTTTCCCTAGTTAGTTGATTTGATTAATTCCAAAGTCTTTCTTAAAGAAAGAAATCACATATTATATTCTTGGGTTATTGTGATTGATTAATCTCAATTATCAAGTCACAATAATAATTAGGAGCTTTGAAGAATCGTTCTTCAACTTCGTTGATCAATCCGAAGACCTAGCAGTCAAGTTCAAGAAGGCGTTCTTGAAATCTGTTCGTTGTGTGGATCACCGGTAGAGGGCGTTTGTCTTAACGCTTAATCCAAGTTTTACATAACGATCTAAAAGGGTTAGTTTCTTTCATCTTGTTATTATGAATTATTGTTCATATCGGATCTAGGATATTGGGTTTTATTCATGTCTATCTTCCGCTGCGCATGATTGCACGAAACCCAACAGTGGTATCAGAGCCCTGTTGATGATCAATAATTCTAATATTATCATGATATAATTATTTAATGCGATTATTTAATTGGTATGATCATGAGATAGATGAATTAATGTGATGAATTTTATATGAAATATAAAATATGCATGCTAGTTGATGTGGTTGTAATATTGATTTGATTAATATGTATGATCGCATACTTAGATTATCATGTTGTAATTGGATTATTTTATTGATAATATTGATCTAATTTGTATGTGGAATAAATTGGTTATTGAATATATGAATTAGATGGATTAAAATTCGTAATCTACAATTTCATGTTTCTGTAATGTGATTATGGATAAACACGATATTAAGATTGATCGAATTTCTGAAATCTGAAAAATCTGGAAAAACTGGGATTCTACCTAAGAATCCGTACGGATGGTTTGGGAGCCTCCAAACAAATCCGTACGGATGGTTTTGGTTCACTCCCAGATTTCATTCTGACTTCTCATGTTCAGATTGTTCTGCAAATTGTTTGCAGAATTCGAACCTGGAAACAGAAACTGGTTTCAGACGGCTGGTTTTCGAAACCGTGTTTCCTGAAACAGTTATCTGTTAAGAATTCGGAGTAGTTGCAGAAATCAGAGTTCTAAAGAGTTTAGAATTGCTGTAATCTGTGAGATTAAGAGACATTGAAAGGGTCTTGAGACATGTGACCAATCTATACGGGAATGTGGATGCCTTTTGGCTTAGTTTCGACCGTATAGAGAAGTTTCCTGGTTTCTTGATCTTAGTACGGGAATGTGGATGCTTTTTGGCTTAGTTTCGACCGTACGTTTTGTGCTCTCAATTTCAAGATGCTCTGCGGATGCAGTTCCAGAATCCTGAAGAGTTCAGTGTTTCTGAGATATGCATAACTATCCATACGGATGAATCTGGATGCTTCCAGAAACATCCGTACGGATGGTTTGGGTTATACTGACTCTGATTTGTTTCAGATGGCTGGTTGTTAAACCATGTTTCCTGAAACAGATTCAAATTCAGAAGTCCAGACCGTTAATGAGATCATAATCTTAAAGGAGTTTAAGATTGGAGAAATCTAATGATTTCAGACTTTTATCCCTAACTAGTGCAACTAATGTCACATAAAATTAATTCGGATAATTGATTAACTTTATGTGTGTGAACCTTCTTAAAATTTAAGTTTCGTGCCAACCCATGATTAAGACACTTGAGATTACATGGGTAATTTCATGCGCGCTCTAACCCTCGCGAGGTGCATTGATTTTATTCATGTATGAACAAGATGAGTGAAAGAGTGGTTCCTATGCGTTTAAAGTGGGTTGACTTAACTAGGATATCAAAAGAGTTTTGGGCCTAAGGCACAGATGAGATTTAAAACATGCATGACATAAGATGTTTTGATATAATCTCATAAAATATCTAAGAGTCATATATGATATGATTGATAAGGAGTTATCTACCTAAATAATTTAATTTTATGCATCTTGCCCTCGCGGACGTAAAATTAAATGATATATGGATCTTAGCCCATTTAAATTATATTATACATTGAATGTATATGAAGGTTATATAATTTAGTGGGAGTATTTGTGAAATACTAATATTTTAATATCTTTAATTAAGTTGGTAGTTATATTTAATTATATGTTTGCATAATTGTAGATAATGGCACAAAATACAAACTTATCACTGCGATCTATCCTTGAGAAGGAAAATCTTCAAGAAAATGGAGCTAACGACACGGATTGGATCCATAGCCTTAGAATTGTTCTAAAGCATGAGAACAAGCTCTATATTCTTGAAGAGCCCGTTCCTGAAGAAGAACCTGCTTCTAATGCACCCAAGGATGAGAGAAACGCCTACAAGAAACATGTAAATGATTCTCGTGAGGTAGGTTGTCTTATGCTTGCGGCCATGTGTTCAGAGCTTCAGAAGACTCTTGAGCACTTGGAGGCATTTGACCTTGCTGCTTCGTTGAAAGATATGTTTCAAGAACAAGCAAGGCAAGAGAGGTTCGACACTATAGCTGCCTTGGTCTCATGCAAGATGAGCGAAGGGCAGTCTGTGGGCCCTCATGTTTTGAAGATGAAGGCTCATTTTGAGCATCTAGAGAGGCTTGGCCATCCCATTGATGTTGAGTTGGCCACTGGTTTTATTCTTAATTCATTGCCCAAAAGCTATAACCAGTTCGTCATGAACTTTAATATGCATGGGATGGATAAGACATTGTCTGAATTGCATGGGATGCTTAAGCAGGCAGAAAAGAAAATCGGTAAAGAGGCCGCTCCTGTACTCATTGTATCTAAAGAAGGAAAGGGCTCAAAAGGCAAAAAGGGTAAGGCAAAAGTTGTCAAACCCAAGATTAGCAAGGCAACTATTGCCAACGCTAATGTGGCTAAACCTGCTTCCCAAAAGGATGCAATCTGTTTCTACTGCAATGAGATTGGTCATTGGAAATGAAATTGCAAGGTTTACAAGGAAGAGTTAAAGAAGAAGAAGAGCAGTGGGACTGTGTCTAATTCAGGTATCTATGTTATAGATATTTTACTTTCTACTTCTAGCTCCTGGGTATTAGATACCGGATGTGGATCTCACATTTGTTTAAATGTGCAGGGACTAAGGAATAGGAGGCTACTCAAAGATGGCGAGGTGGACCTACGCGTGGGAAATGGAGCAAGAGTTGCTGCATTAGACGTAGGAACATATGATGTCATTTTACCTAGCGGATTAATTCTTGTTTTGAACAATTGTTATTACGTTCCGGATTTGAGTAGGAATATTATTTCAATTTCTTGTTTGGATAATGAAGGTTATAGTTTTCTTATTAAGAATAAGAAGTTTTCTATTTATTTAAATGATATGCTTTATTGTACTGCATGTTCATTTAATGGCCTTTATGTTCTTGATGTTGAAAGTGGAAATAATGATAATATCTATAATGTAAATAAGAAATCCAAACCTAATGATGTAAATCATACTTATTTGTGGCATTGCCGTCTTGGTCATATTAATGAGAAGCGTATCTCAAAACTCCATGGGGACGGACTTTTAGATTCACATGATTTTGAATCATATGAAACTTGTGAGTCTTGTTTACTTGGAAAGATGACTAAGGCACCTTTTACTAAGAGTAGTGAAAGGGCTAGTGACTTATTGGGACTCATACATACTGATGTTTGTGGACCAATGAGCAGCAGTGCTAGGGGAGGATATCAATACTTCATAACTTTTACTGATGATTTTAGTAGATATGGCTATGTCTACTTAATGAAGCATAAAAGTGAATCTTTTGAGATATTTAGAATATTTCAAAATGAAGTACAGAATCAACTTGGCAAAACTATTAAATCACTTCGATCTGATCGTGGTGGAGAATATTTAAGCCAAGAATTTGACAATCATCTTAAAGATTGTGGAATTGCTTCACAATTAACTCCACCTGGAACACCACAATGGAATGGTGTGTCGGAGCGGAGAAATAGGACCTTATTGGATATGGTCCGCTCCATGATGAGTCAAGTTGATCTTCCTTTATCCTTTTGGGGACATGCACTAGAAACTGCTGCTCTTACACTAAATAATGTTCCAACAAAATCTGTTCCAAAGACTCCATATGAGATGTGGAAAGGAAAGAAGCATAATCTTTCTTTTATGAAGATTTGGGGTTGTGAGGCATATGTCAAGAGGATGATCTCTGACAAACTCGCACACAAATCTGATAAATGTAATTTTGTGGGCTATCCTAAGGAAACTAAAGGATACTACTTTTACAACCGCACGGACAACAAAGTATTTGTTGCACGAGATGGTGCTTTTCTAGAGAAAGAGTTTCTCTCCAAAAGAACTAGTGGGAGTAAAATTAGTCTTGAAGAGGTTCGAGAACCCGCAAATTACATGGAACCGATGATTGGATCTGACCAAGGTTCACAAGGAGTTGTGGAACCTAATCAGAATACTCATGTTCCTCACAGAACTGGTAGGATACGATCCGAACCTGAGAGATATGGATTTCTCATGACGGATAGTAATGAAGTGGGAGTCATAGTTGATGATGAACCTACTTCCTATCAAGAAGCGATGTCCGCTCCTGATTCAGATAAATGACTTGGAGCCATGGAATCTGAAATTAAGTCCATGTACGACAATCAAGTTTGGAACTTGATTGATGCGCCCAAAGGTATAAAAACCATAGGATGCAAGTGGGTTTTCAAAAAGAAAACTGACATGGATGGATAGGTGCATACTTATAAAGCTAGACTTGTAGCGAAAGGCTATAGGCAGATTCATGGAATCGACTATGATGAAACCTTTTTGCCTGTAGCAATGATCAAGTCTATAAGAATTTTACTTGCCATAGCCGCATATTTTGACTATGAGATATGGCAAATGGATGTCAAAACAGCGTTCCTTAACGGGAACTTACTTGAGGATGTTTATATGACACAACCTGAAGGTTTTGTAATTCCAGAAAATTCTAATAAAGTATGTAAATTGCAACGATCCATTTATGGATTGAAGCAATCCTCTAGGAGTTGGAATCTTCGGTTTGATGAATCGGTCAAAGAGTTTGGCTTCATCAAGAACGAAGATGAACCTTGTGTATACAAGAAGATTAGTGGGAGCATAGTACTATTTCTTGTGCTATATGTTGATGACATATTAATCATTGGAAATGACATTCCTGCACTGCAGTCTGTAAAGACTTGGTTAGGAAAGTGTTTCTCAATGAAAGTGTTTCTCAATGAAAGATATGGGAGAAGCCGCTTATATCCTTGGCATTAGTATCTATCGTGATAGATCTAAAAAACTGATTGGTTTAAGTCAAGATACATATATTGACAAAGTTCTCAAGAGATTCCGCATGGAAAACTCTAAAAGAGGAAATTTGCCAGTAGGTCATGGCATATCTCTAAGCAAGAATCAGTGTCCTAAGACGACTGATGAGCATGAGAGAATGATTGGGATTCCATATGCTTCTGCTATTGGATCCATCATGTATGCCATGATATGTACTAGAACTGATGTTTCGTATGCTTTGAGCATGACGAGCAGATACCAATCTGATCCCGGTGAAAGTTACTGGATTGCAGTCAAGACGATTCTTAAGTACTTGCGAAGGACTAAAGATTTGTTCTTGGTGTATGGAGGTATGGAAGATGATCTTGTAGTAAGTGGTTACACAAATGCAAGCTTCCAAACTGACAAGGATGATTCTAGATCGCAATCTGGTTTTGTATTTGTTCTTAATGGAGGTGCTGTTAGTTGGAAGAGTTCTAAGAAAAGTACCGTCGCTGATTCTACAACTGAAGCTGAGTATATTGCTGCATCCGATGCTGCTAAAAAAGCTGTTTGGATTAAGAAGTTCATTACTGAACTAGAGGTGGTTCCTAGCATTGCTAATCCAATAGACATTTATTATGATAATAATGGTGCTATTGCTCAAGCAAGGGAACCAAGATCACATCAGAAATCTAAACACATACTTAGGCGTTTTCATATCATTCGAGAGATCGTTGATAGAGGAGACGTAAATATATGCAGAGTACCAACTGATGATAATATTGCAGACCCATTGACAAAGGGTCTTCCGCAAGCAAAGCATGATGGTCATTTGAGGTCTATGGGTATTCGATACATTTATTAGGCCTAGTGCAAGTGGGAGATTGTTGGTGTTATGCCCTAGGCATGTTGGTTGTAAAACAAATGTTATTATCTATAAAGATATTGAATGTTTGATTATTATATCTTTTGCATGTTTATTATAATAATCCCCGTCCATGATAATTATGATTAATTATTAGTATAAGTTTAATAGATAATCATATGATGATTATGGTGTATGGGATACAATTAGACTTATGGGTATTTGTTGGAGAACAAATACTGGACTGACCCCTATGAGATTTATGTCATGGTCACAATGTCATAATTAAGTCTCATATAGTTATATCACTGGAATCTTTAGACCTAAGGTTATTACAGTCTTCCACATGATGAACATTATGTTTGACGTATTCAAACGTTATCCCTAACCGGATAGCTATAAAGAATATGATTGGCATAATCGGAATCATGTAGGGAAGAGTAATAAGCCAAGATGGGATTTGTTCCTCGTCAAGAGAGATGTCAAGTTTTGGCCACTCGATGAATGGTATTGATGAAATGCATGGCCGTGCTCAAATAAGATTTGTGTTATCAATACATTCGGGATCGAGAAAGCATTGAACGAATGTAAGTTGACCATTGACCATGGCTTACGTTCAATAGACATCGTGTAACAAAGAGATTGTGTTATGTTCTATTTTAGGAAACTTTGGAGTTCAAAGTTATACTAATTGGGTAGTCATAATGGCTTGCTAGAGTCCGCTTATGACTTACGAGGTTTGACTGGTTCGGACTCGTTGCCAACTTAGTATAATCCTATTGGGTCACATAGGCAGAACGGATAATTCAAAGGAGCGAAAAACGAAGTAAAACGGATCCTGCCTAAAGGATCCGTACGGCTGAATCTGGATGCTTCCAGAAACATCCGTACGGATGGTTTTGCCCGGCAGAATCAGTTTTAGGAAAACTCTTGTTGGACAAGAAAACCTAAGTCCTAAAGGGTTTCTGAAACCCCCTGAATATAAATACAGACTGATGGGAATTGTTCCCTAGTTAGTTGATTTGATCAATTCCAAAGTCTTTCTTAGAGAAAGAAATCACATATTATATTCTTGGGTTATTGTGATTGATTAATCTCAATTATCAAGTCACAATAATAATTAGGAGCTTTGAAGAATCGTTCTTCAACTTCGTTGATCAATCCGAAGACCTAGCAGTCAAGTTCAAGAAGGCGTTCTTGAAATCTGTTCGTTGTGTGGATCACCGGTAGAGGGCGTTTGTCTTAACGCTTAATCCAAGTTTTACATAACGATCTAAAAGGGTTAGTTTCTTTCATCTTGTTATTATGAATTATTGTTCATAGCGGATCTTAGGCTATTGGGTTTTATTCATGTCTATCTTCCGCTGCGCATGATTGCACGAAACCCAACAAGAAGGCCAGAGGCTCACGCTTCCCTCCATCAGGAACCAGAATGCCCAGAAACTGTAGATTATGAACAAAATGCAAGTTTAACCCTCAAATGTCCCCAGCAGAGTCGCCACTATAGATACCTCGGGAGGAGCCCACGGCTTGGCTAGAGCGCGTGGAAGGATCCTAGGATGTCTAATCGGTTTTAATTGTTAGACTCACCACCTATGTTTTAGAGGAACATAAGAAAAACCGAATATAGCCTAATTTATGTTACGAAAACCAGAGATTCGTGTATTGAGGTTCGGGGGTTAGGTTATGAAATCGGAAGTACTTAAACACCCATTTTTCCCAACTAAAGTTGGTCTTGCTTTTTCATAGTCTACATAAAAAAAAGATGTGTTCTTCCTATTATTTGAAAATGAGATTTAAGGGTTAAAAGAAGGATTGAATATGGGGAGATAACTCCTTGGCCAACTTCAATGGAATGAAGTGTTTGGTGATTCTCTGCTCATCATCAATCAAACGTCTGGCAAATGGAAAATTCAAGACCCGACCCTTCAACAATATGGTCAACACCTCAAAGAGTTGGTCGAACAATTCCAAGATGTCACGTTCTATTATTTGCCAAGAGACAAGAACCGCTTTGCCAATGCATTGGCCACCATAACCTCGCTAGTCGAAATGCCCGAAGGTAAAATGGTGAAGCCTTTCAAAATTTCTAGAATGACTAGTCCAGCATATTGCATGAGCATTGATATCAATGAAGCCCAAGCAAGACCTCTGTGGTACACTGACGTCATGAATTTCCTCAAAGACGGCAATTTCCCCGAAAGTAGCAATAAGAAAGCTCAAGTAGCATTACAAAAGCTAGCATCGAGATATGTGCTGATTGGGAACCGAGTTTACAAAAGACACTATGAAGGGATCAATCTCTTGTGTGCTAACGAGACCGAAGCTCAAGAGATAATGCATGAAGTCCATAAAGACCCCACATGAATGGGATCATGTTAGCCAAGAAGATACTCTGTATTGGTTATTATTGGAGCACTATGGAAAGAGATTGCATCGAGAAAGTCAAGAGGTGCGCCAAGTGCCAATTTCATGCCAACTTGCAACATGCTCCACCTTCGCAACTATACAATATGACAACGCTGTGTCCATTCTCTTGTTGGGGCATAGATATCATCGGCAAGATCAATCCCACGGGAAGTGATGGACAATCATTCAGCCTAGTGGCCGTGGATTATTTTACAAAGTGGATTAAGGCACAAGCTTACCGAGTTCTCAATGCCTTCGTAAAGACCAACATCATGTGCCGATATGGTGTCCCTCACGAGATTATCTCCGGTAATGGTTCTTACTTCGATAAATAAATGGATGCACTCTTGGTCGAATACAAAATTATCAAGCACAAGTCATCCCTTTACCATCCCCAAGCTAATGGAACGATCGAAGTGGCAAACAAGACAATTGAGACCATTATACGGAAAATGGCTTCAACAGGAAAGGATTGGCCCGAGAAATTGCCTCTAGCATTGTGGGGCTACCGTACATCAATTCGATCAGCAACGGGAGAGACCCCGTACACATTGGTTTATGGCTCCAAAGCCGTTCTCCCGGTTGAACTCGAAGTTCCCTCTTTGCGAGTCTTGCTCGAAAATCAAGTCAATGAGGTTGAATGGATGCAAAGTCAATATGAACAATTAGCCCTACTCGACGAAAAGAGGCTAAGGGCGTTCGAACGTACAAGGGCCTATCAACAAAGAATGGCTAGGGCTTTCAACAAAAAGGTAAAGCCGCGAGACATCAAGGCGGGAGACTTGGTCCTGAGACAACATCCTCCCAATGCAATGAATCCCCTTGGGAAATGGGGACCTCAATGGATCGGTTCGTACGTAGTCAAGAAGATACTAAGTGGTGGTGCAGTCCGACTCGTAGACTTGGATGGTGATCAACTACCAAAAGAGGTAACCTCGACAAACTCAAGAAGTTCTACGCTTGACAAATGAAGACCATCAAAAACAAAAAAGAGCTCGCTAGGTTGAAAACCCGCAAGGGCGGCCTAGGCAAAAATTAGAGCAAAGTGCAAAAAAGAAGCCCGCTAGATTGAAATCCCGCAAGGGCGGTCTAGGCAAAAAAAATAGGGTGCACACAAAAAAAAATGGTCCTCATTTGTTTGAACTACGAAGACCTGAGCCTCCCAAAAACTAGAAGAACGTAGGAAACCTTTGGGTGCGCTCTAAAACAATAATTTTTTACCCAATCATTTGAATAACGAGATGCAATTTTATTCATTTATTGGGACATTTTCATTATTACATGCGGAACTGTTGAGCAATAAAAGACATTAAAACATTAAAATCCTAACAAGTGGTCTATTTAATTGCAATATCGAGGTACTAGGAAAAATCTAATTTCTTCTTAGCCTTCAAAGGGGGACTCGAGCGGCTTTCAATCCTACTTCTCTTGGGCGGCCTAGGAACACTGAGATGGACCATGGCCTTTTCCGCAGCAAGACGTCTCCGAGCATAGAATTCATCCAAAGGAGTGCTGAAAGGGTCAACCAAAATATTGTTCAAATAAGCGGAAACTTCCTTGTATCTCAAAGCACTGCTAGGATCAAAATTCTTCCCTAGCAACTCAACCCGCAAAGTGTCAACCCAAGCGATACCGTGGTAGAGGGTACCAGATAATCCAAGTAACTCTCAGAAAGGAAAATTCTACCCCGGTAAGGAGGAACAGAGGTCCACCGATGGCGGTCATCTCCCCAAGACAACTGAATCTCCCTCGAAAAGTCTAGGCCCATGTAAGAAACTGGATGAAACACTCCACTCCCCGGAAAAGGGACTACTGCTGACGACCAAACTGTCTCAAAACCTGCTCCGATTGATAAAATATAGAATCTCTGAGACCGGGAAGGACCACGTGCTAAAAACCCAAGGAATGATGAATGCCCCAAGAAGGGGGACACCACTCAATGTCAGCTGATAATCAAGACGCAAAGAATTTCTTCCAACCATCCTTAGATAAGTCTCGAATCAACAATTTTCTCCTATGATTGGCAAAAGGAGAAAAATCACCGTCTGAAGAATAAATCCTGAAGTGCTCTCTAAGCCATATGGTCACAAGTAAGGGGCTTCCCCGTCGCATCTCACCCATCCGATGCAACTCATCCAAACCATGAAAGGTCTCCCCCACTAGAAGAGGGATTATACTAAACTGCTGCCCCTTTGCCTGCAAAACAATCTTAGCCAACTGTGCATTCGCGGTACCGAAAGGCGTAATGAACAAAACCTGGCTAAAAAGAAAAACTTCCAAGGCATTCCTCTTAAAAGATTGGACCGTTGTGTCCTCTGAGTGCAAGCTAAAAAACATCGGCAACTCAGCTATGTCAACCACGGTACAGTGCAACTTTCCCTTCACATCTTTGATATGGAGGTTCAGCAAATCGGACTAAGAATCAATCACACCCCGATGATACTTGGGGACGGAAATTTGACCCGCCAGTGGAATGCCAAGAATGGCACCAAAATCATCGACAGTCGGCACCATTTCATTAGCCGAAAAGTTAAAAGTGTGACTGCCGCAATCCCAAAAAGCTACAGCGGCCTTCAACAAATCTCAATCCGGCTTCAAAGTCCGCAACGTAAAAAGAATGCGAAATCCAAAATCCTTGACAAAGGCCTTCTTGGGATGAGTCTTAAATGAGTACACAAAGGTCGACAAGTCCTTCTCGTAGTCACCAATGATTTTTGCATCAAGGGTAAAAAGGTTTGAAGACATTGAAAATATGGGTTATGAGTAAAATCAAGCAAGAAAATGGTGTTCAAGAATGGTAGAAAATAGCTGTTAGGGGAATGGTCTCGAGAAGGGCTGATATTATAGTTTTTGGGGATCTTTTGTCAAGCAAATGTCAAGCTTCAGAATCATCTTCCCAGAAGCGCACGCCCTCCGCCACCCACATGGGAAGCGCGCGCATTCCACCACCTTAATCGGAGGCGCCCGCATCTTAATTCAGAAATGCCTCAGCAGGCCCTTATCAAAGAAGGGAACCACGCAGAAAAGAAGTCCAGACATTCCCAGAATCAGTCGGATCATGACGAAAGCTTCGCCTTCGAACACACATTCGGGCACACATTAATTTGGTCCACCCCTAAGGCATGTCTGAATTAAAATAAGATAGAAACTCCTACTAAACTTAAAGTAGGATGTGTCTTTCTTTTCAGTCAAGGCCAATCTCGGCATTCTCTCAAAAAGGGAAATATTTGTGGTCTGCAGTCAACTGTGCCCGCACCTCACAAAGGTCAACAGCAAACTTCAATAGAAGCTCGGTCAGGGTGAACTGCACAATCACCACACTCTCCGCAAAGCAAGCATAACATGACCAGTCCGCTCAACGGACTATAAACCGGCAAACGGATTCGTCAAACGGATTCAGCCAATCTGCTCAATGGACTATAAATCGGCAAACCGATTCGCCAAACGAATTCAGCCAGTCCGCTCAACGTACTTTAAACCGGAAAACAGATTCGCCAAACGGATTCAGCCAGTCCGCTCAACGGACTATAAACCGGAAAATGGATTTGCCAAATGGATCTAGCCAGTCCGCTCAACAGACTTTAAATAGGCAAACGGATTCGCCAAACGGATTCAGCTAGTCCGATCAACGGACGTTAAAATGGCAAACCGATTCGCCAAACAGATTCATCCAGTCCGCTCAATGGACTTTAAACCAGCAAATGGATTTTCCAAACGGATTCAGCCAGTCCGCTCAACAGACTATAAATCGGCAAACGGATTCGCCAAACGGATTCAGCCAGTCCGCTCAACGGACTCTAAACAGGCATAACAGTTCCGCTGAATGGCTCCAGCCTCAGTCTTCCAACCAGACTCTAAACCTTGGCCACGGTGGACCGTCTCATACCATCGTACCTCTTTCATCAACAAAAGCCTCTCACACAGTGATCGCACCCCTATCCTTCGCAATTTCAAAATTCCTGCCTTTATTGAGTCTTTGTGTTTCTTTGGTGATGTCCTTGGCGGATGTTTTTCTTTCGTCGGCGCGTTTTGCTTCGCAATCAACGCCGCCGAAGGGCTCTGTAGACACCCTGCCTTGGACCACTCACCCTGATTGCACATTTATTTTTCGTTTCTTCTTATTTTAAGTGTTTTTCATTAGTCCCTATTACTTCCGTTAAGTTCCTGGCTGACTCTATTAAGTCTGGGGGCTAAATTGAATAACGGTTCTAACTTTTCAGTCCATTCTATCAAAAATGCCTTTTCAGAGTCGGGCACCTCCGCCCTTTACGGGCAGACGCGTGCGCCTTCCGCCCTAAATGCCGCAGGCGCGTGCTTCTGGGCGTCAGTTACAGATTCTCTCCAAGAATCCCTCCCTTGCTCAATTTAAATGATTTTTCATGGGATTTCCCTCCTTGTTGACTCTGTTTTAGCACCAAAAACATCTTATTTTTACCTATAAAAATCCCCCTTCTCCACCATTTCAAAGAAAATACTTTTCAACACAAGAAAACTATACCAAAAACTCTCTCAAAAAGGATTTCAAGCATTTTTCAAAGAAGCTCTTAAAGTTTAGGTATTTTCTTACTTTTCTCTTTCTCTCTATTCATCTCTCCCTCTTCTTTTATCTTTATCAAAGTGTGCAATCAACCCAAACCATTTTGGGACATGACACCAAAGGCTACTTGATTACATTGAAGTTGGCCGAGGAGTTATCTCCCCACATTAAAACCCCTTTTAAACCCCCTTTAAAATGTATTTTCAAAGCATAGGAAGAACACGTTTTATCATGTAGACAATGAGCAAGCAAGACAAACTTTAGTTGGACGGAATGGGTGTTTAAGTACTTCTCATTCCGTAACCTAACCTCCGAACCTCAAATACACGAATCTCTGGTTTTCATAAATAAAACTTAGGACTTTATTAGGTTTTTCTTATGTTCCTCTAAAACATAGGTGGCGACTCTAAACTAAACAAAAACAAGCAGAAGCTCTGAAGCGGCGGCTGGATCACCCCGCTCGCGCCGGGGTATCTACAAAGGCTAACTGTTCATACCAACTTTGCAAGCATTCAACTTTATTGACTTGATTTTTGAGCAAAACCCGTAGAGAGGGAACTTCGAGCTCGACTGGGAGCACAGATTCGGAGCCGTAAACTAAAGTGTACGGGGTTTCTCCCGTTGCTATTCGAATCGATGTGCGGTAACCCCATAATGCTAAGGGTAATTTCTCGGGCCAATCCCTTCTAGTAGAGGCCATTTTTTGTATAATAGTCTCGATTGTTTTGTTTGCCGCTTCGACCGCGCCATTGGATTGAGGACGGTATGGAGATAACTTGTGATTAGTGATCTTGTACTCGATCAAAAGTGCGTTCATCTGTTTCTTGAAGTGAGAACCATTGTTGAAGATTATCTCATGGGGAACACCATACTGGCCCATGTTGGTCTTGACAAACTCGGCCACTTTTTTGGCAATAAGAACTCGGTAAGCTTGTGCTTCGATCCATTTTGTAAAATAATCAACGGCAACTAGGACGAATGATTGTCCATTGCTTCCTGTGGGATTAAATTTTCCGATGATGTCGATGCCCAACAAGAGAAAGGCCAAAGCGTAGTCATGTTGTATAATTGTGAGGGAGGGGCGTGTTGCAAATTGGCGTGGAATTGGCATTTGGATCGCTTGACTTTGTCGATGCAATATCTTTCCACAGTGCTCTAATAATAGCCAATTCAGAGTATTTTGTTTGCTAACATGTTCCCATTCATGTGGGGTCCACATTCTCCCTCATGGATTTCATGCATTATTTCTTGAGCTTCAGTCTCATTAGCACATAAAAGATTGATTCCCTCGTAATGCCTCTTGTAAACTCGGTGGCCGATCAACACATATATTGACGCCAATTTATGTAGTGATATTTGTGTCTTCTTGTTACTCCCTTCGGGGAAAGCACCGTCTTTGAGAAAATTCAGGATGTCAGTGTACCATGGCGGGTTGGTTTGAGCCTCATTAATCTCGACGCTCATACAATATGCCAGGCTAGTCTTTCTTGAAATTTTGAAGGGCTTTACCATTTTATCCTCGGGGATCTCGACCAATTAAGCTATAGTGGCCAATGCATCGGCGAAACAATTCCTGTCCCTTGGCAAATAATTGAAGGTGACATTCTAACACTGCTTGACCAATTATTCGAGGTATTGACCATATTATTGAAGAGTTGGATCTTGAATTTTCCATTTGCTGGATGTTTGATTTATGATGAGTAGATGTTAGTACCCAACCTAAAAATGAGTTATTAGGCATTCTAGAACTCACAGGGACCTCCCAGGTATTTACAAGACGCGTAGGACTTATCCAGCATTTCTCGAAAAGCCCAGATAAGAAGATATTGACGACCTGATCAGATGAGCTGCAAAGATAGACATTATCTCCAGAGTCCAAGCTGATCAGAGCATTGGGAACCAAGCCAAACACTTGGTCTGACCGGGCGGCCAGTCTAGGTTGGGCTGGGTGGCCACTTCCTCCAGGTCAAAAACCCTATAAATAGGTGACCTCAGTTCATAATTTTGACACATAATTATCTCCCCCTAGTTCTAAAGTCTAAACTGCAGACAGAACTCTCTTTCTAAGCCTTTCTAGCAATCCCGAAGGTCCAGTGAATCCACGCTAGAGATTCGACTTTGTTCTTGTCAAGATTGGTGAGAATTCTACATGTTTTCTTAGTTTAGATCTGATCTATGCTAGTTTGATGACGTTTATACACCTATATTCATATGATTCATAATGTGTTCTTCATGTTCTTACTAGAATTCATAATATGCTCTATGATTAGGGTAGCGATTTTCATGTTTATGTGTTATTTCATACATGTTTCATGATGTTCTTATTATTATGCCATGTGTAACATGCTAGATCTAATTTTTTCTTCCCTATTTATATGCATAGCCGATGATGATCAACGAGATCTAGGAACTACTTCTAAACCCTAAATTTTAGGTAAATATTCCCATGATCAGTAACTCTCCTATGATGAAGGTGATGACTACACATTGATCTCATAAATGGTATAATCATCGTTCTAGGATGTGATCATCTTGTATGTTTCTTTCTCCTCCCCCTTCATTATGCATGATCCCGCTTCTTCTCTCTATTCCGATTATGTGCGAACTACATCGACCTGAGCTTCTCATACGAGAGGTACGTAGGCAATCTTCGGATCCGGTCTCAATCACTAACACACTACTAACACATTCATCATGATAGAAAGTCCGATCTATCGGGCAATAGGAGTGATAACTTGATATTCTTCTCTTGTCATAACTTGACCCCCGAACCCTGTCTGTTAGCTTTTCTCAATGTTTTAGCTCGATAAAAACAACGTGGCGACTCTTAATAAGGTTAAATGCCAACTTGAATATCCTAATCCCATAGAAAAGATAAAAATAAAGATAGATAAAGAAAGACTTCCCATGCGTCACCCGCATTCGGAAAGGGGTATTCACAGTGGCGACTCTACTGGGGACTAGCTTTGAACATCTTCAAACATAGAGGGTCAAACTTTCGTCAATATCATGATTGTATACTTACTTGTTCTTTCCCCCAGTACTTTATCTCTTGTGCATATCTGCTTCCCTTGTAACTATAGAGCGTTAACATCTTAACCGTTCCCCCTTGTACTATTTTAACTGTTTTGTATTGCATACATGTAAATACAAAAAAATTATGTTTTCTCCCTAAAAAATAACTAGTTATTGTCCGCACACTACCACTAGGTCCGTGTCACACTGCACACCCTACTGGATACTCTGCTGAGTGCATATATTTTGGTGATACTGTCGCCTCTATCTTCGTGGCACCCGAGCTATCTAACTCACTGTTTTCACTTGTGAAGCGGTTGAGGTTAATCCTTGTTCATTTCTGAAACCATGCACTCACAGAGTCTAGGATACTCCAAAGTTGACTGGTTGGTTTGACTAGCTTTTCTTTATAGACAATTAACGTGTCGTTCATGCCGTCATCCGTTAAGTCTTTAATGAGTCGAGATCCTTCGAGAGAAAAAAAAAAAAAAGGCACAAAAAATGAAATTCCCTACAAGGGTGTGCATATAGTAATCGAGTGATACTTTGTACAAGGATCTCAACTCGTTAAAAACTTAACGGAAATAACATAAATGTTACGTTAAATGCCTTTAAACAAGGGTTAGTCGCTAGGCACTACAAGAAAAATCACATTATACGATTGCATTCTGCGATGGCCAAAAAAGCAATCATAATTTATAGGGATTTGGAGATGGCATGCGCCATCACCTTTTAATATCATCGAATAAAACAAAATGTGCCAATTAGTCCACCCGTAATCTTGATAAATCCTTTTGAGATGGCTTTTAGAAATTATGCGATGGATATAAACCTTCGCATTTAATAAAAAAATTAAAATTAAAAATTCCAGCGTATCCCAAATATTCGGCGGGAATATGAATAATTTTAGTGATGTTTTTGGGGAAAAGGCGATGGATATCTCCGTCTCGGTTTATGAAATTGAAAAGCGATTGAAAGTGCAATCGTCTATGTGATTAAATGAAAAAGAAATAAATAAAAAAGAAACTAATAAAATAGAGTAAAACCCAGCTCGCCCCCTTCCATTCCATTCTCACTTAGTTTCATGAGCGGTCCTAACCCTAAATCGGACTCCCACCCAAAGTGATACACTCTCTTTCGTTCTTTTATACTCTTTCCATCATCTCAATCTTTTTTCCTTTTCCACCTATGTCCATCTCTCTCTGATTTTGGTCCATTCATACCCCTAAATCAGGTTCCTTTTTGTATGAATTTCTCGCTGAGTGTTTGCATCACATATAATCATGTGAGCACCTTCTTACTTGCTTTTGTGCTCATAATTTCTCTCAGCAGCATGTTGGGCTCGTTGAAATGGGAGAGGACTTGATTCTAGTAGTAAATGGTATTCTCTCTCTCCCATGAATTTTAATTTAACCCCAAATTGGATTCTTTGAAGCAGAGAGAAAGCCCCAAATTCGAGCTCTTCCGTTTGAATTTGCTACCTTTCTACTGACTTAGTAGTTCAAAATTATGTTTTTATGTACATATTGAATTAAATAGTGTATGTCTAATATGTGATTTTTTAGCCTTATTCATTTAATGTTGTTTTGGTCTTCTTAGAGTGATTTTGTTATTTTGTAGAATTTTGTTCTTATGTATCTTTTGATCAAGCACAAGTCAGACACAGAGGCTTAGATCTGACTAACGACTGGTGAGAGTAGTTTTTTTACACCAACTCATATACTCCCTCCGTCCCAAAATGATCTTCGCATTTGACTATTCAAACATTTTAAGGATATGAACACTTCCTACATGAGCCATGCTATGTTTATGCACTTTTAAGCTTAAATTGTGAAAATGTGAAGAACTTTTTGGGACAATTAAAAATGTCAAATAGGAAGATCATTTTGGGACGGAGGGAGTATATGCTATCTTGAGGCTTACATGTCATTTAAAATTTTGTCATACTGGTCTTATTTCCGTTAACAAGTAAGGTATTACAAACTCTGTTTGTGTTTACTCTAGTAGTGATCTACATGGGCTTTTTATTAGTTTCTTATGCTAATTACTATCTCCGTCCCAAAATGATCTCACATTTTTTTGTTGTTACTACGAAGGAACATTGAGCAATAATTTTAGGTTGCTTTAATTATGATAATGAAAATATAAAACTTATTGTTGATAGTATTGTTGATGGTCTATCAAGTACAAGTTTTAGAATTTTGTAAATATAATTAAGTCAACCTAAAATCATTGCTCAAAGTTCTTTCGTAGTAATGACAAAAGAAGTATGAAGATCATTTTGGGACGGAGGAAGTATTTCTCAAGGAAGCATGCCTAGTTTGACTTCATTGTCGAGATTTTCTTAATTTTTGGAATGCCTTTGTTTAGGCAGCTAAGTTACATTCTCAAAACCTTTCTTTCAAAGTAGACACAAACGAAAAAACAATCTTGTACAAAACTCTAATTAATGTAACATATGGCCATCATTTTGAACCTGATACAATTATAGTTTTGCTAGCATACATTGAAAATATTTTATTGTAAGGGTGGAAATTTGATTAGGGTCATATTTTATCCAAAAAACAACCTTTCTTTCGAAGTAGACACTAACTGAATGAAGAGCTAAAGCAAGACGAGGAATGAATCGTAGTAGTGACACGAGAAGTGGCTACTGGTTCGGTGCATACTATCTAGGAATGAATCGTAATAGTGACTAGATTAGCCTGAGTTCCTTTCTAACCTTGCTAGTATGTCACTTTAACTATGGTAAGCTTAAAGCAGTGTCGATTCTCGTTATGCTTTGCATTTGTACTTACTATTTCAACTATATCCTATTTTGATGAATACTTGCAGATTATTTTCTTAAAACAGTACCAATAGAGTTTGGTAGTCTACATTGATATCATCCCTAATAACAAGCGGCTAAGGGGTACAAGCTTGAAGTAGAATGGGTGTTATTCCTTACTTTGATATCAAGTTGCTTTCTATGCTCTGTACTTATTGTTTACTGAAATTGTCTTTATTGGTTTATTTTTATTTGTTGAGTTGGGTTGGAGAGGTTCCAATTGGGAAGAAGATGGATCTCACTAAGGAGGACATTAGCAATCGCACATAGTGAAGTACGGCCACGACCTAACACTACATCTTCTCAAAAAAATAGCAACTTAAGCATTAGACCTTACCTCTCACTGGTATAAACCTTGAACATGAAATAACAGTTTTTTTAACAGCCATTAACTCCAAGATGCCCAATTCTTGATACTAACAGCCATTTTTTGCCCAGTAGTGTCTAGCTTAGTAAACTGGAAATAATGTTTTGCCTGAACTAGATTCATCTTCTTGGTCCCCTGCTTTACTGTTTGATAACTATTATAATGCACCTTTTCTTAAGTATAGACGTGATTCCAAAACAAAAAGATAATCATATTCATAAAACTTCTACACCTGCTCATAAATAAACATCAGACTAGGCTTACCTCACTGGATCATATGGGTGTTCAAGGGCAGTATACATTTTTGATAACATTAATTTGCATCTTTCAAATTTGTTTGCTTGGTTTAATTATTTGTGAAAAGGCTATTAGTATTAATGAGATATGGTCATTTTCTAACTACATTCCTTGTCACTAGATGAGCATTGAAAAGTCTTATGTATGTAATATTGTGATATGGTCATCTGGTAACTAATGTTTTTTCAATATAGGAGGTGTACGCCAAAGAATTGCGTGAAGAGAAAGGCTTAGGCCCAGCAACTCCTGTTAATGCAGTCTTGCACCTTGTTAATGCAGTCTTGCACCTTGGATGTGATTCTATTTCAGATCCTGGTTGTAAGATATGGGAGGTAGCAGTTGGTGGCATAAAAAAGGAGGACTGTTTGGACGTCCAGGTGAGAAATGGACAAAGCGTTCGAGTAACGCTTCATCAATTGATTATGCAGCATATGTTGCTTCACAAAATTCTTTGTGGAACTAGTTAAGAGGTGTGGGATGCTCCCGCCACTCCTACCTGATCGTGCATCAAATATTCCAACATTTGCATCTCCTTCCAATGATGATGGTGAGACGGGAGGTGAGACTGCATAGTTACGTACTGGGGTATATTTTGCTTTTGGAATTTATGAAACTAATCGGCCAAGTATGTATATTTTTTGATATGTTTAAACCGCTTTTACCTTGGTAGTAGACTCATAGTTCTAACTAGGTGCTTTGCTTTTATATGGAACAAGTGAAACAATTTGTGATATTTCTTGAACTAGTGAAACAATTGGTGAAACAGTTTGTTGCCAATTTATGTAAAAGCTTTTGTTTTTGCAAATTTCAATACAACTTGAATTATATTCTCTTTTTCAACATGACTGGTTGGGGTGCTTGGCTTGGGGTCTTATTGAGCCATTTATCAAAAATATTCTATGGTAAAAGGTGATGGCTATATCCGTCTCCGATACCCAAGACTTTTTAATTAAAATAAAAAAAAAGTTATAATATGCGATTGAAAATCAGTTGCAAAACATTGGAGACATTCTGCGATGGCCAAAACAATCGCATATACTTTTAGTTACACAAAAAAATAATATTATTTATTATATGCGATTGAAAAGCAATCGCACAAACTGGAGACATTTTGCGATGGCCAACACAATCGCATATACTTTTAATTAAATTTTAATAAAAAAGAAAAGTATTTCTTATATGTGATTGAAAAGAAATCACATAATATGGAAACCATTTTGCGATGGCTAAAACAATCGCATATACCTTTAGCGACAAGGGCATAGGCGAAGGCCAAGTTGACGGCTTTTTCCATCGCAAAAACCAATATGCGACGGATGTTTAGGTAAATGCGATGGATTTTGGCCGTCGTAGAAAGGTATTTTTCTTGTAGTGAGGATCTGTTAGGTCGGTGGAAGTCGCTTGCCCTATAGGACCCTCGCCCAAATTGTCTGTTTGGGATGTGCAATACAGGTGAAAAACGAGGGGTCTATAGACGTAGTGATGGCCTCCACTGATCCAGGTTTTGTAGATAGTAACCCAAAAAGGGGTACCCCTTCCAACCATTAGGACTAATCATACATTGTTTTGTAAGTAACAAAATACTTTGCATGAGCCCTGTCCCGTCCTAAACCTCTCGTATACACTACCTCTACAGAGAAACAAGTTTGGGTCCGTTCCGGTGGTCGTCTTCAACGTTCAAGCCTTCCGCAAGCTCAGTCTTCAATCTCTGCGTCAACAATGTCTCCGTCATCATCAGAGCCTACTACTCCCAATGTCTCTACTCTGCCAGTCTCCGCTTCTGCCGATCCAGAAATTGCCGCCAGCATCAAGCCCTCGGACATTCCGCCGCCTCTCCATGCTTTCTACACCAACCTCATGCTACAGATCTCCAAGCTTGAGGATCGAAACAAGTCTCTAGAAAGGGTCAACCAAGAACTCAAAGATCATCTTCATACTGAGATGAAAAAGAAAGGTGTGGAAACTAGCTTCCACAATGAACTAGCTTCCACAATGAAGAAGTGATCTTCGTCCAAGATGAAGAAGTGCCTGTCACCTACCCTTCGAATGAGGGTGCTATCCCTCTCAAGGTGCCCAACTACCAAAGGGTCCCTCCTCCTGATTTTGGTACTAAGGCAAGCTCTAGCAAGGGTCCATATGAGCCATCTCCAGAAATGATGGGTAGCTACTTGTCGTCTACCAAGTTGCCGCCTCCCTCACTACCATTGAGCATCGGCGCCGTCGTACCTACAGTCTCCACTGCTCCTCCCGCTACTCAATCCTATGGTAGCTCTGATTTCTCCAATCACCCCCTAGTGGTTGCTATGCAAGAAGAGATCCGCAAGCTCTCGGAAATAGTCAGCAAGCAAGCCGCTCCGATTGTTAAGACCATCGACCAAAGCAATATGGGTGCTCTACCTAAAGACTTCAAGATGCCAAAGGTCTCTACATTCCATGGTAATAGATGTCCTAAGACTCATCTCGACAGATATGTGCTAGACATGAGAGCCCGTGACTGCACTAATGAGCAAATGGCCTGAGTCTTCCACACCAGTTTGGATGGAATCGCTCTCCGTTGGTTCTTGAGTTTGGATCCCTCCGAATGAGAGACGTGGGATCAAATCACCACAACATTCTGTGAGAAATACTAGTCAAACCTCGACTGTCATGTCAACCGCACTGATCTAGAGAACACAATGCAGAGGCCCGACGAGCCTATCTATGACTTCTATAAGAGGTGGAACCACAAGCTAGCAGAGGTTCAATACCCTCCTAAGGAAAAGGAACAAAAGAAAATCTTCTTCAAGTGTTTGTTGCCTGAGCTTAGGGTGGCAATTGGTAACGGTTACTTTCCCGATCTGCGGGAAATGGTTGATGCAGGGTCAGACACATAGCCGGCATTACTGGTGTTGTTAAAGAAGCTGCCAAAACAGGAAACACCTCTTTCCGCTACAAATATCCGACAAGTACCGCTCCTAAAGCTAAAGAAGTCGCCGGTCAAGTGAGCATGGTCCAAGATACCTCTGCCTTTGATGTTCAAGCAGTTACTAGCAACTTTCCCTGAAAAGAAGACCATTTCGATGACTTCGGCATGTCAACTAGAAAAGTGTTTGAAGTGTTGATGAAGAAAGGTTTGATCAAGCCGATCGAGAATTATGAACTGTTGAACAAAAGGGTTAATCTTGATGCAAACAAGTTCTGCAAGTACCACAAGTACATTGGCCACACAGCCGACGACTACATACAACTCAAGCGTGTCATCCAAAAGCTCATAGCCGATGGAAAGATCAAGAAGCCTAAAGGTCCGAACACCGTAGCAAACCCGCTCCCTAACAATGGTGGGGTAAACATGGTCGAGGTCATCGGAGGTGACATTGGTATTCTAGAGATGGTAGATGCTTTCGCCAAACTGGGGCTAGGCATGAATTCTCTATTCGGAGGACTAGTCAAAATTGGGATGATAACTCCCTTGGAACGTGAATTCCAATGGCCCAAGCACGGTTGCGACATGTCCAAGTACTGCAACTACCATAGAGTGTCCGGACACACCAACAATGAGTGATTCACCATCAAGCAAATCGTACAAAAGCTTATCAAGGATAGTATCATCGCCGACCCAAGGAAGATTCATCGCCATGGATGTCAACATGGTGGAGATAGCCGGGGACGATACTAGCATCTTAGAAATGGTCGAAGCCTTCGAGCAACTACAGTTAGATATGAACTCCTTGTTCCGTGGTTTATCAAGAATGGGGCTACTCAAACCGTTAAAAGGCTACGAATCTCACCCGAACAGTGATCCGATGAAATTTTGCAACTTCCATAATACCACCGGGCATACCACCAATGAATGCTCACAGTTTAAACATGTGATATAAGGATTGATTATTGACCAAGTAATAACCGATCCAAGGTAAATTGTGGCTCAAAAGTCTGAGGAGAGTCCGACTGAGGTCTCTGAGATGGCCAATGCCTTCAAAAGGCTAGGGGTTACTATTACCAACATGCTCGAGTCACCGATATCAAGGGACCTACTCAAGAGGCCTGAAACCTACTGCATACCATTCTCCGAAAACAACCCCGAAAGATACTGTGACTATCATGAGATCACCGGTCATACTACCGAAGAATGCACTGCTTTGAAGAAGTCAATTCAGAAGTTAATCCATAATGGATCCATCGAGAACCCCGTAGATACTTTAGTCAATATAGAAGTAGAGGAAGGTACTGCTGATCTGACCAAAACTATTATGGCAGACTGCGAGTAATGTAGTAGTGATGAGATAGGTTGTACTGCCAAATTCATTAATGATAGTAGTTCTTCTTGTTATATGCTATCATTAGATGAACTATCTTTAGAAGCTTCTCTCTTATGAGATTGAGACTCCGGTCCACTTAAATCTCCACCACTATCCATAGCCGAAATCTTCGCAGAATCCGCAAAAATACCACAGTCTCCATACGACATGCGAGCAGAAATCAACCTACTCACAAGGTCCGGATAGATCTACTAGTCAGATCCCAAGGGTACGAAGAAGGTGTTCAACAACGAATCAGAGCAAGCAGACCTTGAGAAAGAGGATCCCATCCTTACACAACTTAAGCAAACCCAAGCTCACATCTCCCTGTGGTCTCTACTCACTTCATCTTTAGCTCATCGCCAAATGCTTGAGAAGAACTTGTCTGCTACTACGGTCCCATCAGACACAACTCCCGAAAATGTCACACAAATGATCGGCAACATTCACTTCGGGAACATTATCACTTTCTTAGAGCTTGATGAACCTCCATTTGGCATCGATCATAATGAACCTCTGCACATTACAGTCAAAATCAGTGAGAAGAAAATTCCTCGAGCCTTTGTGGACAACGGATCCACCATCAATGTACTGCCGTCACGAATGATGGACGTAGTAGGTAGAGATGCAACTACTCTAAGGCCCTCCAAACAGATAATCAAAGCTTATGACTCCACATGCAGATCAGTGTTGGGAATTGTTACTCTGCCCATCTCCGTAGGGACGCAAACTCTATCTATGGATTTCCAAGTGATCGACATACCATCCTTGGTCACAATCTTGCTAGGACGCCCTTGGTTCCACAAGTCCAATGATGTTCCTTTCTCCTTACATCAGTGTGTTAAATTCCAGTCAAGGAATGAAGTGACAGTTATCTAGTAACAGCACAAGGCACTGACACAAAGGGAGTACCGGTGCTACAGATTCAGCATGAAGAAGATCACCGACTCTTCAGTGGGTTCGAAATAGTGGCACAAGCTCAGATATGTGATAACGATCTCACTAGAACTTCTGATAAAGTGCTACCCATCTACAAGATACTTTGAAACATGGTCTTCATACCAGGGCTGGGGCTAGATAAGAACTTACAAGGTCCCACACATTTGACTGAAGAAGTAGACCACAGAGGCCTATTTGGGCTAGGATATGTACTTACTCCAACTGAAAAAGCAAAGCAGAAGCAGATAGAGGTACTCAAGAAGAAGCAACTCCCTTACAAGAAGTCAGACATGAAGCCTTACCACCTCTCCCTCAACAGTTACTATGTCAAAGAGGGTGAAGAGTACTCAAACTTAGAGTTTGCAGAGCCATGGTTCGACCACAACAAAAAACTACAAAAGGGCTTTGAAATCTTCAGAGATGTCAAGTTTGACCGGGCCAATCTAGAGCCAAGGTACATGGAACCTCGAACGACTACTGGCAGAATAACCACCATCCAAAACGAGTATTGCATCAAGGTGAATAAAGACTTGACTTATGATACAGAGTTCGTGTCTCTCAATTAAACTTTAGTTGGGGAAACCAAGGAAGCGGAACCATGGGACGGCCAAGATTTGTTCCAGCACATGAGCTTAGAAGATGACATCGTGGCTGTTATTGAATGCGAACCTGTGACTACTACTATCGAGAATCTGGGGCTGGTCAGCTCACCCCCTAGAAAGTCAATTTCCCCTAGGTCAGTTAGGTCCCCCTTTCTCACCTATGAGTTCGTGTCTCCGTCTAAGTCTAGTGATCTCAAGTCAAAAGATTATGATGTAATCGCAAACACTGTCTTTCCCCGTGCATTAAATGAAAACCTCGATCTTTCTGAGTATCCCGCTATAGCCACTCTTATAAATGATAAATTGACTAATCAATCTAATGATATACAAATAGTTAATAACGATTCATTAAAAGAGGCAGACACAAACGAACTAAATGACAAATACATCTAAGAAATCTCAGAGCAGGTTATCAATCAAAGGGAAAATCAGGCCCAAGCTGCCGATGAGGTGTTAACATGTGTGAATCTGGGAAGACAAGACAAGCCGAAGCAGACTCAGAGATCGAGAGCTAATGATAACACCAAACATTGGGTCATTGAAGGAAGCACTGCCGCTAGCTAAGCCCGAATGGTCTCCTCGCATGGCAATGGAAATAGAAAAACTGCTACAGAGAAACTTTATCAAGTCTGCATATTGGCCAAAGTGGTTACTCAACATCATCTCCGCAAAGAAGTACAAAAGGAAGGTGACGGTTCACATAGACATCAAAAGTCTCAATAAATTAAACCCAAACAAAGATTCCCGCTGTTTGACTTAAGTGTACTGTTAGAAGCCGCCGAAGACAGAGATGTTCGATCATTCCTTGAAGGTTTCCCCAATAAAAATCAGATACCTGTCGCTGTACGAACAGACGAGAAATTACTCTTTCACACCCTATGGGGAACTTATTGTCACACCAACAGATTCTTAGAATGGAAGGGCATTGGTATCTCTTACCACACGCCAACAAGATCTCCAATAGATATAGACATCTATATGGATAATTCAGTAATACACTCCAAGAGACCCTACGGCCGACACATCGAGGATCTGCAAAAAGTCTTCAACATTTTGAGAGGTCAGAAAATTCTCTTGGATCCATTGAATTGCAGATTTGGTACTATTCAGACAAAAGCTCTAGGGTACAGATTGGGACAGAAATTCAAGGCCGACCCGGAGAAGATCAGAACACTAATAACAATGTCCTCCCCTCGTCAAGAGAATAAAAAGACCAAGCTCATAGGTCTGCTGCACTATATCATTCGCCTCACGATGGCAGGAGACCCGGTCTTTAAAGAATTACAGGATTGCTCAGAAGAAGTTTGGAATCAGAAATGTGAATTGGCTCTAACTCAACTAAAGAGGCACTTAGCGAATACCCCATCCTTACGACCGATGCACGGGAGGCTCGAGTCACAGAATGGATCCCCCATCCTTTTCCGACACTGCACAAGCTCGGATCTACCGTTGAGCCTCATGTTCAAAGCACTGAAGAGAATCGGTAAACTATAGCCGACGCAGAAATTTGGTCTTACTCCGACACTACAGGTTTCTGAACCAAACAGAATGTGTTCTTACCACCAAAATGAAGGGCATAGTACAGACGACTATCAAGAGTTGAAAGAAGAGGTCTAACTACTCATCGAGACGGGTCACTTAACCAAGTAGAATGAAGATTGGGTATACATGGACAACGATGGCCTCCTCCCAGTCAAGGTTTACAATCTCCGCCACTACTACAACTGACCACTACGGTCTTTCTCCACAAATGATACTCTCCATCAGCGGTACTCTCCATCAAAGGTCTTCTACAATGGCCATCCCCCTTGTAAAAAAAATAAAAAAATATTACTCTCTTTATTCCCCCCCCCCTCTATCTTCCTTTTCTACAATCAGAAATGAACTACGGTGACCTGAGCCCCTTAGCCCTACTTGTAAAAGGGGAACGTAGGCAGCCTTCTGTTGGGTTTTGATGCATCATGCGCAGCGGAATAAACAGATAAAATCAAACACCCAAGAGCGCGGATCCATACATGTTGATTAAATTAAATACAAGATGAAAGAAACATACCCTTGATGATCGAATCCATGAACATGGACTTTGAGGTGCTAAAGCAAAAACCCTCTATCGGTATCCACACGTCGAACGGATATCAAGAACACCTTCTTGATCTGGATTGCTAGACCCAAGGCTTGATGAAGAAATGATTTCTTCGTAAGAATTATTTTGCTTCATTGATTATTGAGTTATGATGATTCTAAATCTTAAACTAATAATCCCCTCTCTATATATGTGTAAATTTTTCTCAAACAACATGTTATGATTTCTAAAATCAACCATTAGGTTTCTCAAACCCGACTGCACACATATATAATAGGGTATAAACCTAATTCCTTTTGGGATCAGAATTCCTTGTCAAACAAGAGATCTGAACAAACTGTTTTCCGTCTGGACAAACCATCCGTACGGATTGGTTGGGTGGCTCCCAAACCATCTGTACGGATCCTTCCAGCAGGATCCAGTTTTTCTCATTTTCTGTGCCTTATCCAATCCGTTCAATTTTGTGTGACCCAATAGGATTATACTAAGTTGGCAACGAGTCCGAACGAGTCAGAACCCGTAGGTCATAAGTGGACTCTAGCAAGCCATTATGACTACCCAATTAGTATAACTTTGAAAGCCCAAAGTAACCTTATAGAACATATCACAATCCCTTTGTCACACGATATCATATTGGACATAAGTCATGGTCCACGTCAACTTATTATGTTGTCCAATGCTTTCTTGATCTCGAGTAGATTGATATGATCAAATAACATTGAATGCTTCAATTCATTTGGGTACGGCCGTACACTATTATCAATCTCACTCATCGAGTAGCCAAGCATATATCTCTCTTGAGAGAAGGACAAATCCCATCTTGACTTATCATTCTTCCCTACAAGAATCCGATTATGCCAATCGTAGCCTTTATAACTTCCCAGTTAGGGGTAGCGTTTGAGTACGTCAAACATAATGTTCATCATTTGGAAGACTATGATAATCTCAGGTCTAAGGATGAATGATATAACTATTATGAGATTTAATTATGACATTTGACCATGACATAAATCTCTTAACGGGTCTCTCCAGTACTTGTTCTCCAACATGTACCCACAAGTTTAATCCGCATCCTATGCGCTATAATCATCATATGAATATCTGTTAAACTCATGTTAGCCCTTCATAAGTTCTAGGGACAATGATTATTATAATAAACATGCAAAAGATATAATAATCGGGTTTGTTATCTCTATAACAATGAAGCTATGATATAACGCATAGGCCTTTCTCAAGGGCCTAGGGCATAATATCCAACAATCTCCCACTAGCACTAGGCCCAATCAGCGTGTATCCAATACCCATTGAGCTAGTTATGATCTCCATCATAGTTGCAAGCAGGCTTATGTAAGATGATTATCCTTGTTATCATCATATGGTACTTTGCATATTTAGACATCTCCTATCTTTGACGATTTCTCGAAAAAGATAGAAACATCCAAGTATATGTTTAGATAAGACATTAGCCCCTTAGATTGTGCAATAACAATTATTGGCACAATGAAGGTCCATAAAATTAGTGACACTAGAAACGATTTCTAGTTTACTAATTAGAATCTTAATCTTAACATTTTTCTAGTTGTATCCCATGCGACTAGATACTCAACCTTTTGTAGAATAGTAATGGTATACTTAAAACTCTTCTAACACCATTATTAAACTTAGACATGTATTTATACTGCAATATTTATCTTTGATGGTTTGTAAGAATGCATCTTTGTAACTATTTACAGGATCATCTTATATTCCATCAAAGATCAAGAATGCATCCTTTAGTTCTTCTAAAGTACTTAAGGATGCTTCTTAACTAGTGACTTTCACTAGGATCCGATTGGTATTATCTCATCATACTCTAAGTATATGAGACATCCGGTCTTAGTGCATTTATATAGCTTACATGATGGATCCAATTGCCGAATCATATGGAATCCTAATTATATACTCTTGCTCATTAGTCTTCCACTAAGACTAAATCTTGCAAAGATTAATGCCATTAGACTTTCGCAAGTAACCTCCCCAAGAGTCTTGCATGGTGAACCTTTCACTATCTTGTCTTTATTAGTACTTTGACTTTAACCAATCAACCTTTTAGATTTATCTCCATAAATCAGTCCAAGGATGTAGGCGGCTTCATCCAAGTCTTTCATTCAGAAACTCTTTCAAAATGATTTATATATCAACCATATATATATATATATTAGACTATGAATAAAATTACGCTCCCACTAAATTTATTGTAATCACAAGTCTCATCCTTGATGAATTTCAAACTCTTTGAATACTTCATCAAAATGAAATTTCACTCCAAGTAGTTTGATTCAATCCATCTCATGAATTTCTGCAACTTGCATATTTTATTAGAATTTTATGGATCAATCAAAACTTTTAGGTTGTATCAAACACATCCTAATGTAAGTTCATGTTAAGGAATATAGTTTTGACATCCATCTGTCATATTACATATTCAAAATATGAAGTCATGACAATAAGAATTCTAATAATATTAAGCATGACTATGGGTGATAAAGTTTCATCATAATCAACATTATGAATTAATTTTACTCAATTAGTCGTGCTTTATCAATATACACTTTTAGATTTTATGACTCCAAGTCATTGATCTAAATCCGGAGCGGACTTTGTATTTTGATAGGTAATAGGTCAATCATTCGCAATGATATCTTCCCTATGACTTTCTATTATGAGAAATCAATATTTTTTGTTATAGATAGTATTCTATCAGTTATGCAAATTTCTTGTGTATACTTGAACGAATTTCCACAACTCCTTGTGAAACTTTATTCAACTTCCATCTTAGGTTCCATGTCATTTTCTGGGTCTCGAACTCTTCGAGATACATTTTACTCCCACTAGTTCTTTAAAGATAAACGATTTATCTAGAAAGTGCTATTTAGAGTAACAAACGATTTGTACTGTAAAGGGTGTAAAATTAATATCATTAAGATATCCCATTAAATTACATTTATAAGATTTAGGTGTGATTTTGTCACAGACAACACTTTTCTCAAAAGCATCATATCATAAATTTTTATGAAAGACAAACCAAGTTTTCTTTCATTCAATATCTCATATGGCATCAGTCGAACCACCTTAGATGAAATTCAATTTAGTGTAAGCGCAGCTATTTCTAGCACTAAATCCAGAAGGATAATTAAAGATCAGTTTGACTTATCATGAGGCGAAAAACAGCAGTTTTAAGACAATCTATAAACTTCTGGAACATCATCCGTAGGGCTGCTGTTTCCAGATTCTGTTTTTCTTAAATTGCAGACTTTCTGCAGATTTCTCATCAAGTCCAAGGCTCAAATATTCATTACTTTGATCTAATCAAAGTACATCAATACTTTTGCCATGAGGTGTTGAAATCCTTTCTAACATTGTTACTTTAATAAACTATATACATCAAAATGTATAAGTTCAAAAGAGTACTTCCTCTTACTACTATTAGCAAAAGGTGTCTTGATCAATTTCTAAGATTCACTTCTATTACAAGATTCGAAATCATGTGAATTTAAAAGTCCATCCCATGGAATTTTAGATATGTGTTTCTTATTATTGATATAGACATCAATTCTTTAAGAATGTAACGCTTACACCTTTAGATTCAGATTTCCATTATTTACGTTATACTCATTTTTTTTTGTTCTTCCAAAATAAGGATATAAAGTCCCATTTATATGAATAGCAATACAATAAAGTAAATCATATTTATTGGAACACTTTCTTATTCGAAATAGGAAATATCCATAATCTTGTAATGAAGAAACCAAAACAATATTTCTACTTAAAATAAGAACATAGCACCATTTGTTCAAAACAAATATGAACTTATTAGGTAAAGACACTTTGCAAGTTCCTATGATTAATGTTGCAACCATTGCATCATTATTGCCACATAGGTTAATCTTTACCCTTACAAGTAGAAATTTTAACATAAATACTTGAAGTGGTAGTCCAACTACCCTTCCTTTTGATCTTTTAATTCAAATTGTAATTTCACCAACGGTCAATCCTATTGCCAAGGTACAAATTACATTCTTTGGATTTTAGGTTTTGCCACAAATATTTCCTTTTAGGCTTGACAACTTTTGTCTTGCCTTTATCTTAAATCCTTGTCCTTATTAACCTTTAGAGTTTGAGAATGTTTCTATTTGATATTAAGACTTAGCATTTTAAACATCGAATGTCGCTTATGAATTAATACCAAATCCGTTGTTAGTTCCAAACTAACTTGATTATCAAGCCAACTAAGGTAATTAATATGTCTCTCCATGTTCAAAACATGAGAACTTATTAATATACCTTTCATTCATCACATGAATGTTAGGTTCTTGATCAATTTCAAACTTTATTTGTCTTTCTTGCTTGTAGGAATGCTTCCTATATAATTGCTTATTGCATAAGCATTCATATGTTTCAGATACTTCTAAAGTTCCGATCATATGACAGCAAGTCGTAGGACAGGTGACATCTATAGAATCATCCACATGTTTCTAATCAATATCTTTGTCCATCCTTAAGGCATAAGGTTTTTTAGTAAAAGGATTTATTAAGAATTTATAACTTCCGTTCTTGCTTTAGAACAATTCTTAAGCTCACGACTAGGTCAAGGAAGTTAATCTTATTCTTTTAAGTGGGGTCAATCGCAGTAATTATATATGATTATAGTTTAAGACATTCTACAAAATATGCAACTAAATATACACATATATTTCATACCATTATCATTTAGAGACATATAATGTATTTCATAAATACTCCCACTAAATTATACACCTTCAAATATAACAATTATATAATATAATATAAGTAGGCTAAGATCCAACTTTAATTTAATTTCAAGTCCGCTTTGGCGATACTGCTCAAAATTAAATTAATTCGGTAGACAACTCTTTGTCAATCATATCATTGATAGAATTAATGCACCTCGCTTTAGCAGAGCCCACATAAAAATACCCGGTGTACTCACAAGTGTTTTAATAATGGATTGGCACATGACTTAAGTTTTAAGAAGGTTTACTTGCTTAGAGATATGCATCATATATTTAATTATGTCAAATATAATATAATATAGTCTTTGCATAATGATGCTAACTAATCCAATTAATTAACAGAAGCAAAATCTTGTGATTTAATTATGAAGAAACATAATGGGGACGGAATCTAAATTATCTGTAAACAATTTACAGATTGGATATTTCATTCGCATTCCCAGAAACAAGGCGTAAGCCTGCCATTGGTCCATGCAATGAATTAATCCAAATATAGTTTCCTTCTCTGCAAACTATTTGCACTTTGTATAGGGGTAATTCTGAAATATTGAGATTACGCCAATCTTAAACTCCTTTAAGATTCTGATCTCATTAACAGTTTGGACTTCTGAACATAAATATGTTTCAGGAAACACGGTTTCCAAAACCAGCCATCTGAAAAAGATTAGAATCAGAATTTTCCAAACCGGTCACCACAGAGCATCTTGAAATTTAAAGCACAAATCGCACGGCCGAAACTAAGGCAAAAGGCATCCACATTTCCGTGCTAAGATCAAGAAACCAAGCAACTTCTCTATACGGTCGAAACTAAGCCAAAAGGCATCCACATTCCCATATAGATTGGATACTTGTTTCAAGATCTTTCATTATCTCTTAATCACACAGATTACAGCAGTTCTAAACTCTTTAGAACTCTGATTTCTGCAATTCCTTTTGAATTCTTCGGCCGAAAACTGTTTCAGGAAACACGGTTTCGAAAACCAGCCGTCTGAAAGCAGTTTCCAGTTTCCAGATTCGAATTCTGTAAACAATTTACAGAATAATCTGAACACCAGAAAACAAAATCAAATCTGAGAATTTCCAAACTAGACGTGCGGATCAGTTTGGCATCATCCAAACCATCCGTACGGATCCATTGGTAGGATCCCAGATTTTCAGGTTTTTTCAAAATTTCAGAAATTCGATCAAATCCAATATCATGTTTGTACATAATCAGATTACAGAAACATGAATTTACAGATTACGAATTTAATTATATCTAATCAATATCATGAATAAACAATTTATTATATATATAAATTAGATCAAAATTATCAATACACATAATCCAATTATTTATTGATAATCCCAACATGCAATTATTCATATAGATCAAATCAATATAATAATCACATAATCCCCATGTCATGCTCATAAACCTTTATATCTCATATATAAAACTCAAATCACGCATTTATCTTATTATCATGTAGATAACATATAATCGAATTAAACAATTTCAACATGATATATTAAAATAATCAACAACGAACGGGGCTCTGATACCACTGTTAGGTTTTGATGCATCATGCACAGCAGAATAAATAGATAAAATCAAACACCCAAGAGCGCGGATCCGTGCATGTTGATTAAATTAAATACAAGATGAAAGAAGCATACCCTTGAAGATCGAATCCATGAACACGGACTTTGAGGTGCTAAAGCAAACACCATCTATCGGTATCCACACGTCGAACGGATATCAAGAACACCTTCTTGATCTGGATTGCTAGACCCAAGGCTTGATGAAGAAACGATTTCTTCGTAAGAATTATTTTGCTTCATTGATTATTGAGTTATGATGATTCTAAATCTCAAAACTAATAATCCCCTCTCTATATGTGTGTAAATGTTTCTCAAACAACATGTTCTGATTTCTAAAATCAACCATTAGGTTTCTCAAACCCGACTGCACACATAAATAATAGGGTATAAACCTAATTCCTTTTGGGATCAGAATTCCTTGTCAAACAAGAGATCTGAACAAACTGTTTTCCGTCTGGACAAACCATCCGTATGGATTGGTTGGGTGGCTCCCAAACCATCCATACGGATCCTTCCAGAAGGATACAGTTTTTCTCGTTTTCTGTGCTTTATTCAAACCGTTCTATTGTGTGTGACCCAATAGGATTATACTAAGTTAGCAACGAGTCCGAACGAGTCAGAACCCGTAAGTCATAAGCGGACTCTAGCAAGCCATTATGACTACCCAATTAGTATAACTTTGAAAGCCCAAAGTAACCTTCTAGAACATATCACAATCCCTTTGTCACACGATATCATATTGGACATAAGTCATGGTCCACGTCAACTTATGTTGTCCAATGCTTTCTCTATCTCGAGTATATATATATGAGCAAATAACATTGAACGCTTTAATTCATTTGGGTACGGCCGTACACTATTACCAATCTCACTCATCGAGTGGCCAAGTAGATATCTCTCTTGAGAGAGGGACAAATCTCATCTTGACTTATCATTCTTCCCTACAAGAATCTGATTATGCAAATCGTAGCCTTTATAACTTCCAGGTTAGGGTAGCGTTTGAGTACGTCAAACATAATGTTCATCATGTGGAAGACTATGATAATCTCAGGTCTAAGGATGAATGATATAACTATTATGAGATTTAATTATGACATTTGACCATGACATAAATCTCATAACGGGCCTATCCAGTACTTGTTCTCCAACATGTACCCACAAGTTTAATCCGCATCCTATGCGCTATAATCATCATATGATTATCCATTAAACTCATGCTAGCCCTTCATAAGTGCTAGGGACAATGATTATTATAATAAACATGCAAAAGATGTAATAATCGGGTTTGTTATCTCTATAATAATGAAGCTATAATATAACGCATAGGCCTTTCTCAAGGGCCTAGGGCATAATATCCAACACCTTCAAAGGTGCGGTCTCAAAAATAAATAAAAATCTAAATCTGGTTTGAGCAAATTCAATAAAACAAACAATCTGTTTATAACTAAAGCAAAATCTATATTTCCACAAGTCACTACACGTTAACATTTATTTGATGAGTCTAAAGATCGAAATAACCTAAGAATAAATAACCTGCTATGAAATTTAAAGAAACTAAAACAAACTAAAATCTAAACTATGTATCTGCAACGACTGTGGTTGGATACTCGGAGTCACTCCTATTCCTCCTCCTCCTCTTCTTCTTCCTTCTTTGGTTTCTTGTCCCTTCGTCCGCGTCTAGCTTATCTAGTAGGGTCATCAAATAAAGCCTTCCTAAGTTGAGTCACCCCCATTGGGCCTTCTTTCTTTCTTTTTCTCTCAAGAGGTGCTAGTTGAGCCAACTCGGTCGCCACTTCCCATTGTAGAGTCTCTTCTCTCCTCAAGCGTCTGCTCGAGATATAAGGGACCACCACCCTACGTCTCAGTCGTCTCAGAGTTTGTCCCATATTCCCCAGAGTCGTCTGGTACCAGTCCAAGTATTCTCGAGACAGAGGTATATCATTAGGTCGTTGTATACAGAGAGTGTTGGGCATGAGAGCATAAGACCAACACCACTCCAAGAGCACTGCAACCCCGACATTCATAGGAAGTATTCTGGCATTAACCCGGTTACAAGTTTCATCCCATGAAGGAGGTATAATTTGAGGCATCCCATACTGACGGCACACCCGCACTGCATAGTAATAAGTGGTCTCATCAAAGGCAGGGACTTGAATAATGCAAAGGTCACTCTGAGCCCACCGTGCTCTAATAACCCCCCAATGAGGTACCATCCACTTAATATGAGCCGTACCCAGCTGCGCCAAATATGTCACCCATACAGACTGAGCCATCCCTGTAAATGGCTGCTTTATTCGCCTACTCTGACAAACCCAAGGTGATACTGGCCCGACAGGTTCCTCCAAAACTCGCAACCTCTCCTGCAACCACAAGGTTAACAGTCGGGTACTTCCCCTAGTCGTCTTTCGAGCTCCCGAGGCCAACTCTTTAATACCATGCAAATCTCCCCAAGCAGACAAGGGACAATACTACGATTGGCTCGAGCCTGGTCCACCATGTCAAGACAACCCATCGTAGCCACTCCTACATAAGGTGGAAATAATACCGAGGCAAATAGACAGAGAGATAGACAGTCTAAGTCCATGTAGTATTCCACCGTGCTATTAATGAACTTGATGGGAAGCCCACAGATATCAACATCACCATCCAACAATAAGTCCCTAGCCTCTTCAACAAAAATTCTTAGCATTTGGGAAACCCAAAGTTTTGAAGGCACTTGGTACTGTGGCATGGCTACCCTATCCGTCACTCTTGCACCACAAAGAGCCACAAAGTCTTCATACGTTGGGGTGATTTCGTTATAGGAGAAGTTGAAGATATGATTCTCATTATCCCAGAACTTGGCAGCAGCACGAATCAGGTTCTCATCAGACTTAACCCTGAACAGGGACCAAAGACACTTGATCCCGAATCTCCTATCAAAGGTTTCCCGAGTTATCTTCGAAAGATTCCAAACCCAGATCTTCAAACTCTTGATGAAGTAGCGTTGTCTCTCCTCAGAAATCCTAGGGTGTCTATCCATCAGAAAGGCATAGAAAGATCGAAATCTAGAGCAAAAGGAAGGAAAACTGCAGTCTGTCTCGTCTCTCTGCGAAACTGCTGATTAAATAGGGTAGGGAGTTTAAGTCCTAATCGTACAAGGAGAAATCTGACGAAAATCGTGTCAGACCAGGGATTAGCCGAGCGGCCAGTCCTGCCCCATGGTTGGCCACACAGAATTCCGTACAGATTTGCAAGTCTGCCCCCGTCAAATGCCGGAATGGACCCATCTCAGACGTTCTGAAGTTCACAAGTCACAAAAGAGGTCCGAGAAAGAGGGTAGAACTGCCTGATAATGTGCATAAACCCCATTTTACCCTTTAGTCTCATGCATTGTACTAAATATAAAGACATATAAATAAAATACTAATTAATTACATACAAAAGCAAATAAAGAATATTGTACATGAATGTATATGTTTGTTCTTTCTCTCTCTCCCGCTAACAAATGCAGGAATCAGGACTATTTCTAGTCCGAGTCAGAATCCTCAATATCAACATCCTCCTCCTCATCATCACTATCATTATCATCACCACGGCCCCGCTGCTTCACATAGTGGGATCCACTGGCTCCTGAGCCTCTACCTCTGACACACCTCCGGCGGGCACGCGACGAGGAAGCAGCCTCTGTAGATGTTCTCTCTCTGCGCGGCGGCACTACCACATCCTCCTGACGGCAGGTACAAGCAGCGGCCAAGCTCCTGAATAACCGCTCAAAAATGTTGCCCCGACGGACAGAGCGGATATAAGCCTCCCGAGTCACCTGGGATAGATAAGCACAGTTCAGATAAAAACCTAAAGTTTGTGTGTGCAAGACAGAAATGAAAAGAAAAGGGTATCATACCGTAGCTCCAAGCGGAGGAAGTTGGCCCCCAGTAACCTCATCAGCCTCAGTCGGAGTCAGATCAAAATCCACCTCGACACCGCCCCGCTGCATCCGAATACTGTTAGGGAACCTCAGTATATCCATACCAGTCTTCCTCCTCGCCAATACCTGTGGGCTCACCAGCACATGCTCTATGAACCACTCATAGTCAGCCCCACTCTGGTACAAATAGGCCGGAGTCCTCACTCAGTAGTCACCACTCGTCCTCAGCCTAGCCGGATACAGCATGTTCCTCAGTGGCTCAAGAGGGGCCCACATCGCAGGATGTCTGCTATGCTGTCTGCAGACTCTCTCGCCAAGGTACATGGCATCCCCAGTCAACCCTACCCGAAAGCAGCGGGAAACAGTGAAATCCTGAGCCTGACTGACCCCTGCCAGCACCAGATCCGACCAAGGGAAGAACTGGAAGTCCTCATGAAGCTGACCGCTCAACCTCGAAGTAAAGAGCCCCAAATCGAGAATCTTCCTGGCCTTGCCGCGGACCTCCACCCGGTTTTTCTTTGCCCAGAACCTCATAACTGGGACCTCCTTGACCCCCTGCACGCCAAAGGGAGCGATGTGGAATAGCTCATAGACCCACACCTATGGAAAGAAACAGCATTTCAGTCCAAATAGTTCTAAACAAAAGACAGATATAGAACAAGGAAGCAAGTCAGAGACATACCTCAAAAGCAAACTGAAAGTAGTCAAAAGACGAGGTACTGGACCTCGAGCAAACATCTACGGCCCGGTACATCTCTGCCAGCCCAACTCCGCCCCAAGAAACCCGACTCGCCTGCTCCATATCAGCCAGAGAACCCAACAGAGAAAATTGGTAGAATGTCCCTGCACTCGGGAATAAGGTCTGTGACAAGCTATACCATAAAATGGCTCGCACCAGACAATCAGTGTCGCTGATGCCCTCAACAAAGTCCCGGATAGCCTCGTCCACTAAGGTCCTCAAGCGACCTGCCTCAAAGCCATTCCCCTTCACACCTTTGCCCAACAGCTTCCCAATCAACTCAACCTGACGGTGTGGGTCTGCAGACAGAGACTCATCAAAAGGTAGCTCCACATCCGTGAACATGAGCCCAGTAATAGCAACAAAGTCAGTGGGGGTAATGGTCACCTCTCCCCAGCTAAAATGGAATGTGTGGGTAGTGTCCCACCAGTACTCCCTCATCGCCTCAACTAAACCCATCACCTTTTGGGTTCCTTCCACGGCATGCACTGCGTCAAAAAACGGACCAAAACCAAGGGCCCTAATCCTATCCCTCACCACACCAGCCGGCGGTAATCTCTGCCATATCTCTGCCACTACCTTCGTGGACCCACGAGATTTCATCTTCTGTAGGTAAACACAACAAAGGTACGTTACCCAACTAGCAATATAAATTTTATGCTATAATTAAAGTGTACGTGCATGCTTTATTTGTTTATTTTCGCGTATATTTGCCGTCCCCAAAAAATAATCAACAATCTAAGAAAATTAAATAATCACGAACGATTTATTTAATTTAACGCAGTCTCAGAGTAATACAACGAGTGTGAAATAAAAGACATAAAATATCCAAAAGCAATAAAAAATCGAGATCGTTACCTCCTTCATCTCTATCAGCCTCCCGCCAGACCAGTGTTTGTCAGGACCAACGTACAAATCGAAGTGTTGTCCCATCCTGAAATGCCACTCATCGGGGCAGAAGTTTCTAGAAGCCATCCTCACCCGCTGTTGATGTTTCTCCTCATGAGGTTGCCCCGCACCTCCACCTTGTTTAAATTGCGGTTCCGCACCTTCACCCTGCTCATAAGGTTGATCTGCACCGAAAAGATATTGAAAATCCATAGCAAAATATCTCAAACTATCTTTTTCTCTCTTTCCCCGGCAGAAGAAAGAAGAAGAATGAAAAAGAAGCAACAGCTGGCGGCTGTTTGTAGGTTCTGTCCAACGAAGGGACTAGCCGCTGTAAGTACCCCAATCTGAAAATGACCTACCTTAGAGGAATTTTTGGTACTATTTAGGGATAAACCAATGGACCATGACCTCACTAGGATAAACCTAATATTCTAGGACTGAACTGGAATTAAACTTAGAAAAATCCAGAAGCTCGCCAAGTCGAGTCGTACGGATGGTTTGGGCACATGAGGTCCCTATAGCCGTACAGATATGTTGGGAACCCTTAGCCTCTATAAATTGAACCCCATGCTGATCATTTTAGGGGGGAGAATATTGTTTAGATAGGGGAAACTCTACAAAAATTGTGTCTGGGAGAGAGATCACCCTTATAATTGAGTGAAGGAAAGGAAGATAGACTAGAACCATCATAGGTGAGGTCCCCTTCCCCCATCTTCTCTTCATCCAACTCTATTTTGCTTTGTTAATAATATTACTTGTTCTCATTTACATTCTTGTAAGACTTGTCCTCTCAAGCATATATATATATATATATATATATATATTATATTACTACAAGACTTGTCCATTTCAAGCATATATATATATATACATATAATATGAATTAAACCACGAGCATGATTCAAGGTGCCCTTCATACTTTTGTTTGAAAGAGGTTCAAACCTAAGGATGATTATGGTTTGATTTCTTTGCTCTAAATGGCTTAAAGATCTCTTTATCAAGGTGAAAGCTCATGTATTTATGTTAGTATTCCACAAACTAGGCCATGATGATCATGTTGGGGGATAAAGGCTCAATCTTTATCATCCCAACCTTGATCTAGCGAAAAAATCCCAAAGATTTTGTCATAAAGATTGGATCTTTATGTTGTTTTTGTTGTCCCTAAAGGTTAATCTTTCATAAAAAGTCCATTTTGATGGTAAAGTTTCAATCTTTACTTATCAAATGGCCATTTTGGCCCAAAGGGCATGTTCACCACCTTTCTCAAAACTTTCCCAATGATTGTCTTGATCACACCCAAAACCTTTGTTTTTGGTGTCTAATTTGTGATCAATGATATAGGGATGATCAAATCCATGTTTTTGTTAAAAGAAAATAACTGAAAATGATCATTTCAGTCCAGTTTCAGCAAGAACACTCTGTTTTACCTGAAACTGGACTGTTTTATGATAAACTGTCAAAAATCCCTGGAATGCCCTCCCCATCCGTACGGCTACTTTGGCCGGGGAGTGCATTTTTCAGTTTCTTCCTTTTTTGGTCAGAATGTTTGCAAAATAACCCTTTTCTGTTAAATAATTGACCAGTTTTGCTAAAAGTCAGTTTCTCCCAGTTTTGCTAAAACTCTTCCCAAGGCGTAACCTGACCTCCGAACTAATAGAATCTCTAAGATTTCCATTTGTTGGGTTAAATAATTAACAAATGTGGCGACTCCGTTATGTTTTTGCGTGATAACTGTGTTTGGCGTTTCGCCCCCATACTCGTCGAGTTTCCCGCACGGGGCAGGATCCTTATAGTGGCGACTCCGCTGGGGAAGTAAAGTGTTTACAAACTTATTTTTAGAAGCTTTGAGGACACTTTTGTGTGGGTCAAAATCCCGTCCCCCGTTTTCGTTAACTTTTGTGTTTGTTTTGTGTGTGCTGAGTTTCTGTTTGAAGATTCCGGAGTGGAAACTATTCTGGATGTGCAATAAACTGGGGCTTGATGATCAGAAGTTGAAAAACTGCAAAAAATAATAGCCAGGATGCATTAGCCATACGGCCATGTTGGGTAGGGAACAGAATGTTTCAAAATTTGACAATTTTGTGCAGGGCAGAAACATTCTGTGTCCCTTTTGCTTCTGCTTATCCAGGTTCCAAATTTACAGATTTGTTTGTGCACATTACCTTCTTCTTTTCTAGCCAAAACTTGGTTTTTAAAGCTTGGTTATGCATAAGTCTTTTTGGACATAAATTTGGGTTTTTAAAGCCTCCTTGTGCATAACCCATTTTGTAAAAAAATTTGAATCCTTTTGTTGTGCACAACTTGTTTTACAAATGGTTTTAAAAGGATTGTTTCTTGTGAAGTCTTGACTTCAAAGGACCTTTGGTTGTGCACAATTTGTTGTATGTATAAGTTTTGGCTTTGTTTGTTCATATGATTCTTGCTTGATTGCTTGTGTAAATAACTTATTCATGCTTGCACATTTTTGTCGATTATGCTTATTCATGCTTGTTAATATGTTGATTATACATTGCTCATGATGTTAAAACGAATCGAAAATTTCTATTTTAACTTAAAAGAGAAGATAGAATGGCTTCACACTATGTGCACTTGACCTTGCACGCTCCAAATTCCCTTTAAACCAAGGATGGATGCCACGATGCAGCTTGATTGGTGCTCTTGTGCCCTTCTAGCGCGCACGGGTCCATTCCACCTCCCCTTCCGATCCAAGTCAACCACACCTGTCCGTGACACACAACTACCGAGACTTTGGTTGGTTTTTGGTCTAGCTCACGTTAGCACGTCCCTAATACGTGTCTGAGATTAATTATGGCCAAGTTAATCCCCGAGTCACGACTCCTTGTGAAAGCAAGTGTGACCATGGTCAACTTTGACCCGGTCCTTGACTTATGCGTTAATGTTTACCGTAATTAACCTAAGTCATGTATTAAGGAAAGGGTGACACTGTGTTGTCAAGCCCTAATGAATGGTTCATACTAATCATCCTTAAGCCCATGGATAAGATTCGAGGGCCCTCATCAAAGATGAGGTTATACCAGAAGTCCCTTAAGTCCCTAAGACGAATCTCGATCTTAACCGGGGCTTAATCATGATTGGAATAGCTCACCCATTGGGAATCTTGCGATACACTAGACCCTAGGTTCGTCTCTTTTGGTCGGTGGAAGCCGCTTGCCCTATAGGACCCTCACCCGGGACATTCCATCCTTGGGAGTGTGCAAGGCAGGTGAAAAACGAGGGGTCTATAGGCGTAGTGATGGCCTCCACTGATCCAGGATATAGAATACCTACGAAAAAGAAGAGAAATCTTTTCCAACCAGTTAGGAATAAATGCGTTTTTAAGTAAACATGAACATAATTAATAATAATGAACCTTCATGTTGCATGAGCCTAAAACCCATTCTCCCAAACACCAACCCGAGTTGATACCTGAGTCTGAAATGAACCTCCCTCTCCTCCGCAGCTTGTAATAAGTGGGTCAGAGTTCCGGGTCATCCTCTGATTAGTGCCGAGTCTGATAGTTCATAAGCAGCTTCATCCAGACTTCTCTGAATGGCTAGTCCGGCAAGAAGTTGTAGTGGGGGTGACAACGCAGCGGATCCGAATGGTCTTAGTAGGGAAGAGTTAGTACAAGCTCTAGAGGCCGCCAGGGCCCGGGAAGAGAATGTTTGGAAATGTCATGAGGATATGCAGAATAGGGTTATGGAAGCCATGAGGCAGAGAAGGGTAGCCGTCGTGTTTGAAAACGACGGGAGTTTTGTGGAGATCACTGATGAAGAGGGAATTGAGAATGTACAGCCCCGAGGATATAACCGGGTCCCGCCCCCTCAAGCTTACCCAAATGTGGAGGCCTCACGTCCCACATTCCAAGCCACCACTCACCAAAATGTGCCTACAACTCATGCTTCCTTTGTCCCACCGGGCGGTTTTCCCATGTACCCGCCAGGATTCAACTTGTATGACACAATCCCAAGTAGCCGAGCACCCTTGGCTCTAGCTACCATTGGCCTGCCACCTCCGGCTTTGCCAACCACCTCTCGAGAAGTGCCTTACCCACTTTACCAACTAATGGCCCAAACCTCTGAGGCTATCCCACCATACATCCCGACAAGTAGCCCGGCACCAGGGTATGTCTACACCCATGTGCCACCTCAAAATCCTCCTCCGATGGTCCCATCCACCACTTCACCTCCCGCCACAATTCCAATAATGAGCCAAACCGTGGGATCAATCAACACAAGCCCACATGTGGACCCCCAAATGGGGTGGTTGGTAGAGAAGTTGAAACAAATGGAAGAAAGATTTGAGGGGATGAACAAAAAAAATCCTCCTTGGGGCCCTACAAGATTGTTCCTCTGCCTCACAAGTTCAAAATGCCAGAGATAGACAAATTTGACGGGACTTCCTGCCCCCAGACTCATCTCAATGCTTATACTTTAGCTATGAGAGCAAAAGGGTGTACCATGCAGCAAATGGCCGATCAATTCCAACTGTCCTTAAGGGGAAATGCCCTCAAGTGGTTCTTTCACTTGAAGGATGAATCTCGAGCAACGTGGGATGCAATCAAGGAAGCATTCCTCAACAAATATCGGTCAAACCTAGAATGGGAAACTAACCGGGTTGATCTGCAAAGCACCCTGCAAAAGGGAGATGAACCAATAGGAGAATTCTATAAGAGGTGGAATTATAAACTTGGGGAGATTTCCAACCCACCCACGGAAGAGGAACAATTGGATATTTTCCAATCATGTTTGAAACCTAAGCTACGGGTCTTGATCAGTCATCACTTTTACCCCAACCTCCGGGCAATGGTCACTGCCGGGTCCAAATTTGAGAAGGCCCTTAATGAACAATCCTCTACTCAACCCAGTGGGAACTCCTACAGATATCGTCCCCCGACAGCCGGTAAAGGAAAGGAAGCCGTGGGAACGGTAAACAATATCCAAGGGGAGAATCCGGGAACTTGGAAGGGCGCCCGTATGTTAGATTTGAGGACTTTGGGATGCCCTTGGGTATGGTGTTTGAGGGGTTAGTTAAACAAGGTCTTGCAAAACCCCTGGTTAACTTCTAACCCAAAAACCCCGAGAGGTACCATGACGAGAGAAAGAGGTGTTCATTCCACAGCTACCATGGGCACGATACCGATGATTGCCCCCCTGTAAAGCGCATCATCCTAGACTTGATTGCCAAAGGGAAGCTTGAATACCCCCGAAGTCCAAATGTGATCAACAACCCATTCCCCAACAACCATGGCATTAATATGATTGAATTTGGGCTAGTCGATGTGAATATGATTGAGTTTGGGGGGCCGACACCGATGAACCTTTTGGAGTTCAATGTCCCGATGACTGAGATTGGGGAGGAATGGAAGGAAACCCTATGGGCATGTGTGTAGAAGGGAAACATGAAGTGCCCATCGGACTCCATGATTGCCAATGTGATGAGTGGAAGAATCCCCCACCAAAATGCCGACGAGCTAATCGTAGTAACACTCACCGAGCATGAGCTAACATTCGAAGAGTGCATGGAGGAAATGGAAAGGTCCATTAAGAACACATTGGATAGCGAGATCTAAGGCTCAAATGGGGTTTATCCTCCGCCTGATGATTGCCTCCATGTCATTGAAGCATGCAGTTCATCCACCGACAAAAGGACAATTAAGCGGGTGGGTCACCTTAATGGAAAGAATGAGTCCGGAATTACAAAGACCTCGGAAATCACCAACTATGAAGGTTACATCACCCAAATGAAATGAGCCATTCGCTCCATGCCCCATGAGGAGCTCCGAATCCTGTGTGAAAGTGATGATGATGAGGTATCTTCAAATGTGCCTCCCCGTGTTCCTTCCCCGAGATTGGAAGAAGAAGGCTTCCCGGCCTTGGATGACTTCTTAGCTTTGCCACCATTGTCTCCACCGCTACCGCTGATTGATGGGTCTGTATTCCCGGATTACTATTGCTGCATGCTTACTTTGGAAAAACTCCATGAAACCGTAGGAGTTGGGAAGAGCCAAAGCCACCACCCTATCTCTCTAGAAAAGGTTCGTGAGTCGGCATACGCCCCAAAAGAAATGGTCATGGTAAATGAGTTAAGAAAGGAAGCATGGCTATATGGTACCCAGAACCCCCCGTCACTCGGGAAAGGGGTGGAAGAGGTTGACAACCCTTTAGAAGTGAGTGTACTGACTCGATCTGGGCAAGTGCATACGGAGAACCCTAAGAGACCTCCGCCGCCGGAACACCGTATGCCTCCCCCTCTTGATAGTGAGGCAAAAGCACTAGATTCCGGAGAAGAGGATCCCGTCTTAACCCAACTCAAGAGGACACAAGCTAACATATCTTTGTGGTCCCTCTTCACTTCCTCCTACCCTCATAAGCTCAAGTTGGAGGAATACTTAGCCCAAACTATGGTACCTACCACGGCTACCCCCGAAGAGGCCGTGCAAATGATTGGGAGTGTTCAATATGGGAATGTCATCACATTTACGAACTTGGATTTGCCAAAATTTGGGGCTAATGAGGCACTCTACATCACGGTGCAATTGGATGAGCGCCGCCTCCCTCGGGTTTTGGTTGATAATGGCTCCGCCATGAATGTCCTCCCCGCTAAGATGATAGATCTACTTGGTCTTAAGACCACCGACCTAAAGCCTTCCATGATCACCGTTAAGTCTTATGATTCCACGGCCCGCTCAGTCCTAGGGGTGGCCACCTTGAACCTTTGGTTTGGAAAACAAATGATGCCAACCGACTTCCAAGTGCTTGACATCCCCATATCCTTCACCACCCTATGGGATGCTCATGGCTCCATAAATTCAATGGGGTAGCCTCCACCCTCCACCAGTGCGTGAAATATGTGCAAGAGGGTAATTTGACAACCATTTATGGGGACAGTGTTACTACAGAAAGAACCAACACCATTGGGATTCCCGTGTTGAAAATCAAACATGAGGAGAGCGGCATGGTTTTGACTGGCTTCACCGAGATACCATCCAAAACCCACATCTGTTGTGTAGATCTTATGCTCACCAAGGACAGGATTCCCCCTATAATGAAAATGATGCGTTTGATGCCCTACCTCCCAGGGCTTGGTCTTGGAAAGAAACTCCAAGGGACCCACAAGATTGTTGAGATCAAAGAGCAAAAGACGCTCCATGGCTTGGGATACAAACCCACCCCCGAGGACCTTAGGATGGATAAGGAAATGGCCTGAAAAAGGAGCCAAGACAGAGCTCAAGGGATTCCGTTTAAGGCTTCCAACCTCCGCCCTTACACTTTTGATATGAGCCGCTACTTTGTGAAAGGAGGGGCCCAAACCGAGGCCCCGGAGCCGAAGGAGCCAATGATGACCGATTGGGATAAGTTGCAAGAGGATCTCAAAAGATTCTGAGGGATGGTGGCTAACCCCGTAAGGAGGGAATTTCTGGATTCACCCAAGATGACCGATCCTACCGAGACCACCATGAGTCACGAATACATATTTAAGGGAGTGCCCGAGATGGTAAGGGAGTTTGAAACCTTGTCTATGATAGAGGCTAGCCAAGAAAGGGAACCCGTTTGGGGTCAAAATGGTAGATACAAGTTTAAGGAGGTAACTCCCGAGCATGCCACCAAGGAAGTCATGGAAGACGAATGGAATGGTGTGGTAATGCAAGAAATGTTTGGGAGGAGTTGGTCGTGCCTGAACGTATTGGCCTCGAAAAAGAAATGATTGCTGTGATAGGAGATGAATCTCCTGGGACCTTTGACCCTCGCACCTTGGTAAGCCCGATGGACATGCCTCTGAAGAATTGGGTAACCTTCTCTGGACCGGTGTCTAGCAAGGAGGAAATGACCACGAAGCTTGGACTGGTTCCCTACCCCCTAGAGTCAAATGTCATAGAGTCCAATGTAGTTGAGTCCCCTCAATCTCTTGTCTTTGAATTTGAGTCTTCCTCCTCCGAGGGCCTCACGCCCGAGGATTATGAACTTGTAGCCAACGTTGTATTCCCGTTTGCATTGAATGAAATGATAGACGTTTCCGAGTATCCCCTCATTGCCAACTTATTAGATGATAAATTAACTAATAATCTAAAAACGGTTAATGATGAATCACCTAATAATGCAGACACACTAAACGAACAAAATATTAAACAATCATCAAAGCAGTTTATTGACCAAGAGGAAAACCGTTCCCAAGCTACCGAAGAGGTTTTAACTAAGGTGAATTTGGGGACTAAAAATGAGCCGAAAGAAACAAAGATTGGTAGCTACTTCAAAGGAGCCGAAAGAGAAGCCTTGGTCGAGCTACTTAAGGAGTATGTAGACGTGTTTTCTTGGTCTTATAAGGATATACCGGGGTTGGATTCTTTGATTGTTGAACACAAGATCCCCGTGGATCCCGAGGCGAAACCTGTCAAGAAAAGCTTCGGCGAATCAAGCCAGAATGGTCTTTGCAAGTCAAAGAAGAGATTGAGAAGTTGCTCCGGGTCGGCTTCATAAGGGTGATAGAGTACCCCTCGTGGCTCTCCAACATAGTAACGGTCACAAAGGCCAATGGAAAGGTCCGATGCTGTGTCGACTTTAGGGATCTCAACAAGGCGAGTCCCAAAGATGATTTCCCCCTCCTGAACATCGATATGCTTGTAGATACAACCTCTAGTTTTGAGGTCAAATATTTTGTGGATGGTTTTGCCAGGTATAACCAGATTAAGATGGCTGAGGAGGACCAGGAAAAGTCTTCCCTCACCACCCCATGGGGGACCTTTTGCTACACCGTGATGCCTTTCGGGTTGCGAAATGCTGGGGCTGCCTACCAAAGGGCCGCAACCGCACTCTTCCATGATATGATCCATAAGGAGATAGAGGTATATGTCGATGACATGATTGTGCATTCCAAGGGCACCGACGGGCAACACTTGATAGACTTGAGAAAGTTCTTTGATAGGCTTAGGAAGCACTCTATGAGGCTCAATCCGGCCAAGTGCACTTTTGCGGTTTCTCGTGGCAAGTTCTTGGGGTACATGGTCACTGAATGAGGCATCGAAGTTGATCCCCAAAAGGTTAAGGCAATTGTGGAAATGAAGCCACCTCGTACCCAAACAGAGGTAAAGGCCTTCATGGGAAGGTTGCAATACATTAGCCGCTTCATAAACCAGCTTACTCCCACATGTGAGCCCATCTTCAAATTGCTAAAGAAGAATGCTGAGGTTGAATGGAATGAGGAATGCCAAAGAGCCTTTGACAAGATTAAGTCCTATCTCATCCACCCGCCAATCCTATGCCCCCCGCACAAGGACAAGCCACTCTTGCTCTACCTAACAGTGACTGATACATCGATAGGAGCAATGTTGGCCCAAAAGAAGAGGGATTCAAAGGTAGAGAATGCCATCTATTTTGTGAGCCGTAAGATACAAGGAAGCGAGCTCAACTATTCCCCAATCAAAAAGACTTGCGCCGGATTGGTATAGGTCGTAAGAAAGTTGAAGCATTACATGCACGCCCACCCGATACAGCTTATCTCCAAGATAGACCCCATCAAGTGCTTGTTGGAAAAACCATCTTTGTCCATGAGACTCGCCAAATGGTCCTTCTTCCTAGCTGAGTATGATATCAGTTATGTGTCAAGGAAGGCGGTCAAAAGAAGGGTCTTGCGAAACACTTGGCAGACTTCCCTAGTAATGAGGAAAAAGAGCCCGAGCCGCAATTCCTTGATGAAGGGATTTTTGCCCTCGAAGGAGAAAATAGGAGGCAATTGTTCTTCGACGGTGCTGCCAATAAAAGAGGAAATGGCATTGGATTGCTCTTGGTTGACCCGAATGATGAGCACACCCCCATCGCCATCAAGTTAAACTTTAATGTGACCAATAATGCTGCAGAATATGAGGCATGCACGGCCGGTTTGGAAGCGGCCCTGGAAAGGAATGTGAAAGAATTGGAGGTATACGGGGATTCGGCTTTGATCATCAACCAAGTCTGCAACAAGTGGAAAACACTGGACCTTGGTTTGCAAAAATATCACGCCTACATGGAAGAGCTCATGGCGCAATTCAAAGAAGTCAGCTTCCACTACTTGCCGAGGGATCGGAACCGTTTTGCCGACGCCTTAGCCACTTTGGATTCATTGGTAGAAATCCCCGAGGGAAAGTCGATAAAACCTTTCCGAGTTGGAAGAAAAGAAAGTCCGGCATACTGTTACGAGATTGAGGCTACCCCAGAAAAGGTGGAGGAGCCATGGTACAACCAGATTTACCAATTCCTCAAAGAAGGGGAAGCTTCCTTCATGAATGAAAGGGGAGAATATGTGGATGGGATAAAAGCTAAGAAAATGGCAACACGAGGGAGAGATTGGCCCGAAAAGCTACATCTAGCATTATGGGGCTACCGGACCTCGATTAGAACCGCCACTGGGGAAACCCATTTTGCTTTGACTTATGGAATGGAGGCCATGCTCCCGGCTGAGTTGGAGGTACCGTCATTGAGAATTTTGTTGGAGAACAAAATCCATGAGGTTGATTGGCTTCAGAGCCGGCATGATGAATTGGCCTTGTTGGACGAACGTCGTCTGAAGGCAATGGAGCACATCCGCGCCTACCAAGGGAGAATGGCGCGAGATTTTGATAGGAAGGTGAAGCCCCGAGAAATTTGGGTAGGAGATTTTGTCCTCAAGGAAAAACCCCCGGGGAGGTCTAACCCCGACGGAAAATGGGAACCCGTGTGGATCGGTCCCTTTGTGGTACAAGAGATCTTCTCAGGAGGTGCAATGAGGCTTGCGGACTTGGATGGCAACCCCTTCATGCACCCGGTCAACAGTGATAAGCTCCGTCGTTACTTTGTTTAAAAAAAAATGTAGGTGCCAAAAGAATATGCCCACCTAGATTGAAATTTGGGCGGTCTAGAGAAAAAACAGGGTCGCACCCAAAATTTGTAAAAAGTGAACTACGATGACCTGAGCCCCTTAGTCTCATTTGTAAAAGGGGGACGTAGGCAGCCAATTATTGGTCCGGTCTAAAAAATGAATAAAAATCAAACTTGGTTTTGAGCAAAAACTCCATGTGAATGCAAATTGGCTTCATAAGTAACCATTTTCGTTACAGTTAAAACACTTCTTTGATGAGTTCAAGAACGGTCTACTCTTGACTCAACTAACATGCTTAAGACATAACTAAGACACCTAAACTGAACTAATGTGTCTGCAATGGCAATGGGTGGATACATGGAAATGTAGGACTATCACTGTTCCTCGTCCCTCCGCTTCTTCTTCTGACTTCTTCGAGTCTTCTTTTTCTTCACATCAAAGATGTCAATCTCCCCCCTTCCATGATCGGGTACCCTCCCGACATCCTCAACCAGCCCGGTTGCCCTCAAAGCCGCATTGGAAGCAGCCCGAGCCCGAAGATCTTCCATTCGTGCCCCTGCCCTAGGCATCGCAGCCATCCTCCTGTCAGCCAAGGCTTGATAATCCTCGACAATGTCTCCAGTAATGTTATGGCCACTCGCCACAGCCTCGATCTCTCTTAAAACCCTGCTAGGGTCATGAGTCCCACCAAGAATAGCCTCACGCCTCTCCTCAATGAGCCTCTGAGTCTGTCCTATAGTCTGTTCATACCAGTCCAAGTAGATCGTGGTTAGAACCATGCTGGCTGCACGCCCAAGAAGTACCCGAGCCAGAAAGAGGGAACAGGTCCACAATCGGGAAAGAAGTGAAATAGTGGAGGAGTCCCACATAGACAAGGGCAGAAGCCTCAATGTCGGACTGACCAACGGATCTCGATAGTCCTAAGGCGAGCCATGTAAGCCTCCCAGTCACTCTGAATGAAATCCAAGAGGATGCCTCTCAAAGAATAAGACCACGGTCTGTGAGAGATGGGAGCCTCGGGAATGGCCATCAACCTCTCTCTCATCCACAAACTGAGTAAGGCGGGACTACCGCTACACATGAAGCCGTCTCCCAAAGCCAAGCGGTCCATGCCATGAAGGGTTTCGCCCTAGATCAAGGGGACAATATCCTTCCCCGCACGGCACTCCTCAAGGACACTCAGTAAAACCCTATGACAGGTGACTTTGGAGACGACCATGTAAAAAAAGGCAAGAATGCACAACCAAAGGCATTCCAAGAAGCCTCATCCGTGCGATCCATGAACTTCTCAGGGAGATCCGAAATGTCAATGAAAGTGTGATTAAGGACCATGCATTGGGCCTCTTCCAAAGGAATGTCGAGAAGAGAGACCAACCTTTCGACACACGTGGTGTCATCAAGCGAGGGGAGAGCAATGACATCCGTGTGTATGCCACCCACCAAAGCCTTGAAATCCTTATAGGTTGGAGTGATTTCGTTGTAGGAGAAGCAATATACATGTCTCCTAACATCCCAAAAGGACGCAGAGGCTCTTAATAGCTCGAGATCCGGAATGAACTCCTTAAGAGACGAAAGGGATTGGAGACCAAATTTGGACTGGAAAACCCCCTTGTGACTCCTCATATGGTACCGCATCCAAAGCCTAAGGTTGCCCTCAAAGCATTCTTGATGAATTTTGGGCAATTTTGGTGGTTTTTCCATGAGAAAAGGCTCCAAGGAAGACAAAGCTTTCGAAATGGAGATGATGAACTTCAGACTGTGGCACTCAAGAAGATAACCAGGCCTGGAACAAAATTGAATGAAAATGGGGGTATTTCCTCCCCTAGCCGTACGGCTACTTTAACCCTGCCAGAATTAATGATTTCTTGTTGAGAGTTAGCTTTGTGGTCCTACCCATTCAAAGCCCCTTCCCAACCAATGTCATAAATACCTTCAAAAATATGCCCCTTTTGGCTCATGCAAATTGAATTGAACCTAGAAAGATTAGGTTCCCAATGAAAATGAAAATAGGGCAGTCCCTAGATGGACGTAAGACCAACTTTATGAATTTAACCCGGCCGTAATTCGTAAGCCTAGGTTAAAATTTTTGAATTAACCCGGCTGCGCTTCGTAAGCCCAGGTTAAAAATTTGAATTAACCTGGCCGCGCTTCGTAAGCCCAGGTTAAGAATTTGAATTAACCCGGTTGCGCTTTGTAAGCCCAGGTTAAGAGTTTGAACTTTATGAAATTTAGCCCGGCCGTAGTTCATAAGCCCAGGTTAAGAATTTGAATTAACCCGGCCGTAATTCGTAAGCCCAGGTTAAGAAATCATGAAAGTCCCAGCCCTAATTCGTAAGCCCAGGTTAAAAATTTTGAATTAACCCGGCCGCGCTTTGTAAGCCCAGGTTAAAAATTTGAATTAACCCGGCCGCGCTTCGTAAGTCCAGGTTAAGAGTTTGAACTTTATGAAATTTAGCCCGGCCGTAGTTCGTAAGCCCAGGTTAAGAATTTGAATTAACCCGGCCGTAATTCGTAAGCCCAGGTTAAAAAATCATGAAAATCCCGGCCGTAATTCGTAAGCCCAGGTTAATAATTTGAATTAACCCGGCCGTGATTCGTAAGTCCAGGTTAAAATTGTCCTTTGGCAGTCCGGAATGACATAAGTCCATTAGGTTAAAATTGTCCTTTGGCAGTCCGGAATGACAAGTCCATTAGGTTAAAATTGTCCTTTGGCAGTCCGGAATGACATAAGTCCATTAGGTTAAAATTGTCCTTTGGCATTCCGGAATGACATAAGTCCATTAGGTTAAAATTGTCCTTTGGCCGTCCGGCGTGACGTAAGACCATTAGGTTCGGTGAAAATTGCCCTTTGGCAGTCCGGAATGACATAAGTCCATTAGGTTAAAATTGTCCTTTGGCAGTCCGGAATGACATAAGTCCATTAGGTTAAAATTGTCCTTTGGCAGCCCGGAATGATATAAGTCCATTAGGTTAGACCTATCCTTTGGCCGTCCGGTGTAACGTAAGACCATTAGGTTTTGTGAGATTCGTCCTTTGCCGTCTGGCGTGGCGTAAGACCATTGGATTTTTATTGGCCCGGCCGTACTTCGTAAGTTCAGGGAAGAAAGTGAAATCATGAAAGTCCCGGCTGTACCTCGTAAGTCCAGGATGAAAGTTAAGATGTTATTGCCTCGGCAGCCCTTGGTAGGGCATAAGACCAGTATAGTCATGATTAGGTTAAGAAAACCTTTATCCCCCGAGAGTAGCCAGGTTAGAGAAAACCTATCATTGTGACGGCAGCCCTTGGTAGGGCCTAAGACCAGTATAGTCATGATTAGGTTAAGAAAACCTTTATCCCCCGAGAGTGGCCAGGTTAGAGAAAACCTATCATTGTGACAGGCGGTCTGGAGAGACGTAAGACCAGTTTGTGTAGTCAACCCTCCGCCATGAGAAAAGTTGACCAAATTGACCAATGTGGCCCGGTAGTCCTTGGTCGGACATAAGACCAGTTACCCTTTAGTCGACCCTCTCCGATAGATCCTAGTCGATCGAGCCCAGCCTCTGAGCCATGCCCATTATTTGAGCCTCTGAGCCATGCCCATTCTTTGAGTCGACCCTCTCCGAAAGAGCCTAGTCGATCGAGCCCAGCCTCTGAGCCATGCCCATTATTTGAGCCTCTGATCCATGCCCATTCCTTGAGTCGACCCTCTCCGAATAGAGCCAAGTTGACCAAGTCCGGCCTTTGAGCCATGCCTGTTTAGGAAAGGATGAATCAATATCCACCTAAGGCCCATAGGTTTGAGTAGCCTTAAATTCTCCCACCCGAACTACGTTAGGCTTGATTCCCTCGAATAGGGATATGTAGGAATCCTATACCTCTAGGTCCAGCCATAGAACAAATCGGCCAAGCCGTCCTAACATCAGATTGGGATGCTTGTTTTGTCGACAACCCCGCTTTCTTCAAAAGCGACGTTGCCGAGGGGCTCTGTAAGTACCCCAATCTGAAATTGACCTACCTTAGAGGAATTTTTGGTACCATTTAGGGATAAACCAATGGACCAAGACCTCACTAGGATAAACCTAGTATTCCAGGACTGGACTGGAATTAAACTTAGAAAAATCCAGAAGCTCGCCAAGTCGAGTCGTACGGATGGTTTGGGCACATGAGGTCCCTAGCCTTACGGCTATGTTGGGCACCCTCAGCCTCTATAAATTGAACCCCATGCTGATCATTTCAGGGGGGAGAATATTGTTTAGATAGGGGAAACTCTACAAAAATTGTGTCTGGGAGAGAGATCACCCTTATAATTGAGTGAAGGAAAGAAAGATAGACTAGAACCATCATAGGTGAGGTCCCCTTCCCTCATCTTCTCTTCATCTCAACTCTATTTTGCTTTGTTAATAATATTACTTGTTCTTATTTATATTCTTGTAAGACTTGTCCTCTCAAGCATATATATATTATATTACTACAAGACTTATCCATTTCAAGCATATATATCTTATATATATATATATATATATATATATATATATATATATGATTTAAACCATGAGCATGATTCAAGGTGCCCTTTGTGAAAGAGGTTCAAACCTAAGGATGATTATGGTTTGATTTCTTTGCTCTAAATGGCTTAAAGATCTCTTTATCAAGGTGAAAGCTCAAGTCTTTATGTTAGTATTCCACAAACTAGGCCATGATGATCATGTTGGGGAATAAAGGCTCAATCTTTATCATCCCAACCTTGATCTAGCCAAAAAATCCCTAAGATTGGGTCATAAAGATTGGATCTTTATGTTGTTATTGTTGTCCCTCAAGGTTAATCTTTCATAAAAAGTCCATTTTGATGGTAAAGTTTCAATCTTTACTCATTAAATGGCAATTTTGGCCCAAAGGACATGTTCACCACCTTTCTCAAAACTTCCCCAATGATTGTCTTGATCACACCCAAAACCTTTGTTTTTGGTGTCTAATTTGTGATCAATGACATAGGGATGATCAAATCCATGTTTTTGTTAAAAGAAAATAACTAAAAATGATCATTTCAGTCCAGTTTCAGCAAGAACACTTTGTTTTGCCTGAAACTGGACAATTTTCAAAATCCCTGAAATGCCCTCCCCATCCGTACGGCTACTTTGGCCGGGGAGTGCATTTTTCAGTTTCTTTCTTTTTTGGTCAGAATGTTTGCAAAATAACCCTTTTCTGTTAAATAATTGACCAGATTTGCTAAAAGTCTGTTTCTCACATTTTTGAAACACTCACACACACACACATGCACTTTGTTAACTAACGTTAGGGAGACTCGGCCCTATCCGAGACGACTTGGGTGACGTAAAACTCTTCCCAAGGCATAACCTGACCTCCGAACTAATAGAATCTCTAACATTTCCATTTGTTGGGTTAAATAATTAACAAATGTGGTGACTCCGTTATGTTTTTACGTGATAACCGTGTTTGGCGTTTCACCCCCATACTCGTCGCGTTTCCCGCGCGGGGCAGGATCCTTACAGCCGCGCGAACAGTGTCTCCAGGCGACGTGGCACGATCTCAGCCCTCCATCTCGCGCGCCCACAAGCGATCCTCGTCAACAAGGTCCAGCCAATCAGAAGGACAGGCCACGCGGCCAGTTATTCCCCCAGGCGAAAAATTTATAAATTACCCCTCTAGCTTATTTTTAATCCAAAATTAGCACCCTTAGCCAAATTTAACCATAATTTGACCAAAAATTAACCAAAATCGGCCCGGAAGGCCTCTAAAATTCCAAAAAAGCAAAATCGGCCCGGAAGGCCTCCAAAATTCAAAATCGGCCAGGAAGGCCACTAAAATTCCAAATCGGCCCAGAAGGCCTCCAAAATTCCAAAATTCCAAATCGACCAGGAAGGCTTCCAAAATTCTAAAATTCCAAAATCGGCCAGGAAGGCCTCCAAAATTCAAAATCGGCTCGGAAGGCCTCCAAAATTCAAAATCAATCTATAATTAAAGGTCGAAAATGTCCTTAATCCCTAAATGATTATAAATTGAAGGTCGGAAACATCCGTGATCCCTAATTCTTAAAATCAATCTATAATTAAAGGTCAGAAATGTCCTTAATCCCTAAATTATTATAAATTGAAGGCCGGAAACCTCCGTAAGCCCTAATCCTTAAAAATCAATCTATAATTAAAGGTCGGAAATGTCCTTAATCCCTAAATGATTATAAATTGAAGGTCGGAAACTTCCGTAAGCCCTAATCCTTAAAAAATCAATCCATAATTAAAGGTCGGAAATGTCCTTAATCCCTAAATGATTATAAATTGAAGGTCGGAAACCTCCGTAAGCCCTAATCCTTAAAAAATCAATCCATAATTAAAGTTCAAAAATGACCTTAATCCCTAAATGATTATAAATTGAAGGTCGGAAACCTCCGTAAACCCTAATCCTTAAAATTAATCTATAAATCGACTACGCGCGCTCTATAGGAAGTTAGAATCCATCCCTAATTCTGTTCTCGATTCTTAAAACTTCTTGTCGTACCGTGGGTATGGCCTTTCCTCCCTTTCCCTAATAGAATCCATCGGCAACGACTTTATTGCTTACGAAAGTTCAGCCTTCATACAGGATAGTGTTCGTAGGATTGTTATCCCCAGCCGGAGTCTGATATTTCGTTTCCTTTTCTCCCCAGTAGGGTCCACGCGACTTTATTATTTGACGAATGTTTGTCTATCCCCAGCGAAAAGATGATGTCTCATTTCTTTCTCCTCATGACTCTCGAACTACGATTGGCTTGATTCCATTTGGATACGTAGGTAGCCTGACAAAGGTTCAGTCGCTCGACCAACCTGTTCACCTTCTTTCTCACTCCTCCCTCGATTTGGAAATCATGTTTTAGATCGGTTCCTTTCTTAATCAACGACCCTCCATGCCTTGCAAGAAGCATCGCCGAGGGGCTACTGTTAGTACCCAACCTGAAAATGAGTTATTAGGCATTCTATAACTCACAGGGACCTCCCAGGTATTTACAATACGCGCAGGACTTATCCAGGATTTCCCGAAAAGCCCAGATAAGAAGATATTGATGACCTGATCGGATGAGCTGCAAAGATAGACGTTATCTCCAGAGTCCAAGCTGATCAGAGCATTGGGAACTGAGCCAAACACTTGGTCTGGCCGGGCGGCCAGTCTAGGTTAGGCCGGGCGGCCACTTACTCCAGGTCAGAAACCCTATAAATAGGTGACCTCAGTTCATAATTTTGACACATAATTATCTCCCCTGAGTTCTACAGTCTAAACTGCAGACAGAGCTCTCTCTCTAAGCCTTTCTAGCAATCCCGAAGGTCTGGCGAATCCGCGCTAGAGATTCGACTTCGTTCTTGTCAAGATTGGTGAGAATTCTACATGTTTTCTTAGTTTATATCTGATCTATGCTAGTTTCATGATGTTTATACACCTGTATTTATATGATTCATAACGTGTTGTTCATGTTCTTACTAGAATTCATAATATGCTCTATGATTAGGGTAGCGATTTTCATGTTTATATGTTATTTCATACATGTTTCATGATGTTCTTATTATTATGCTAGGTCTACAGCTTATCATGCGTAACATGCTAGATCAAATGTTTTAATCCCTATTCATATGCATAGCCGATGATGATTAACGAGATCTAGGAACTACTTCTAAACCCTAAACTTTAGGTAAATATTCCCATGATCAGTAACTCTCCTATGATGAAGGTGATGACTACACATTGATCTCATCAATGGTATAATCATCGTTCTAGAAAGTGATCATCTTTTATGTTTCTTTCTCCTCCCCCTTCATTATGCATGATCCCGCTTCTTCTCTCTATTTCAATTATGTGAGAACTACGTCGACCTGAGCTTCTCACATGAGAGGAAAGTAGGCAATCTTCGGATCCGGTCTCAATCACTAACACACTACTGTTTGCACGTGAGGTTTTCCTTCGAGGCACGTTTTCGTCCTTTGATTTACCTTTTTGTTGATTTGAGAGTCGCCACCATGTTGTTGTCAGAACACGGACCGAGATGTCTGAATTTGGGGGTTAAGTTATGAATTGAGAAGGTCAAGGAGAACCCAATTCACCCAATCTAGGATTGGTCTTGCTAAGAAATCATCATCATCGTTTCAAAATCATGCATTCATGTACCAAAAGAAAAAAATAAATAAATAAATAATTGCTTATTTATTTGGGATGTCGGATCATGTGCTTCGAGACCATCTCCATGGATTGGAGAGGCTCTAGGCTGATCCTTTAATGGAATCACACTACTTCAAAGAAAAGAAGGACATGAGAAGATAGAAAGCAAAGATTTTACCTAAGCTTTTTTTTCAAGAATCCTATTGATGGCCTTGACTAAAGGCCTTGATCTTTCAAATTTCGTGGGTATCAGAGAGGGGATGATTATGAGAGCTTCTTTGATCAGATTTGGAGTCTAGAGTTGACCGTTAATTCACCATTAGTCATTCTAGCCAAGAACAACTATATTTATAAAGGTTTTGGACCTAGGGTTTTGGCCAAGATGGTAAGTTGAGGTGGGAATCCAAGACTTGATTCTCACAGAGGTATATTTGGACTCTAGGATCGTCCATGGGATTTTCCCCGGATTCCTTAAGTGTTTGCCAAGAAAAGGGGTTAAGATCAACAACGAAACTGACCAAAACCCGACTGTCAAGGGGGGATACCTCGTACGAGACATCAATGTCTCATACGAGACATCTATGTGCTAGAATCACATTTTTGCCCTCTACAGCAGTTTTAATGTTCATTTTGGCCCTTGACTAACAGAGTCAGTCAGAAACTTAATGAAACATGTCCAACTTAATGAGTTTTGACCCAAATCAAAGGCGAGACACAGAAGTAGTGTGATTATAAATGAACGTCCAAAATGGGGTGTCTACAGAGCCCCTCGTCGACGATACTTATGGATGAAGTACCATCGTCGATAGAAAATATGCCATTTTGAACTAGGGGTATGGTCGTGCTAAAAAGCTTCCTACGTATTCCTCAGAAGGAAATCAGACGAAACGTAGTTCGACTCCGAAAATACGCAAAAACTGAGGTTTAAGGTATTTTGAAAATTATTTTTCGAAAACAATACTTGCGGTAAGTAAAGTTTAGAGTTTAGAGAGTACCCATACTGAGGAATCAATGGCCTTGACCCAATTCTAAATATACTCCTTTTTGTTGATGACGAATCGTCTCCAGTTGTAATCCATACTGAGGAACCAATCTTTTTGGCTCCAATTCTGAACATGCCCTGTTGTTGATGACGAACCGTCTTTGATTTTGGAGACGCCAGTTACCCGGACATTGCTTCTCCTTTCAACGAAGTTGCCTTATTCACCGGAAAATATGAATCCTATGTTATTAACATACGTCTTGATAACAATTATCGGACTCTGGGTTTGGACACGCCAATTACTTGGATCCTTGCTTCTCCTTCCAACGAGGATGCCTTATTCACCGGAAAAATGAGTCCTATGCCATTAACATACGTCTCGATGGCAATTATGGGATTCTAAATGGTGGGATCCTGTGTTATTAACTTACGTCTTGATACCAGTCATGGGATACCCGGATTTGGAGACGCCAATTACTCGGACCTTGCTTCTCCTTTCAACGAGACTGCCTTTCCGTTGAAAATGTTAATCCTATGACCTTAGCTTACACCTTGATGACAATTGTGGGATTCTGAATGGTGGGATCCTGTGTTATTAACTTACGTCTTAATAACAGTCATGGGATACCCGGTTGTAAATCCTGTGCCATTAACTTACGTCTTGATGACAGTCGTGGGATTTAAAGTTTGCTGATGCAGATTTCGTTGTTCACCCATGATCTTGGATGCACGGTGAGAATAAATTCGTACTGAGAAACAACTTTGCTTGTTCCAATTCTAAAAATATCCATTTTTTGACGACTCAATGTTCCATCTTGAACCGGGTTCAGATTTGACCTCTTGGTCTAAAGCATGGCTTTTTCTGACCTTTATGTTAAAAGCAGGGCTTTTCTGGAATTTTCCAAGAAAACATGGTTTTCTGAGACATTTCTAGGGATACCTCGTACGATGGAACGATGTATCGTACGAGATTTCTCTGTTTTTGCGCAGAACAGAGACATATCAGGCGCTGAAAGTGAATTTTAAATCACTTTTCCTATTTCATTCTCGAGAGCTTTCAACCCTAGGTGATTTTCTCACTCAAAAATATTTGTTTTCACCAAGTTCTAGTGATTCCCAACCCTTTCAAATGGCCGTTGTGCATCGTTCCCACAAAGAGCACCTCTTTGGTAGGCATATGAAGGGTAAAGTGTGGGCGATGGATGAGTTATGCCCGTTCCCGGAGGACTACATTTCTCATGCCATTCGGACTAGGCGGGTAAGGATCTCTTCCTTTGATTGAGTTTCCATGTCAATTTCGTTGTTGCATATCTCAAAATTTAGTGTTCTAGCAATTCAACTTTCGCCAATTTTCTCCTAGAATTATCGCTGTTAGGGTTTATCATGCATGGCTGATCTTTCGATAGAATTTCGCCCTTGTTGATGCTAAAATTCATTGTAGTATGGTAGTACATGATTTCGACTGTCGTTCTAGGCAATTCTGCGACTTTTCGGGTAAAATGCTTAAATGAGGATTTTACCATTTTTCTGACATTTGTTTCTTTTGTTTGCAGTCATTCAGTGTGATCAATAACTGTAGAGGCAGCGTACGAGCGGTCGCCGAGAGGTGGGCAACTCTAAATAGCGAGATGAAGGAAGAGATCGAGAATCTCGGGTTAAACCCCTTCTTTGACGGCCATGTCGGTGAGAGGAGGAATGTGCACTTGCTCCAGGCCATCCGGGAGCGTTGGTGGGATAGTACTCATACCATGCACATGCGGTGGGTGGAGGTTATCATGACCCCTACTGACTTCCATGCCATTACTGGGCTTGCCATCGTCAGTGAGCCGCTTAAGGTGGATGTGGACTTTACTCCTAGTAGGGACGATATGATGCATTTTCTGGGATTCTCTTTGCGTACCCTAGGCAAGGGTGTCCCTTTGAAGGCCTTGAGAGACAAGGTCGGTGCCTATGTTGCTGTTAATGCTAGTCAAATGCATCTGACTGGTACCCGAATTGCAGTTGTTCGTGGCTTTCTATGGTGGGCCCTTTCTGAGACGCTATTTGCAAATCATGCGTCGACTACCCTTTTTACTCTGCTGAGATGAGCATGTTACTAATGCTAGTTAGGGTTCTGCTGGCTTGGCCCACTGCTATGTGGCCATGGATGAGAGTTCGCGTGATCGGACGAACGCTGGCCTAGGCGGTTACAGTCATGCCTGGGAGGTATAATACTCATCTTCTTCTGTATTCCTCTTTTATTTCAGCCCTAGTTTATATTGATAGCATTTTTATCTTAGCTATTGTATATTGACATCCTTTATGTTTCTCCCATTTTACAGGCATGGGGTTACGCCATGTTTGGTCTCTTTACTTTCAACCTTCGAGATAACACTGTCATGTTCCCAGATACTCTGAGATGGCGTCGGGATAACAGGGATACCCGTGATGAGCAGGTTGAGGGGGCTGACATGACAGTGGAGCGCATGAGGCTGTATTTTGACAGGTGGAAGGCCGTCCCTGAGTCCGCTGTTACCTTCTTTCCTTGGAGGGGTCTGGGTATTGATCATGTTCACGGGTTTGCCCGTATGAGGCTGTTGATGATCGTCCTTGGTAGGGGATACTGCTACTTAGGAGAGAGAGTCTCTCGCCAGCAGGGTGGTGGCAGACTCGACGTCATCGTCCCTTTGGATCCGCCGGCTAATATGCTTAATTCTTATGTCATCGCGGAGGAGGAGAGAGGGGACCTCATTATTGGTCAGGATGCCTTTGACCATATCTCCTTTGAGGCTGATTACCAGTACTTCCTTGCTCGTCTCATGCCCCAGCTGATTATAGAGGGTGATCAGGCTCAGGCCCAGGGAGTTGTCCACGTCCCTTTCCATCCACAGCTCGGACCAACTTCCTTTACCTACAGCATGGCTGAGGGGGTAGAGAGCACCGAGGATCTTCCCGTGCATTTCGATATGCCTGAGGGACTCGTACCTCCTGCTGACATGACCATGGTATGGTTTATGACCCTTCTTCCATCATTTCATATCATTCTACCATTTCATCTCTCTGTTTATCATTTATCTGAAGATTTTGATATCTCTATTTGTTTCTTCTCAACAGGTGCCCATTTCTGAGTATAGAGAGGTCGTGGGATGGCTTACCCAGTTCATGGCCTATGCCAAGAGGATGAAGAGAGAGACAGCGGGGCTGCTTGGACAATTGGCTCAGCAGACGGCGGAGCTAGCTTCTTGTGGGAAGAGGCCTCGGGCCGACGGATGATAGTGTGGCAGTGGCGACACATCCTAGATAGGATCCCCCATTCTCCCCTTTTGTTGATGATGTATTTATTGCCTCGGCGTAGGCGGAGACAATTTTATTTTCTTTCTTTGGCTTGTACCTATGCAACAGTTATTTCCTAACTCTAACACACAATACATTAGTTAATTTTAGTTTTATTTCTGACTGTGTAAATGTAATGACTCACATCCGGTTGGTCAACCGAGGGGTAATTTTATGAGATGGATTCGCGTTGGGCCATTTATATGTGAGGTATGAACTGTTTCGGGTGGATTCCTTAGGTGATTGAGACATGTTTTGACTTGTCGGGCAACCTGGGATTTGAGTAGAGTTGTTGCTGTTCTGAACTGGGAGATGACTCGTACGAGACATCGATGTCTCGTACTCTTCTTTTCAATCTGCGGCTGTTTCTCCTTTTTCCTCAAGGATTTGGTATCCAAACTTGTATATAAACACCTCTAGTCTGTCCTAGAATACCATGCAGCCTCGAATCAGTTCTAGGAACCTTTCTTTTGGAGTAGAATTCTCAACCTTTTGCTCCCAATGGCCCTAAGTTAGTCCGTCCCTTCATCAATAATTGTTGATGAGTTTTCCTTGGATTTAGAGTTAGTAGAATGCTACAAGGGCGATTTAGCAACGTTCTTTCGCTCATTCAATAAACCTCGCCAAGAGAGATTCGTGGAGATGTTCGGGTTTAAGATTCTTTTCACCTTGAAGAATCTAAAACTGGAATGGGACCTTCTAAAGGGAGTTTCACGCTTCTGGGATCCATCGACTCACCTCCTCAACTTTTCACTTAATGAGATGGTCCCTACCGTAGAGGAGATGGTGGCTATCTAGGATATGCTGTTGACCGGGGTGATTGTGGTTCCTAATTATGACAAGGTACCGGCGGAGTCTCTTAGGGACTTATTGAGTATTGGCCTTCCTAAGGCGCAGAGTTACATTCATAACTGCTATGTCGATCTCCACACTTTGCCTGGGAGATTTAAAGGTCGGGTGACTCGTGGTCACGGTGTAGATTCTCAGTGCTGCCTCTTGGCATTGTGCTTATTTCGAAGCGTGCTTTTCATGAGAAAGTGTGGCATGGCAGACGCGGAGCTCATGGACATTGTTCTGCAAGCTAAAGGATGGGCCTTCAACATAATCCCTCTCATTTTGGGGGAGACCCTTCATGGTCTTGATGAGTTACACCGAACCGGCTCTATGACTCGGGGAAGTCCATTATTGTTGACCATTTGGCTTAGAGAACACTTCAAATTGTTGGACTCTTCGATCGAGTATTCACCTTATACTTTCCATAGGCGGAGACTGTTAGTGAAGGGTCTCAGCATTGAGGAGTGGGCTCATCTTTTTGCTAAAGCGGAGACCACTGATATTGCTTGGTGCCCATCCTTCTGGAAGGTGAGGAGGTTCGTAGCTAATACCCTTGCGCACGACAGGGTCGTCCTTCCGGGTTTGAGGGTCTCCTCTTTCTATTTTTCTAGGAGGGTAATGCGACAATTCGATCAACAGCAGGACACTTTCTTGTCAGGGGGACGGCCTCGAGACATTTCTTTCATGGACTCAGAGTTCTCTACGAGCTTGGCTCGCGCTTGGGGGTAAGGCACCACTATGGATCGTTGGACCAATCTTCGTCATGGTGGAGGAAGCATCTATTTGTCGGATAAATACTTGAATTGGTTTCTCTCGAAACTCCGTCCTAGTGTCGAGGGTATTGATGAGATCCGCCGCTCTCTGTTGGGGGACCAATTCGAGCCTAGCTTGAATTTAAGGAAGAAGGAATCTAAGGAGGATCCTTCTAATGTTAGAGAAGATGCCACTCAAGACTTTCTGGATAGTGACTTTTACGAGAAGAGAGCAAACGGACTTCCAGTCAAATTCCAAGCTCTGGATAGGCCTCATGTGTTTGCGAGATTGACTCCCTCGGTGTTCAGTCGACTTGATGTTCCTCCTGGTTTCGAGATACCTTTGCGCAAGAGGAAGAGGGATGACAAGGCGGATCGTGGTCAAGCCCCTACTAAGTTAAGGAAGAAATAGGTCCTTAGGAGTATCGAGAGATTGCCATAGATAGACCAATGCTTAGATTTTTAGTATTTTATTTATTTTCTTTTGCAAGTTAGTATTCATGTTAGAAATTTTCTTATTGTTTTCTTGAAATGCATTCAATTAATAAGAAGACAAGATTTTGATTTTATTTATTGAATAGACCAGACCAAAAGGCTGCCTACGTTCTCCTTTTACATCAATTAAATAAGGAGCTCAGGTCATCGTAGTTCTTGTTTAAGAAAGAGAAAAATATGTCTGCTGACTGACATGTCTCGCACGAGACATAGGTGTCTCGTACAAGACTGTCCCCTATTTTTATATTTTTTTTATTTTTTTTTATGCACACCCTGATTTTTGCCTAGACCGCCCTTTCAGGTTTTCAATCTAGCGGGCTTCTTTTCTCGTGCCTTTCTGCTCTAATTTTTGCCTAGGCAGCCCTTGCGGGTTTTCAACCTAGCGAGCTTTCTCTCCCTTTTTTTTTGAAAGAGGGGACGGACTTATGAGTAGTACTTCTTCAGCTTGTCCATGTTGACGGGATTCGGCAGTTGATCACCATCTAGGTCTGCGAGTTGTACTGCTCCTCCAGAGAATACCTTCTTTACTATGTAGGGGCTTATCCATCTTTGTCCCCACTTTCCCATAGGATTGAATGGTCCAGGACGATGTTCGCGTAGGACAAGATCCCCTTCTTTGATGTTTCTGGACTTGACTTTCTTATTAAATGCTCGGGCCATTCTCCGTTGATACGCTTGGATATGCTCGGTGGCTCGGAGTCGTCGTTCATCTAGCAGGGCTAGTTGTTCATAATGGCTGTCTAACCATGCGACTTCATTCACTTGGTTTTTCCAGGAGAACCCTTAGTGATGGTACTTCTAATTCGATTGGTAGCACTGCTTCCATCCCATAGGCTAGGGCGTATGGAGTCTCACCGGTGGCAGTATGGATTGAAGTGCGGTAGCCCCAGAGTACAATAGGTAGCTTATCGGGCCAGTCTCTGCCAGTCTTAGCCATTTTCTTAATGATGGTCTCAATGGTCTTGTTAGCAGCTTCGACTGCTCCATTGGTTTGTGGTCGGTACGGTGATGACTGATGTCTCTCTATTTTGTACTCTACGAGTAGTTGGTCACATTCTTTCTTAAAGTGCGTGCCGTTGTCCGATATCGTCTCATGAGGTACCCCATATCGGCATATGATGTTGGTCTTAATGAACTCAGCCACCTTTCTGGAATTCAAGACTTTGTAGGATTGAGCCTCGATCCATTTAGTGAAGTAATCAACGGCGACTAATACGAATGAGTGCCCGTTATGACCTGTCGGTGAGACTTTGCCAATGACGTCTATTCCCCATGTAGAAAATGGCCAAGGGGATGTCATGGGGCATAACACGGACGGTGGTGCGTGTTGCAAGTTGGCATGTATCTGGAACTTGTGGCATTTCTTAACCATGTTAGTGCAGTCGGCTTCCATTGTAGCCCAATAGTACCCTAATCGGATGATTTTCTTTGCTACCATATTTCCATTCATGTGGGTTCCACAAACTCCTTGATGGACTTGGTCCATGACTTCTATGGCTTTGTGCTCATCGGCACAGAGTAGACACTTCTCGTGGTGTTTCTTGTAGAGGCGTTCACCTATGATAACAAATTGGGCGGCAAACCGTTTGAGGGCTATCTTCACCATAGGTGATGCGTCTGATGGGAATGTTCCGTCTAGGAGGAAACGCCATACATCATAATACCAAGGCTTATTGTCTAAGGCATTCATGGAAATGACATCACACGGCTCTTTATCACGCAGGTCTATGATTGAGTAGTAAGCAAGAGTTGTTCGCCTCGCGACTTTAAAGGTTTTGACCTCAGTCCATTCAGGAATTTCAACAAGCGATGCTAGCATGGCTAGCGAATCTGCTAAGCGGTTCTTATCTCTAGGAAGATAGTAGAAAGTGACCTCTTTGAACTGTTTGACCAAGTCTTGGATATGGTCGTTGTATTTCTGGAGTGTAGGGTCTTGTACCTTCCATTTCTTGAGTGACTGATAGATTATAAGTTGTGAATCTCCGTATACCTCTAGTTCGGTCACATTTCTTTCTAAGGCTGCTTCAAGCCCCGCTATGCAAGCTTCGTACTCGGCAATATTGTTAGTGGCCTCAAAGTCAATGCGGATTGCGAGTTGAGTGTAGAAATCTGAGGGATCTACTAGTAACACGCCAATGCCATATCCCCTTTTACTAGTTGCGCCATCGAAAAATAGTTGTCATTTATTTTCAGCTATTGCCATGATATCCTCATTAGGGAATCGCGGGTCTTCCCCCTTCGCTTCATCACATGGAAATTCGGCTAAATGATCCACGAAAACTCTTCCTCTTACGGATTTCTATGTGATGTAAGTGATATCGTACCCCGCAAGCATGAAGTACCATTTGTCTATCCTAGAGGAAACATGCGATTTTTCAAAGATATATTTCATTGGGTCCATTCGGGCAATCAGTTGTATAGGGAACGCTTCCATGTACGGCTTTAGTCTCTCAGCTACCCATACCAGTGCAACAGACGACTTTTCTAATGCAGAGTAATTCAATTCAGCCCCTTGGAAGCGACGGCTGACAAAGTACACGGCGTTCTCTTTCTTCGAATCGGGTTGCTCTTGTGCTAGCATAGCCCCTAATGCAGTATCATTGACTGTGAGGTACAAGGTCAACGGTTTCTCTTAATGCGGTGGAACCAACACTGGCGGATTCACTAAGTACTCCTTGACCTTTTCGATCGCTTGTTGGCATTCTTCTGTCCATTCTAAGGATGCCTTCTTCTTGAGGAGCTTAAAAATGGGCTCGCACATCGTCGTAAGTTGATTAATGAAACGAATAATGTACTGAAGGCGACCCATAAATCCCTTGACTTCTCTTTGCGTCTTAGGTGGAGGCATGTCAACGATGGCTCTGATCTTAGCAGGGTCTGCTTCTATACCACGCTCAGTGACCATGTACCCGAGAACATTTCCTTTCACTACCCCAAATGTGAACTTGGCCGGATTAAGTCTCATCTTGTGGTGTCTCAACCTCTCAAAGAACTTTATGAGGTCAATAAAGTGTTTCCCATCGGAGCCTTTGGAGTGTATGATCATATCGTCAATGTACACCTCCATTTCTTTATGTATCATGTTATGGAACAATGCAGTTAGAGCTCTCTGATAGGTGGCTCCGGCATTCTTGAGTCCGAATGGCATGACTGTATAACAGAACGTCCCCTAAGGTGTGGTGAACGTTGTTTTGTGTTGGTCCTCCTCGGCCATGAGGATCAGGTTGTAACCGGCGAATCCATCTACGAATGAACGGACTTCGTATTTCACGGTATTGTCAACAAGCATATCTATGTTGGGAAGTGGAAAATCATCTTTTGGAGATGCTCTGTTAAGATCACGGAAATCAACACAGACTCGGACTTTTCCATTTGCCTTGGAAACTTGCACAGTATTAGCCAACCAGGTTAGATACTCTATCACCTTGATGAAACCAACACTCAGGAGTTTCTCTATCTCTTGTTTGACTTGTACCGACCACTCTGGCTTAATTCTGCGGAGTTTCTGCTTGACTGGCCTTGAATCAGGAAGCAGTGGTATCTTGTGCTCAACAATTGAATTAGCTAGCCCCGACATATCTTTGTAGGACCAAACGAACACATCTACGAATTCTCGGAGAAGCGCTATGAGGCTTGTCGGTCTTCCACCTTGAAGAAACTGCCAATCTTGGTCTCTTTCGGATCATCATCCGTCCCCAGATTAACTGTTTGCATTTCTTCGGCATCAATAGGACCATTTCCGCCATGAAGACCTACTTTCTTATTAATTTCTTTTAAGATTTGTTCGTTTTCTTGATCTATCTCGTCATATGACTCATTATTATCTAATTTGTTAGAGTTATTAGTTAATTCATCATTTAGGACGCTAGCAATCTTGGGATACTCAGAAAGATCTATTTTTTCATTAAGAAAGTAAGGGAATACACGTTCTGCGATGGCATCCAAGTCCTCTTGGGTGAGCTCATCGGTTGCGGTATCTGACTCTAAGGTAAGAGTTACAAATTTACTTTCTCTATGGGGATGGGGAGTACATCCTAATTCTTTGGTCAGGAAGTCTTCACTTGCTATGGGTCCCCCAGTTGTGTACCAATTCTGAATAGGATCGTCACTCTTCTCGATGAGCTTGGTGTAGTCTTGGTTCGGAGCGTCCCCCTTGTCTATTGCATTGATCTGAGTGTCCTCTATCTTGCAAAGGTTGAGAAATTGGCGCAGTAGGTCTTCTCCCAACACAAAGTCCCACTCACTGAATGTTTTGGCCTTGGTACCCCCTAATTCTCGAGGTAGCCACGAGAATTGCATCGGTTCTGTTTCTAGTGAGTACGGATCACAGTCACTGAAGATTTCAAAGCCCGGTTGGCACTTCCCCCTATGGTCAATCCATGGTTCAGGGAACATGAAGTATGGCAAGTTTTCCCCCTCGCGTACAAAGTTGTTATTTTGCATAATGAGTACTTGATTATGAGACAACCTGTAACCAAAAGAAATTCCATTATCAAACTTTGGAGTGCTCTCACCCATATTTGGTACTAGGCGAGTAGTCTCCTCTTCCTCACTAGCTATTTCTATTACATTGATCCCTCCTCCCGAAGTTGGGAGAGGGTTTGTCACTACATTAGGGACCGCTAGATGCTTAGAGTCTATGAGATCTTGAATCACATCTTTGAGGCGGTGGTAAGAGTCGGTGTCGTGACCACTGGCCCTGTGAAATTCACAGAAGAGATGATGAGCATGATTAGGAAGGAATTCCTTTGGAGTAGTAGGCTTCCTTGGCGCCACCTTGCCGGCTGTCATAAGTATGTTAAACATTTGACTTTGGGTGACACCTTCTAGCTTGCTATAGGTCCTCTTTCTTGTTTTGGTCTTAGACTCAACCTCCATCTTGTAGCATTCTCTCTGAGCTTGTAGACATGCTTTGAGCGTGTCGACCTTTTCCTCGTAGTACTCTTCTTTCATGAGTAATCCCTTTCTAAGTGCATTGACCTCCTCCTCTCGGGCTAGCAAATGATTTTGGAGAAATATTATTTCTCTGTCGAAGAATTCCTTTTATGTTCACGGTCGAGTCATGAATTCTACCTCTATCTCTCTCTTGAAGCGTGCGTATAAGACTGTAGCATACACCTCAGAGAGTTGACCCACCTCCCCTTCTAGTCGAGTTTTGAGGTCGTGGAGTTCTTGAGTAAACTTGGTGTTTGACATTGTGTTGGGAGTGTGGAGCTACTTTGCTGATCGGACGGACCTAGAGTGCAGAAACTGTGTCAAATCCAGGCTGGGGTCCCAACAAGTCAGCTTTTATGAAACAGGGTTGACCAACACGGTAGATTCACATAAAAAAGAGGATGTCTCGTACGAGACAATGGATGTCTCGTACGAGGCATCCAGCCTAACAGTCAGGTTGCAGATTTTAATCCTATTGGTCGGATGGAATTTAATCCATTTTAAAAGGTTATTACTCTAGTTCATCCTGGAATAGTGGATTCTGTCACCCTAGAATATGAGCCCCTTGTTTTTCACCTGTATTGCACTCTCCCAAACGGACAATTCGAGCAAGGGTCCCATATTCTCATCGGAATCCACCATTCAATTAAGCCAAACCTAAGTGATTCCGTAGTTGCTTTGCACTTTGTTAAACAACTCATTAATGCAATCAAACCTTGTGAATTTTAAGGGACAACCGAAAGGGACATGTTGAACGGTGCGGTCGAAACTAAGCCAAAATGGCATCCACAATCCCGCACAGAATAGTGAAAGTAGGAAAACACAAGCTCGGATTCCCGTAGAGAGGTTCTCAATTCTTTCAAAATCCTTTGTTCAACATTTAACCGAAGGGACATTCGTCATACTCACAAGGGAGGATTATAGATTGTAAAAATGCGTTATCTTGGGCAAAGGTTAAAACAACCCTAATAATCGAACCGACCGGTCTCAAGGAGTGTCTTATTAACTAGTATGTATGCATGAGGTTGATACAAGGATTACGGCTAAGGCTCCCCATGAACACATTTTAGGAGCGTGTCACGGAGTGGGTACACCATCTTTGGAGAGACCAGCGAGGGCCATTCGTTAGAATGGGGGTGCTGACCGACATCCGTCCTCCGATTGGGACCCGGGTTTATAGGGTATGTAATGCAATTATTCTCTATGTGTGAACGTGTGTGAGAGTCAAGATCTAGGTGTCAAGGATAAAATAGAAAGTTTTTTTTGAAAGTAAAACAAAAACATGCAATGGCCGGGCCATGTGGCTGCCTACGTTTCCCTCTTATGGAGGAACTCAGGCCATCGTAGTTCACACATAAAGCAAACGCATGTAAAGCAAGGAATGAAAAAATTAGAAAGTACTCCTGCAAAACAAAGGTTAGCTTTATAATATATAGGGAGTTTCTTCGTCGTTAGGAAGGTCCCAAGACTCAGAAACAGAGGGGAGAGCAGATCTGAAACCCTGTGTACGTGTTTGAACCGAACAAAAATCCTTTTTCAAACCAGAGAATAAGATCAGCTGGGCAAAACTGAGATGTCTCATACGAGACAAGGGATCCCTCGTACGAGGCATCTCAGCTGAGGAACAGATTACAATACAAAATGCAGAATTTTGAAACAACGATGATTTCTTTCGACGCAAGTCTAACCCACTTACTGTGATCTATTCCCTAGCGGAGTCGCCACTGTTTGCGCGCGAGGTTTTCCTTCGAGGCACGTTATCGTCCTTCGATTTACCTTTTTGTTGATTTGAGAGTCGCCACCATGTTGTTTTCGGAACACGGACCGAGATGTCTGGATTCGGGGGTTAAGTTATGAATTGGGAAGGTCAAGGAGAACCCAATTCACCCAATCTAGTATTGGTCTTGCTAAGAAATCATCATCATCATTTCAAAATAATGCATTCATGTACCAAAAGAAAAAAATAAACAAATAAATAATTGCTTATTTATTTGGGATGTCGGATCATGTGCTTCGAGACCATCTCCATGGATTGAAGAGGCTCTAGGCTTATCCTTTAATAGAATCACACTACTTCAAAGAAAAGAAGGAGATGAGAAGATAGAAAGCAAAGATTTTACCTAAGCGTTTTCTTCAAGAATCCTATGGATGGCCTTGACTAAAGGCCTTGATCTTCCAAATTTCATGGGTATCAGAGAGGGGCTGATTATGAGAGATTCTTTGATCAGATTTGGAGGCTAGAGTTGACCGTTAATTAACCATTAGTCATTCTAGCCAAGAACAACTATATTTATAGGGGTTTTGGACCTAATGTTTTGGCCAAGAAGGTAAGTTGAGGTGGGAATCCAAGACTTGATTCTCACAGAGGTATATTTGGACTCTAGGATCGTCCATGGGATTTTCCCCGGATTGCTTAAGTGTTTGCCAAGAAAAGGGGTTAAGATCAACAAGGAAACTGACTAAAACCCGATTGTCAAGGGGGGATACCTCGTACGAGACATCAATGTCTCGTACGAGATATCCATGTTCTGGAATCACATTTTTGCCCTCTGCAGCAGTGTTAATGTTCATTTTGGCCCCTGACTAACAGAGTCATTCATAAACTTAACGAAACATGTCCAACTTAACGAGTTTTGACCCAAATCAAAGGTGAGACACAGAAGTAGTGTGATTATAAATGAATGTCCAAAATGGGGTGTCTACAACTACTAACACATTCATCATGATAGAAAGTCCGATCTATTGGGCGATAGGAGTGATAACTTGATATTCTTCTCTAGTCGTAACTTGACCCCCGAACCCTCTCTGTTAGCTTTTCTCAATGTTTTAGCTCGATAAAAACAATGTGGCGACTATTAATAAGGTTAAGTGCCAACATGAATATCCTAATCCCATAGAAAAGATAAAAATAAATATAGATAAAGAAAGACCTCCCGTGCGTCGCCCGCATTCGGAAAGGGGTAGTCACAGTAGAGAATCACCAAACACTTCAAATTCTTGGACATTTCTTTTTAGGGGTGCTTCTAGCCTCGCGATGCATGCTTCATACTCGGCAATGTTGTTGGTGGCTTTGAACTCGAGATGTATTACAATTGGAGTGTAGATGTCCTTTGGATCGACAAGAAGCATTCCAATCCCGTAACCGTGTTTGTCTGCCGCCCCATCGAAAAAAAGTTGCCACTTATTTTCCTCGGTGGTGGTGCATATCAAGTATTCATCGGGATATCGCAAGTCTTCCTCCTTCACTTCGTCACACGGAAATTCAGCAAGCTGATCACTGAACAGTTTCCCCCTGATGGATTTTAGTGTGACGTAAGTGATATCATATCCTGCGAGCATGAAGTAGCATTTGGCTATCCTTTTCGACATGAAAGACTTCTCAAATATGTAGCGGAGCGGATCGACTTTTGCCACTAACTTTATCGGGAAGGCTTCCACCCCGATTGCACGCTTAATTTTGTGTTTTCACCTTGTTTTAAGTGTTTTCGTTATTTCCTATTACTTATGTTAAGTCCTGACTGGCTCCATCAGTTCTGGGGGCTAAACTGAATAACAGTTCTAACTTTCTAGTCCATTCTGTCAAAAAATCCTTTTCAGAGTCGGGCGCCTCCACCCTTTTTGGTCTGAGGCGCGTGCCCTTTGCCTCCAAGGGAGGAGGTGCGCGCTTCTGGGCGTCAGTTACAGATTTTTCTCCAAGAATCCCTCCTTTGCTCATCAATGCTGATTTTGCCCGGGAATTCTGTATTTGTGAACTATGTTTTGGCACCAAAATACCCCTCTTTACCTAGAAATACCTCCTTTCTTCATCCATTACAAGAGAGACCACTTTTGAATCATAACAAAATTATCACAAAAATACTAAGTGTACTTCTCCCATCTTTGAAGGTTTGAAAGAAAACTTAGGTATTTCTTTTCTCTCTTTCTCTCTACTTCATCTCTTTCTTCTTCTTTTTCCATTAACATACAATCAACCCAAACATCTTTGGGACATGACGCCAATGGTTACTTCACTTTATTGAAGTTAACCAAGGAGCTATCTTCCCACATTCAAAACACCATTTTCTCTCAAAATCATGTTTTAAAAGTCATAGGAAGAACACTCTTTAAACTAATATAGAACACTTATTTGCAAGACCGACATTAGTCGGGCAGCATGGGTGTTTAAGTACTTCCCACCGTAACCTAACCCCCGAACCTCATGAAAGAATCTTTGGTTTCGTAACAAACATTAGGCGATATTTGGTTTTTCTTATGTTCCTCTAAAAACATAGGTGGCGACTCTAAAATTGGGGATTCCTGAGGGTTAAACTTGCATAAAATTTATGTTCTATATCTTCTTATGGGCATTCCGGTCTCTGATGTTGGGAAGCTCACGCCTCTCGCCTTCTTGGCCTAAGGTGCGTGCCTCCCACATCACAAACCAGAATCGCCCGCCCTGCATGTGTTCTGCAGGGGGTAAAACCAAAAGTTCAGGACCAGGGCAATCCCCTGAGTCCTTTGTCTCACAGGTTGTGCCCAGAAAGCGGGCGCCTCCTACCTCTCAAGCGGAAGGCGCGCGGTTTCCATTTTACATGCCAGAGGCGCACGCTTCTTGGTAGTTTTCTAGAACATGAACAGAACCCAAAATTGGACAGGATAACGGGGTGTAGGCACAGTTGCCTGCATCAGGATATTTTGGACCCCCTATATGCTATGTGATGCTCCTATGTAAAAAAATATAAATATAAAAAAAAATGTCACTTTGTTGGACCTCACACTACGTGCAAAAAATTCCTATCAATTTCTCACTATCGAGTCGTACAAGTTCATAACCCCAAACCTGTCGAGGACCGTCCTAGAGAGTTTCAAGCCCCACCCGACCTTGACTCTCTCAAAGCGGTAAACCTCAGCCCGTGGCGTAGTTCATGACTACATGCCGGGGGTGGCCTTTAAACCTCTCTTTAGCCGAGCACAAGCCAACACATTCTAGTTAGGGTCTAATACTCCGTGGCTTAGTCGGTTTTCAATATGTCTAGATTTCCCTAAACTAACTTCCTCAAAACATACATGAAACCAGTGGTTATTACGAACAAAATAAAACTCTGTCCCACATGTATGCTTTGCGACGTTAATTTAGTTTAATCCCGTCACATTTAGGTCACACAAGCATGGTGGAATCCGATGAGTATATGGAACCGCGAGAAGGTCTATATACTAGTGTGACGATTCCACTACTTCTCTAGAAACCCCAAAAAGGACTACGCCCTTCCGACTTAATAATAATTAAAAAAAAAGTCTTTTTTCTTATGTGGTCCGTGTCGTGTGCCCATTGTGTGTTAAAGCCTCTCCAAGGACCGAAAGTATTACTCAAGACTGACAAGGGCCTCTTCTCAATATTAGGTCCAATTGCTACTCTCTGCATCTACCGCGACACAATGGGAAGGCTAAACCGCGAATAAATCACTCCAATAGCATCAATGGCCGGACCTTCTGCAAATGACTCCAACACCAACAGTACTTTGTCACTCGAGCAACTACTGCCTTGGTACAATCTCTCTAAGAACAAGTCTCCACTCTAAACAAGGAGGCTCAAACAAAAGATGACTTATGGTAAGCTCACCTAGACAGTGAAAAAGAAGCTCACGAGGACGAAATGGACCTAATGAAGGCTAAGATCTCCGAGGGTAAGAACAAGGCCGAAAACAAGGGATCTGAATGGGTTGAGGGTCTTTTTGAAAGCCCATGTCAACACCCGCAAGAATAAAAAAGAGCCTAAGCTCGACGACAAAGACAACAAAATGGTCAATTCATTCATGTCCTACATCGACCAACGCTTCAGTGGGCTCAACTTGGGGAAAGTCTCCGAAATAAGCCTTTATCAGTCATCAATTCTCATGAGCATAATGGCCGCTCTCCCCGACAAGTTCAAAATGCCTGACGTCAGCAAGTTTAAGGGAAACTCTTGCCCGATCGCTCACATTGAAACTTACATATGGGTCATGGTTCCGAAAAAGGTCTCTCCAAAGGTGATGGCGCAATGTTTCCCACTCACTCTCGAGGGGGCCGCCAAAGATTGGTATGCAATTCTTCCCCTTGCTACCCGTCTCGATTGGGACACTGTGATGCTTTCCTTCAAGTCGCAATATCAAGGCAACACTACGCACCGCCCAACAAAGAAAGAGCTCGAGAATACCACCCAAAGGGACAATGAGCCTTTCATTGACTTTACAAGGAGGTGGAATGACAAACTTGCTGAAATTGTGGAAAGGCCCAAGACAAGAGAACAAATGGACATCTTCCTCAAGTGTTTGAAGATTGATCTCTGCACTCATCTAAGTGGGGGATGCTACTCCGATTTTTCTCAAATGTATGAGGCAGAATTCCATGTGCGAGTCGCTCAAAAAACTCAAGAAGAGCACTCCCAGTTTCCTCTACAAAGCCGACTCTAATGCAACAAAAGAGGCCTCAATCAATGTCGTCACTTCCGACAAAGGGAACTACAACAAAGTACCTCCACCCCAAGGCAAGAGGTCCCGAAATGATTGTGTATACACTCCTCTCCGAGGCATGACTCAAACTGAGGTTTTTGAGGCTCTTGTGGCAAAGAAACAAATTGTGCCTCTAAAAGATTACAAGCCCAACAAAATCTCCGCTAATCACGCCCACGACAAATGGTGCACCTATCATCAACACAGCGGCCATACCACTGAGCGGTGCTACGTTATCTGTGACCTCATCCAAGATCTCATTGACAAGAAGGAGTTCATAATTCCAAGTGAGGGTGATGTAAATGTAATAGAGATAGGAGAATTCGAAGAGGTCACTCATTCAAGTCCAAGTGTGAATGAGGACCCTAATGATATGAATGAAATTGACAATTCTTGTTATGTTGTGACTTATGATGAGATTATGAGGGAAGTCTTAGAGAATAGGAAAAAGAAGCAAGACGGGAGCGTCAATATGCTAACTCGTAACAATCCAACACTTCTACAGCAAGCACCTCTTCTCCAAGAACAAAAGCACACGATGCACCCGAAGAACCTCTACTAGTTCAACTCAAGAAGAATCAAGTAAACATATCCATTTGCGACCTTATTGCATCTTCAAAGAAACACCGAGACCTCGTCATCAGCAACTTGGACGACACTTCAGTCTCTCCCGAAACATCTCCCGAAGATCTTACTGCAATGATCGGCCACATACACTTTGGCAATGTCATCACATTTTCCTATATGAACCTCCCACCGCATAGGTCCAACCACAATGAGGCCATTTATCTCCAAGTAAGAGCAAGAGGGAGACCTTTATCAAGAGTACTCGTTGACGGTGGCTCCACCCTCAACATAATGCCAAGCTGAATCATGGGCATCTTGGGGCTTAAGAGCACGGATTTAAAACCCTCCATCCAAGTCATTCGAGGGTATGATAGGACAATCCGTACAATTATGGGCACGATGGAGGTGGACATTGAATTTGGAAGCATGGTCATGACTGTGCCATTTCAAGTGCTAGACATTCCCACTTCATTCAACTTGCTTCTGGGGTGCCCATGGATACACAGCTCCAACGCCGTCCCTTCTACTCTACATCAATGTGTCAAACTTAGAAATGGGAACGAAATAGTCACCATAATGACAGAAGCTGTCACCATTCACAAAATCGGGGGACATCCCATTCACCAAGTACAACATGGCTTAGAGGATTCCACCTTCACCGGTTTCTCCATCAATTCCGTCGACAAAATAGGGGGAAACAAATCTTGGACCCCAAGCAATCATAAAATTCTACGCATGATGCAAAGAATGGGTTACTTTCCCGGCCTAGGCTTAGGGAAACACCAGCAAGGAAGGATAGAACCTATCGAAGTCCCGTTTGTCACAAACAAGTTCGGATTGGGATACGAGCCTTCCGAGGAAGATGAAATGCATACAGTCGGCAGTGAAAGGACCCGAACTCGCCGACAGGGGCAACGTTATGAAACCCCATGTTTGAGACCTTACCGTAAGACGCTCAACAGATATTTTGTACGCCAGGGGGAAGATGTCCCGTACATGATATTCCCTGAACCATGGGTCAACAGCGAGGGCATCAAGAATCCCGGTCTTGAAATCTTTGCCGATTGTGAAATAAGGGAACGCGAAGAAGAAGCAACCCCTATGTCATCCCGAAAAGGGTGGGGTAAGAAAGAGACTTTAAGGCTGAAACAGAAATCACTGTGGGTAAAGATTTGGCCTCCATGTTCGAGGATTTCACCATAATCGATGAAAGCCAAGTCAACGCTATCTCCAACGATGCAAAATTGGGGGAAAAGCTATCAATAGAGATTGCGCCAAGCTCTAAACCACTCAACAACTGGTATCCAACGAAGGGGCCCGTAATATCCGAGCAGTTCCTGATCGAGAAAATGGGGTACATCCCTCGCAAAGCGAAGAAGGAGGATCTATTGACATTCAATTTTGAGTCCGAAGGTGCTTCCAACGACCTTACCCAAGAGGACATAGAGGCGATAGCTGAGCGTGTGTTCCCTTTCTTTGCTAATGAAAAATTTGATCTTTCTGAGTACCCCAAGGTTGCAAACTTCATAAATGATGAATTAACTAATAATGAATTTAATGAACAAGTTAATAACGATTCAAATTATGAAGAAATAGACCACAAAAACCAAACATGCCTAAATGAATTAGCTCAATAGGTCCGTAGTCGCTGTGAAAATGGTCCAGGGGCTGACGAAGAATTGCATGTTGTTAATCTGGGTACCGACGACGAGCCGAAAGAGACAAAGACAGGAAGCTTCTTCAAGGGGGAAGAGAAAAACAGATTGACTGCACTACTAAGAGAATTCGTGGATGTCTTCGCATGTTTATACAAAGACATGACGGGTTTTGACAAAAAGGTTGCCGAGCACCAGATACCGATTGGAGAAGATGCTAGGCCGGTAAAACAGAAGCTCAGAAAGATCAAGCCCGAATGGTCTCTACAAGTCAAAGAGGAAATAGAAAAGCTGCTCAGCCTGGGGTTCATTAAAGTTATTGAGTATCCAACGTGGTTAGCAAATGTTGCGACGGTCAGAAAGGCGAATGGCAAAGTTTGTGTTTGTGTGGACTTCCGTGATTTGAATAAAGACTCACCGAAGGATGACTTCCATCTGCCAAACATTGACATACTATTTGATTCAACCGCCACTTATGAGGTTTGGTCGTTCGTGGATGGTTTCACAGGATACATCAGATTCTTATGGCCGAAGAGGAACAACACAAGACTGCTTTCACAACACCATGGGGAACTTTCTGTTACACTGTTATGCCATTCGGTCTAAGAAACGCAGGGGCTACCTACCAAAGGGCCGTTACAGACTTGTTCCATGACATGATTTATAAAGAGATTGAAGTCTACGTGGACGACATGATTATCCACTCAAAAGGGACCGATGGTCAGCATTTGATCGATCTGCGCAAGTTCTTCGAAAAACTTCGATAACACAACATGAGCCTCAACCCCGCAAAGTGCACTTTTGGGGTCATACGAGGCAAGGTTCTTGGTTACATGGTTACCGAGAGAGGAATTTAAGCCGATCCATCAAAGATCAAGGCAACCATTGACATGCCTACGCCAAAAACACATAAAGAAATCAAAGGCTTCATGGGGCGGCTTCAATACATCAGTGGATTCGTGCACCAACTCACCACTATGTGAGAGAAAATCTTCAAGTTACTCAAGAAGAATGTGGCTCTCCAATGGACCGACGCATTCCAAGAAGATTTTGATCAAGTGAAGCACTACCTGACACGCCCTCCAGTTTTGGCTCCGCACAAAGAGAAGCCTCTTCTGCTATAGCTCACTATGAATGATGAAGCCCTAGTGGCTATGCTAGCCTAAGATCAACGGGACTCTACAAAAGAAAATGCCATCTACTTTGTAAGCCGCCGATTTCAAGGAGGCGAGAAGAACTATTCTGCTTTGGAGAAGTCTTGCGCTGCATTGGTTTGGGTAACTCAAAATCTCAAACATTACATGGAGGCCTTTCTGATAAGGCTAGTAGTAAAATTCGACCCGCTCCTTTGCATATTCAAAAAGCCCTTCATGTCGACAAGAATAGCCAAATGGTACTTCATGCTCGCAGGATATGACATCATTTACGTCACACTCAAATCCATCAGGGGGAAAGTGTTCAGTGATCAGCTTGCTGAATTTCCGTGTGACGAAGTGAAGGGCAAAGACCTGCGATTTCCAGACGAAGACCTGATATGAACCACAAACGAAGAAAATAAGTGGCAACTTTTTTTCGACGGAGCAACAAATAAACATGGTTATAGGATTGGAATGCTCCTTGTCGACATTAAAGACATCTACACTCCAATTGCAATACGTCTCGATTTCAAAGCTACCAATAACATTGTTGAGTATGAAGCATGCATCGCGGGGATAGAAGCAACCCTAGAAAGAAATGTCCGAGAACTCGAGGTGTTCGGTGATTCCTTACTTATCATCAACCAGACATCCGGCAAATGGAAAATCCAAGATCCGACTCTTCAGCAATATGGTCAATACCTCAAAGAATTGGTTGAGCAATTCCAGAGTGTCACTTTTAATTATTTGCCAAGGGATAAAAATTATTTCGCCGAAGCATTGGCTACTATAGCTTCATTAGTCGAGATGCCCGAAGGAAAAATGGTGAAGCCCTTCAAAATTTCAAGAAGGACTAGCCCATCCTATTGCATGACCATCGTGATCAACGAGGTTCAAACTATCCCGCCGTGGTACACCGACATCATGAATTTTCTCAAGGATGGTGCTTTCCCCGAAGGGAGTAATAAGAAGATACAAACATCACTACAGAATTTGGCTTCAAGGTATATGTTGATTGGAAACCGAGTTTACAAGAGGCATTACGAGGGAATCAATCTCTTATGTGCCAATGAGACCGTAGCCCTATAAATAATGCACGATGTCTATAAAGCCGAGTGTGGACCCCATATGAATGGGATCATGTTAATGAAGAAAATACTCCGCATTGGATATTATTGGAGTACCATGGAAAGGGATTGCATTGAAAAACTCAAACGATGTGCAAAATGTCAGTTCCATGCCAACTTGCAGCACGCTCCTCCCTCACAATTATACAAAATGACCACACTGTGGCCATTCTCTTGTTGGGGCATCGACATTATCGGCAAAGTTTATCCCATGGGAAGCAATGGGAAATCATTCATCCTAGTTGTCGTTGATTATTTCACAAAATGGGTCGAAGCACAAGCTTACCGAGTTCTCAACGCCAAGAAGGTGGTTGAATTTGTCAAGATCAACATCATGTGCCAATACGGTGTTCCACACGAGATCATATCCGACAACGGCTCTCACTTTGAAAAGGAAGTAGATGCACTTCTGGTCAAGCATAAGATTATCAGGTACAAACCGTCTCCGTACCGCCCTCAGGCTAACGGCGCGGTTGAAGAAGCTAACAAGACAATCGAAACCATCGTTCGAAAAATGGCCTCGACTAGAAGGGATTGGCCCGAAAAGTTACCCCTGGCATGATGGGGCTACCACACATCGATCCGAACAGCAACGAGAGAGACCCCATATACTTTAGTCTATGGCTCTGAGGCCGTGCTCCCGGTCGAGCTCGAAGTCCCCTCTCTATGGGTTTTTCTCGAGAATCAAGTCAACAAAGTTGAATGGATGCAAAGTCGTTATGAACAGCTAGCCTTGCTTGACGAAAAGAGGCTGCAAGCATTTGAACGCACAAGAGCTTACCAACAAAGGATGGCTAGGGCCTTCAAAAAAAGGGTGAAACCACGAGACATTAAGGTGGGAGATTTGGTTCTACGACAGCATCCTCCTAACTCCATGAATCCGCTTGGAAAGAAGTCAAACTCGATAAGCTCAAGCGATTCTATACCTAACAATCCGGGATCATAAATAAATAAAAAAAAAACTCGCTAGGTTGAAAATCCGAAAGGGCGGCCATGACAAAATTAGAGCAAGTGTGTGAGAGCCCGCGCTCGAAAGCCGAACCGCGAAATGATCGTCCCGCGAGGGCGATTCGGGTCCGTTTCGTGCTAATGCGCTTTTGGAAATGCGCTCGGTTTCTCATAATGGTTTCCTCTCGATGGATTCAAAACAGTCAAGAGTCGCCACCTCATTTTATTTTAGGAAAAATAGAGATAAAACCTTTTATTCAGAGAAAGTGGGTTCGGGGGCTAATTTACGAGAGAGAGAAGGGGTTAGGCACTCTCCTCGCCCGTGATGGTCTCTAGCATGCATGCCACTTAGATTCATTTTATGCCTTTTTACCTTGATTTATGCCCTAACAAAAATGGTGATTTAATATACATAGGAGTCTTCCTATTCTAGGTATGTTTGCTTTTAATTCACAAATGAGAGTCGGTTTGGGTGGACTCTCACTTGGTTTTGAAAATGATTTAGCACTCACATCCAGTAAAGGAAACACAAAGAGGGGTGGGGGATTAATGTTTACAATGGTGAACAAAAAGGGAAACAAATCCCATAAAACAAATAAATATCCAAAAGTCCGTCCCCAAGCATTTTAGGGACTGCTGTTCACTTCTTCTTTGTGTACCTGTTCTTACACTTGCTCAATCTGTAAAGACAAGGTCAATAAAAGTTCCTAACACATCAAGTATCGACCATGATTTTTACTCTGATTTTAGGGGCATGTTATGGTGTCCAAATAAGGCATGCAAGATCATACTTTCAACAGCCTAATCTGACAGATATTCATACTTCCACAAAAGATCCACTTCGTGCATCATGAAAACGGGTAAATCATGGGAAACACTAAACATGAAAGTTGTTCCTAACATATGAAAGTTTAGATCTGGAAAGTTTCAAAGCCATAAAGAAAGTTTAAGTCATTAAAAACATCTCTGACTTTTTCATGTCAGAGATGAACAAACACAAATCTGCAGATCAAGATCTTAAACAAAAAATGGAAAGAGAAGCTTATACTTACGGGAAAAATATGATATTTACATAATAATTTTCCTCTGTTTGTATAGGAAAAAATATCTTTTGTGGTATAAGACCAAAACCCACGTTTTCTATGCAAGAATAGAGAAACAAGACAGAAAGGTACAGCTTACAGATTACTGGAAATCCATACAAGGCATGAAGACACCCATGAAAACTCATTCAAATGAAAAGGTGTGAACATGAAACTTTGGTTAAACATAGATCTATATGTTAACAACACAAAACCACAGCCACTTGAGTATTTAATCATGGTATATAATCATCTAGAAAGAAGAACAACAAGATTCATCAACATTACATCCTTGAACATCAAATGGAGGTCTAGCCTAACAAAGTGGCTAGACCTCAAAATAAACTACATAATCATCTACATTTTAAGCATATGAAGATTACAAGATGAGAATATTACCTAGGTGGTGCTTCCTTTGCTTCCAAGGGAAGACTTTTTTGGTTGTTTTCTTTTAAGGTGTTTGCCTTGTGTTTGAATGGGAGTTTGAGTGAGTTTGCTTGCTTGTTTTTGGTGTGTGTTTAAGGTGGTGTAGTGGTGGTGTAGTGGTGGCTTAGGGACTGATATTGGAGAGCTTGGAGACGATTTTGGGCTGTGTAGAAAGTGTGTGGAAGTGTAGCTAATGTGTGTGTTGTGTGTGGCTCTCCTTATGATAAAATGGATGAGGGAGGTGAGTATATGGATGAAGGAAGTGGAAATCTTTCATTTAGACCCTCTAGGGAGGCTTAGGGATCAGTTTAGGGGGTGGCTACCCCGTCCATTTGCAGCTGGGAATGATCAAAATCAAGACTTTTGTGGCCAAGTTGCTGAAGAACAAACTGCTGTCTGGAGCTCCCAAAGTAGCCGTACGGCTGGACCTTGCCGTCCCCTTTTCCCAAAGTGCCACGTGTCGCGCTCTGATTGGACCATGGCCTACCTGATTGGCCATCTACTTGCTGCCATTAGCTGGATGGTGGTTGGTCATCATCATTTATGCCTTGAATTTTCAACATAGATGATCACAATTCCTGCTCCGGTATTGGTTCCGCAACAGTCCAAGTTTTGTCCGAGTGTGCGCACAACGGTGTCCCGGTTGTCCGCGGTCCCAACATGGAAGTTGCTTGAAATAATCTTGTGGTCACGTACATCTATCTGAAATATGTTAATGAGCAAGGAATGACAATAATATATTTTTAATGCACAGAATGGATAATAACGAGCAGTTCTAAGGGTGCGCCCCCGTTTCGGGTCCCGCAGCTTAAAAATTGAAGTACATGCTTGTTTACTCGTTTTTTCGCTCTGATCATGAATTTGAAGTCCGTTTATCCATTCGATGCACCGATAAGGATCACGGCACTCCCGCATAGCCAAATCGAGGGCTTAGGTCAATTTTTGGGTTTAGACCGATTAAAAGGGTTTGATAAGGGGTGCGAGATCGGGGTATCTACAGAGCCCCTCGTCGAATCTCCTTGTAATGTAAAGGGGATTCTACGATTCACTAAGAGACACACGATATCGTCTAGGGTGTAACGGCTGGGTCCAAGGTAGGACTTCCTACGTATCTCTTTCGAGAATCAAGGCTCTGTAGTTCTAACTCAAACAAGCAATCAAACTAGCACAAACAATGGTCGGTACCGGGTTTCCGGTTTACCTACGTATCTCTTTCGAGAATCAGACCAATCGTAGTTCATGTTTATTTAAAAAACAAGAAATTTGCGGGGGGAGCATTGAGATGTGTTGTCTCTTTGCTGGGGACTGCATTGAGATGTGTGGTCTCTTTGATGGGGAGAAAATCGACATGAGAAAACATTTATGAGAACGGGCGACTGAGTTCATCGGGGTGAACTGCCTACGTATCCCTCCATGGGAATCAAGTCAAAACGTAGTTCGAGGGAGGTACAACTCGGGCAGGCGAGATGACCAAGGTGGAACAACAATACTCAAGGATTGACGCAAGGTACAATCGGAGCGGGGGGTATCATTGAGATGCGATATCTCTTTGCTGGGGATGGAAATCATAGATGGAGAACGTACGAAAGCACGCAGTTCTGGATGGAAATCATAGATGGAGAACGTACAAAAGCACGCAGTTCTGGATGGAAATCATAGATGGATAACGTACGAAAGCACGCAGTTCTGGTTGGAAATCATAGATGGGGAATGCTTCGCTCAGCTGGGGAAAAGGAACAACTCGGAACAGGGGGAAACATCTCACAATCCAGGAGATGTCCCAATTCAACATCAAGACGAGTCGTATCTGACTCTGAGGGATTGGTATTTGACCAACAAATTGTAAAAACGGGCGACTGAGTTCACCGGGGTAAACTGCCTACGTATCCCTCCATGGGAATCAAGTCGAGTCATAGTTCTGACTCGAACCAACTCAATCAATCAAGAGAAGGCTTAAGATCAACATTACTCAAGGATTGACGCAAGATACAATCCGAGTGGGGGGTACATATCAGAATCCGGGAGATGACCTAATTCAACAATACTCAAGGATTGACGCAAGGTACAATCGGAGCGGGGGTACATCTCAGAATCCGGGAGATGACCTAATTCAGCAATACTCAAGGATTGACGCAAGGTACAATCGGAGCGGGGGGTACATCTCAGAATCCGGGAGATTACCTAAATCAACATCAAGATGAGTCGCACCTGACTCTGGGGGAAGGAACAACATAATTTTGATGGCGAGATCTAAATTTTCTCGAGCCGAAATTGATTTTGAGAGCTTTAAGAGGCGTCTCAGCCTAGAATGATTTTGAGAGCTTTAAGAGGCGTCTCGGCCTAAAATGATTTTGATAATGAGAACTTCAAGAGTGCTATCATGAAGATAATTTCAAGGATACGCTGCATTCTGAGCCCTACTTTTGAGTTGCTGTGTGATGAGATTTTTGTGCTTTGTTAAGCACCGAACCATCGCTTCGCGTGGCCTCTTGGTATTGCATGAGTGCTGCAACTTCATTTTGGATTCCCGTTCACCCTAAAAGGGTTTTTGATTATTTCACAGTCAAGCTTCTCCGCTTCTAGAGTTGCTGAAACATTACTTTGCGTGGTCCTTCGGCACCGTTTTGAGTGATGCAACCTCATTCTGGATCCCTGTTTACCCTAAAAAGGGTTTTCTGATTTTTTTTTTTTTACAATCAAGCTACTCTGCTTTTGGAGTCGCTGCGACTCTTGGCAGTTGATACCGGGTTGGAATCATTCAACTTTGATTGAAGTCTCACGTATATCAGGAGAAATGAAACGATCAACATTGTTTGTCGTGACCTGCAAGTTAGCTCTTTGGTTTTGCCATTGTTGTGGGATTTTGATCGCTTGCAATGAGCAACCTCTTTGTGAAACCAAGATGTGATTTGCTGTGTGGTTCCAACTTCGTACCTGCATAAGATTTTTTGCAAGTATGTGGTCGTGCCTGAAAATTCAAGCTGCCTACGTATCTCTTTCGAGAATCAGACCAACGTAGTTCGACTTTATCAAATCGAACATTTTATTTTCCAAAAAGCCATTGGGAAATCTTATTTCCTGAGCATAGCTGTTGACGAGGAACTTTTTGTGAAGACCATGATGTGGTTCGTTGTGATGTCAACTTCGTACCTGCATAAGATTTTTTTCAAGTATGTGGTCGTGCCTGAAAATTCAAGCTGCCTACGTATCTCTTTCGAGAATCAGACCAACGTAGTTCGACTTTATCAAATCGAACATTTTATTTTCCAAAAAGCCATTGGGAAATCTTATTTCCTGAGCATAGCTGTTGACGAGGAACTTTTTGTGAAGACCATGATGTGGTTCGTTGTGATGTCAACTTCGTACCTGCATAAGATTTTTTGCAAGTATGTGGTCGTGCCTGAAAATTCAAGCTGCCTACGTATCTCTTTCGAGAATCAGACCAACGTAGTTCGACTTTGGCAACTCGAACTGATTTTGCAGAAAGGGCATTAGGAAATTTCATTCCCTATGCAGAAACATGAGCGTTGACTTCGTCGAGGATCCTTCTTGTGAGGACCATGATGTGGCAGAATGGATGATGTGTACCTGCAAGAGATTTTCTCAAGCAAGCCAAATATACATTGATGTTGATGATAGAATTTCTTGTGAGGACCATGATGCGGCAGGGTGGATGACATGTACCTGCAAGAGATTTTCAAGAGCAAGCAGAATATATCTTCGACATTAATGTGCTCGAGAGTGTCATTCATGTGCAACAAAAGTTTTAGAACACATACATGGATTGAAATCTTTATGATCGAGAGATTCAGAGAAACATTGAGACAATAATACATTCTCTTTTCATTTTGCAACCATTTGCCTTTGATGGATGAAAGCAAAATTTCACTTTTCTTGCAGGATGAATTTTTTGCATTTGATTTTTCTTTTATTTGACACATGTGCGTTACTCGCATCTCAAACTTTGCTTTTTATCAATTAATGACTGAAAGTTTATGAATGAATAGAGGGAGAATCATGAATGAAATGGATTGTGCACTTTATTGTTACTTTTGCATTTTTGCGAAAATGAGGAATATGGAGATGTGCATGGTGAACCAAAGCCGAAAGCCTAGCGCGAACACTCAAAAGGTCAATTCCGAACACCCATTTGATCAAGACTACTCAACGGTATATCTCCGGATGCTATGGCTGGGTCATCCCCAGTCATTGGCTGAAGAAACCCTATTTGTTCTTTCTGACATCGACCCCCAACATCGTTGCTGCAGAAGCCCCAATATCTCGCAAGGATCAACCTCAAGATGTTGGCCACGAAAGCCCCAGTATCTCTGAAGGATCAACCTCAGATGTTGGCTATGGAAGCCCCAGTCATGTTATAGGACAAGCCCCTGAATCTGGCATGTGCAGCTCTCGTTGCACTTGAAGAGTGAATTTCATGTTGATTCAAATTGTCGTTTCGAGACAACTTCATGCTTTGGTGCATTTCAACCTCTGGGGTCTTAACTGTCATTGAGAGTTAATCAAACATTCGATGCTTTGTTGTTGATCGTGATTCATGGATTTTGACATTCAATACTCCTTCTTTGGGGAAACCAACTGTCTTTGAGAGTTGATCGGCCGGACACAAACAAGCTTTGAGCTTTGCGGGTCATACTGTCAATCCGAGATGGCATTGCATTTCTGCTGATCCACACATTAAGGGAGATAACTATCTATGAGAGTTGTCTTGTCATTCGATGCTTCTCTGTCGGAGGCAATTCACAATTTTTGACATGCAATACCCAATCAGTAGGGAGTCAACTGTCTTTGAGGGTTGTTCGGCGGGACACAATCCTGATGTTTCCGAAGAACGAGTTTTGGGCTTGGTGGGTCATATTGTTAATTCGAGATGGCGCCGCGTTCTGATGATCCACACATAAGGGACCGACTGTCTATGAGAGTCATCCCACATTCGATGCTTTGCTGCTGATCATGATTCACGTGTTCTGACATTCAATACTCCTTCTTTGAGGAATCAACTGTCTTTGAGAGTTGTTCGGCGGGACACAATCCTGATGTTGCCGAAGAAACGGGCTTTGAGCTTTGCGGGCCATACTGTCAATCTGAGATGGCGCTGTGTTCTGATGATCCACCCATAAGGGACCTAACTGTCTATGAGAGTTGTCCCACATCCTTGATATCCTCGATCTCGAGAGTTACTGAGCTGATGATGATTCTCAAAAGTTAATCTTTGCATTTCTGAGTCCTTTCAAAGGATCAACTGTCAATGAGAGTTGCTTTGTACTCTAGCATTTTGCCATCTGAATTTCTATGTTACCCGGAGCAACCATTCTCAACAAATCATATTGTCATGCAACCACATCATTGCTCTTGAAACAAAACCCAAAACTCTGACATGCAGCCCCAGTTTAGTGTTCATTCATTCGACATCACTTGCCGGCATTTGAGATTCTGAGATATAAAGAATAGCATTCCTTTGTCTCTTTTGCTGTGACAGCTTTCAGGAGTTGGCAGGGGAAGGCACGAGGCCAGTATTTTGTGAAAGCAAAGGGAAATCCCAGTGGGATCTCCGACATCGTGTTTGCGCAGAAATGGAATGGCGGAAGGAAGAGAGTAGGGGGAAGCCCCTAGACTCGAGAAAAGTATGCTCACACATTGAAATCAAAGACTCAAGACTTAAACAAGCGTTAATGGTCAAGTGCCTCAAAATCAAATGGACCCTTCTAAAATTGGATTAGCATTTTAATTATGATTAAATAAGCTTGACAAATCATTTGAACACAAGTTAGGCCGTGACAAATTGACATGAGAACATCGTTGGGCAAGAGATATGATTCGCGCCGCTGGTTGACCTCATTTGATGAGAGGCCTTCGTCTTCGTTGTCTCCTTTCTTGATATTGATCACACCATTGGAGGCTACACGATTTTTGGTTCTTGGGCTCCCTCAGTGTAAGGAGTTGGTATAGCACGTTGGTCTCCAAAAAAAGCCACCAGTTATCGTCGTTGATGGTGCTTTGCCCAAAGTTGAAAGATCGAGATCTTCTTTAGTGCAGATTGGCCTCGCATGCGTGGTGCTCCTTGAAGCTGATGATGTCACGTAAGATTGTCTGACCCTCGGTCTACGTCTCGCCTTTGTGATACGAGCGATGAAGTCTTCGGTATTAATTGCCAACTGCCGTCGTTGAAGGCACACACATGAATTTGTAGTGTCGCGATATCCTTTCTAAAACAATTGAATTAAACAATAAAGCAAATGGAACATGTACCAAAATAAATGAATAATGCTTCTTTTTTTTTTTTTTTTTTTTTTTTGACCTCCCCTTTTTTGCTCTCTTTCTCTTTTTGTTTTTTTTTTTTTTTTGCACTCAAGAAGAAACATCATAGCGTGCGGAATACAACAATTTTTACAAAAACATAAACATACAATATGCGAGAATTTACAATGCATCATACATTAAAGGAAAATCGCCGACACTTGCGCTTGCATCAGTGTGATAGTCTTCAGCCTTTGCCATTTGATTGGCCTCTCTGATTATGCCCTTGGTTGCACCCTGAAATCTTCGTTCGTCGGGTGAATTCGTCGACCGCCTCCGTGAACTTCGTTGATTGCCTTCGGCCCTAGTTCCCATCTCATTTAATCACAGTCTAATTTTTGTTCAAATTTCATTGATTGCTTTTAATTAAGTGAGATTTAATTGTTTGCGGGTCCAGATCTACAAGATACGCGATTTAGAAGGCACTTGGTTATAAGGCAAGTTTATTGACTGAAAACATATATTACATGACAAGCAATGAAATAAAAGCACGAAGACAACGACACACTCTTAGACTTAGAAGACAAAGAAGATGTGTGAGCACATTACTAAGCGATACGCAAAAGGGGACAGGAATAGGAGTGGGCGGTGAGCCTAGTCACAAGAAAAAAGAGATCTAGATACCGGAAGGTAGAAATCTCTAAAAGTGAGCAAAAGTGTTGCAGCCTTGCAAGCTAGCAAACCAAAAGTCTGTCCGTTTATTACCTACGCCGTCGGGGTGAAAAGCAGTGGCCTCAAGAGTCAATGAGTCCCAAGGAAAAAACATTCCCATATCAAAATCAAGTCTGAGGTTTACCAACCGCCTCGTTGTCGATGAGGTTCTGAATTGCATTCTTAAGAGACCAGCACGAATCTGTATCATGTCACGGATATCGGTGGTATTTGCAGTACTCTAGGACATCCCAACCTCTAGGCAATGGCTGGGGTGATCGATATTTCTCCATTGGTTTCAAAAGTCCGTGAGCAACCAAAACACGCAAGATTTTAGACATGGGGGCACCGAAGTTATCAAACACCCGATTTACTGCTGATGTGGGCTTCTCTATGACCTCTTCATCGATGAGGCTTTGGATGGCATGCCGAAGAGAGAAACAATTGTTGGTGTCATGGCCATTTGATTGATGATACTGGCAGTAGGCAGTAGACTCCCATCGCTTGGGTAGGTTACTCGGTGGCTTGTATCCTTCCATCGGTTTCAGAAAGCCTTTGTTCATGAGGTCATGGAAAACCCTAATCATTGGAGCATCAAGCTCATCAAAATGCCTATCATGGCGGCTAAACCTCCTCAAACTAAACTTATCCCTCCTTGGAGCAAATGCCAGAATCTGGGGAGTATTCTTGAAAGTTAAGTTTTGGTCGCGAGACCATGAGAACCAAGACTTTGTATCATGTTCAAACTCGGTCGTAAACATTGCACCTTCCATTGAGGATTTCCCAAAACCAAGGTACGAGGAGTGGGTTTTGGTATCAATGTGCTGGGCCATCTCAAGGAAGGAGGTAAAAGTTGGGATGGTGTCTTGAGTGGGGTTTGGACAAGTGTATGGCACTTAGTGAGAGGCTCCATCTTTAGGCAAGGTGGCTATTTCTTGTGGTTGAACACGGGATTCCATGGCTTTTGGAACAACAAGTGAATGGGAGTCTTTGAGTCCTATGTGGCCTTCATTCTGCAAGAGGGCTGTCACACGGTCTATCATTTCTTCTTGATGCTCTTGGAAGATACTCTTTATGTATTCTGTGTGGGCTGTCATTTGCTTCCCTAACCATTGCTCCATTGCATAACCTGTCTCAAAGTCGGACGAGCCCTCAGTTGAGTTTGATGATGTATGTCCTTTGTTGGCCATGATTGATGGTGAAGACCGGAGTAGAGCTTTGATCAAATTGATGCTTGAAACGGACCTTGAATGTCGCGCTAGAGAACAAGAAGAATTCTCCCTCTACAAGACGGGTGAAAAAGAAAACCTATTTTAGATTTTCTGGGAAATGAAGCTTTATGAACTAAAGAAGCAAAATTTATTTTTATTATTTTTTTTTTTCAAAATTTGAAGCGCAAGCAACGCACAAACCTATGAATGCCGGACAATCACTTTGCTTTGTTTTGACACATTTTCGCATGAAATCTTGGAATAGTGGATACCGTCTCCAAAGTATAGGACCAACGTTTTGCACCTGTACTATTGGCCGTCCAAGCCCCTAGCGAAGGGCCTATACTCTTTCGGGGATCCACCATTCGGTTACGGTCTAAGGGAGGGTCTTGACAATTTAAAGTCAATCCGAGCATTTCAATGAATGACCTTTTGGGAAATGCATAGGATTGAGGTGAAATTGCTAGACAAAAACCGGCATGAAGTCTGGACGTGTCATTTTTTGAAAATATGGACATCGTGGCTTGGTAACGGGGAAGATTGTCTTACACCCATCGCAACGACTAATAGGCGCGCTTTGGGGTGAGAATGTACACCGCGGGCCCTATAGGGAAGTCGATGAGCTCCCTTATACCCTCGGGTTACCTTCTCGGGTTTGTACGGTTCTACGAGACGTTATTTTCAAAAACGTGCATGTGTGTGAGGTATCTATAAGTTCAAAAAAATGATTTTGAAAGTAAGTAAAAAAAAACAAGAAAATCTCTCTCTCTCTTTTTTTTTTTTTTTTTTTTTTTTTAAGGGAATAACCCACCACGCATGCATATATACACAAATAAGAGGGTGAAGGAAAATGAATGTCCCTACAAAACAAAGGTTAGGGCATAAATATATACAACCCAAGCAAGGCAAGTAAAGCATGGCATGCACAAGAATTTAGAGTCTAGCCCACTTTAAAAAATGTCCCCAGCAGAGTCGCCACTGTGAGAGCCCGCGCTCGAAAGCCGAACCGCGAAATGATCGTCCCGCGAGGGCGATTCGGGTCCGTTTCGTGCTAATGCGCTTTTGGAAATGCGCTCGGTTTCTCATAATGGTTTCCTCTCGATGGATTCAAAACAGTCAAGAGTCGCCACCTCATTTTATTTTAGGAAAAATAGAGATAAAACCTTTTATTCAGAGAAAGTGGGTTCGGGGGCTAATTTACGAGAGAGAGAAGGGGTTAGGCACTCTCCTCGCCCGTGATGGTCTCTAGCATGCATGCCACTTAGATTCATTTTATGCCTTTTTACCTTGATTTATGCCCTAACAAAAATGGTGATTTAATATACATAGGAGTCTTCCTATTCTAGGTATGTTTGCTTTTAATTCACAAATGAGAGTCGGTTTGGGTGGACTCTCACTTGGTTTTGAAAATGATTTAGCACTCACATCCAGTAAAGGAAACACAAAGAGGGGTGGGGGATTAATGTTTACAATGGTGAACAAAAAGGGAAACAAATCCCATAAAACAAATAAATATCCAAAAGTCCGTCCCCAAGCATTTTAGGGACTGCTGTTCACTTCTTCTTTGTGTACCTGTTCTTACACTTGCTCAATCTGTAAAGACAAGGTCAATAAAAGTTCCTAACACATCAAGTATCGACCATGATTTTTACTCTGATTTTAGGGGCATGTTATGGTGTCCAAATAAGGCATGCAAGATCATACTTTCAACAGCCTAATCTGACAGATATTCATACTTCCACAAAAGATCCACCTCGTGCATCATGAAAACGGGTAAATAATGGGAAACACTAAACATGAAAGTTGTTCCTAACATATGAAAGTTTAGATCTGGAAAGTTTCAAAGCCATCAAGAAAGTTTAAGTCATTAAAAACATCTCTGACTTTTTCATGTCAGAGATGAACAAACACAAATCTGCAGATCAAGATCTTAAAAAAAAAATGGAAAGAGAAGCTTATACTTACGGGAAAAATATGATATTTACATAATAATTTTCCTCTGTTTGTATAGGAAAAAATATCTTTTGTGGTATAAGACCAAAACCCACGTTTTCTATGCAAGAATAGAGAAACAAGACAGAAAGGTACAGCTTACAGATTACTGGAAATCCATACAAGGCATGAAGACACCCATGAAAACTCATTCAAATGAAAAGGTGTGAACATGAAACTTTGGTTAAACATAGATCTATATGTTAACAACACAAAACCACAGCCACTTGAGTATTTAATCATGGTATATAATCATCTAGAAAGAAGAACAACAAGATTCATCAACATTACATCCTTGAACATCAAATGGAGGTCTAGCCTAACAAAGTGGCTAGACCTCAAAATAAACTACATAATCATCTACATTTTAAGCATATGAAGATTACAAGATGAGAATATTACCTAGGTGGTGCTTCCTTTGCTTCCAAGGGAAGACTTTTTTTGTTGTTTTCTTTTAAGGTGTTTGCCTTGTGTTTGAATGGGAGTTTGAGTGAGTTTGCTTGCTTGTTTTTGGTGTGTGTTTAAGGTGGTTGTGTGGTGGTGTAGTGGTGGCTTAGGGACTGATATTGGAGAGCTTGGAGACGATTTTGGGCTGTGTAGAAAGTGTGTGGAAGTGTAGCTAATGTGTGTGTTGTGTGTGGCTCTCCTTATGATAAAATGGATGAGGGAGGTGAGTATATGGATGAAGGAGGTGGAAATCTTTCATTTAGGCCCTCTAGGGAGGCTTAGGGATCAGTTTAGGGGGTGGCTACCCCGTCCATTTGCAGCTGGGAATGATCAAAATCAAGACTTTTGTGGCCAAGTTGCTGAAGAACAAACTGCTGTCTGGAGCTCCCAAAGTAGCCGTACGGCTGGACCTTGCCGTCCCCTTTTCCCAAAGTGCCACGTGTCGCGCTCTGATTGGACCATGGCCTACTTGATTGGCCATCTACTTGCTGCCATTAGCTGGATGGTGGTTGGTCATCATCATTTATGCCTTGAATTTTCAACATAGATGATCACAATTCCTGCTCCGGTATTGGTTCCGCAACAGTCCAAGTTTTGTCCGAGTGTGCGCACAACGGTGTCCCGGTTGTCCGCGGTCCCAACATGGAAGTTGCTTGAAATAATCTTGTGGTCACGTACATCTATCTGAAATATGTTAATGATCAAGGAATGACAATAATATATTTTTAATGCACATAATGGATAATAACGAGCAGTTCTAAGGGTGCGGGCCTCGTTTCGGGTCCCGCAACTCAAAAATTGAAGTACATGCTTGTTTACTCGTTTTTTCGCTCTGATCATGAATTTGAAGTCTGTTTATCCATTCGATGCACCGATAAGGCTCACGGCACTCCCGCATAGACAAATCGAGGGCTTAGGTCAATTTTAGGATTTAGACCGATTAAAAGGGTTTGATAAGGGGTGCGAGATCGGGGTATCTACAAAGTGCAAAAAAAATAAGCCCGCTAGATTGAAAACCCGAAATGGCGATCTAGGCAAATAAACATGGTGCACATAAAAAAATGGTCTTCTTTTGTTTGAACTACGGAGACCTGAGCCTCCCAACTGGGGGAACATAGGCAACCTTCGGGTGCGGTCTAAAACAATAATCTCTACACAAATCATTTCATTAACAAGATGCATTTTTTATTCATTCCTTAAACCATTTAAATCATTACAATGGATGATGTTGAGCAAATAAAAAACATCAAAATATTAAATCCTAAATCAAGTGGTCTATTAATTGCAATCTTGGGGTACTAAGAAAAATCTAATTTCTTCTTCGCCTTCAAAGGGCGGCATGAGCGACTCTCCACTCTACTCCTCTTAGGCGACCTTGGAACACTGAGCCAGATCGAATCTCTCTCCGCAGCAAGACGCCTTCAAGCATAATAATCATCCAAAGGTGTGCCCATGGGATCTATCGGAATGTTCTGAGGATCAGCAGCAGCTTCCTTATACCTCAAAACACTACTAGGCTCAAATGCAGCACTTAGCAGCTCTATCCGCAGTGTATCGACCCAAGTAATGCCACGATAAAGAGTACCAAAAAGATGATCCAAGTAACTCTCGGGGAGAAAGATGCTACCCCGATAAGGAGGGACAGAAGACCACTGGTCACGGTCACTCCCCCAAGCTGACTGAAGCTGCATCAAAAAGTCTGGCCCTATGTAAGAAACTGAACGGGTCACCCCATTCCCCAAAAAAGGGATTATCTTATGACGGTAGTACTGCCTCAATACCCGCTCGGGCTGGTAAAATGAAGAATCTCGGAGACCTGGAAGGACCACATGATCAAAACCCAAGGTCCACTCCACAAAACGGCTAATGCCTCAAAAGGAAGGGAACCACTCAATATCAACAGTCAATCGGGATGCAAAGAACTTCCTCCAACCCTCCTTCGACATGTCACGAACAAGCAATCTCCTTCGGTGAATGGCAAAAGGGGAAAGGTCACCGTCGGAGCATAAATCCTAAAATGCTCCTGAATCCATATAGTCAAAATCAAAGGGCTACCCTACCGCATCTCACCCGTCCGATGCAACTCATCCAGACCATGCAAGGTTTCCCCCACAATAAGATGAACTATGTTATGCCATCTCCCTTTTACCTGAATAACTCTATCACCAAGTTGGGCATCAGTTGTACCAAAGGGCCTCAAGAATAAAATCTCCCTGAAAAGGCAAACAGCCAAATTATTCCTTTTGAAAGACTGCACTACCAAGTCCTCAGAATGCAAACTGAAGAACATCGATAGCTCCGTGATGTCGACAACCATATAATGCACCATCCCCTTCACCTCCTCAGAAGGGAGGTTTAAAAGTTCTAACCAAGTGTCGATGGCACCACGATGATACTTAGGGATGGCAATCGGGCCCGTCAATGTCATGTCAAGGATAGCACCAAAATCTTCGACAATCGGCACTATCTCATTTGCCGCGAAGTTATAAGTGTGACTATCACAATCCCAAAAAGCCGCTGCAGCCTTTAACAACTCCCTATACAGCTTCAATGTGCCTAAAGTAAAAAGAATGTAGAAACTAAAATCCTTGACAAAAGCCTTCTTGGGATGAGTTTTAAAGGAATACACAAACGTTGATAAGTCCTCCTCATAGCCTTCAACGATCTTGGCATCAAGTAAAAACAAAGAAGAAGCCGTTAAGAAAGGATGGACTGTAAATGAATTCAAGCAAGAAAAGGATGTTTAGAGATGGCAGAGAATAACTGTTGGGAGGATCATCCCGAACAAAGGCTGATATTATAGATGTTGGAAATCTTTTCTCAAGAAATTATCAAGGCTCGGAATCAGCTACCCAGAAGCGCGCGCATCCCATACCACCTATGGGACACGCGCGCCTTCCATATTACCAGGAGGAGGCACGCGGCTTTGACAGACAGACATTTCAGAAATGGCCCATGTCAAAGAAGCAAGTCGAATAACGGAAAGACCCACATCCGTAATCAGCAGGATCATAACAAAGCTCTATTCGTGAACCTATTCTTGGGAACACATTGTTTTGGGTCCGCCTTTAAGACATGTCTAATCAAAAGTTAGGACAGGAACTCCCATTAAAGATAAATAAAACACGCGCGCCTTCCAAAAATCACCGATTTCCTCAAGCAACAGATGACAAACAGGTGCCACGTGAGTCCTCCGAGCAGCAGCAGCGATCATTCGCAAGCTTAAGTGGTACGTCCAAAGTTAGCATCATCAACAAAGCCGCCCCCATAGGGACGAATCTTGGCATGGTGAGCCGTTGAATGTCACCACCTCTGTATCAACAATGCTGCCCCCACGGGGACGCATCTTGGCATGGTGAGCCGTTGAATGTTACCACCTCTGCATCAACAAAGCCGCCCCCATGGGGACGCATCTTGGCATGGTGAGCCGTTGAATGTCACCACCTCTTCATCAACTAAGCTGCCCCCACGGGGATGCATCCTGGCATGGTGAGTTGTTGAATTTCACCACCTCTTCAAAGCCACCCCTCACAAGGACGCATATTAGCATGGTGAGCCATTGAATGTCACCGCCTCTTCAAAACCATCCCCACAAGGATGCATAATGGCACGGTGAGCCGTTAAATGTCACCACCTCTTCATCAGCAATCCTCAAAAGCCGCCCACACAGGGGGCGCATCTCTATCCCTTGCAATTTCAGAAATTCCTGCTTTCATCGAGTCTTTGTTTTCTTTTTTTGATGCCCTCGGCAGATGTCTTTCTTTCGTTGGTACGTTTTGCTTCGCAATCCACGCCGCCGAGGGTCTCTATAGACACCCCACCTTGGACCGCTCACCCCGATTGCACGCTTAATTTTGTGTTTTTACCTTGTTTTAAGTGTTTTCCGTTAGTTCATGTTACCTTGTTAAGTTCCTAACTGACTCCGTCAGTTCTGGGGGCTAAACTGAATAGCAGTTCTAACTTTCTAGTCCATTCTATCAAAAAATCCTTTTCAGAGTCAGGCGCCTCCACCATTTTGGGTCTGAGGCGCGCTCCCTCCACCCCCAAGGGATGAGGCGCGCGCTTCTGGGCGTCAGTTACAGATTTTTCTCCAAGAATCCCTCATTTGCTCATCAATGCTGATTTTGCCCGGGAATTCACCCATCTTTGAAGGTTTGAAAGAAAGCTTAGGTATTTCTTTTCTCTCTTACTCTCTACTTCATCTCTTTCTTCTTCTTTTTCCATTAACGTGCAATCAACCCAAACATCTTTGAGACATGACGTCAATGGTTACTTCACTTCATTGAAGTTAATCAAGGAGTTATCTCCCCACATTCAAAACACCATTTTCTCTCATAATCATGTTTTAAAAGGCATAGGAAGAACACTCTTTAAACTATTATAGAACACTTATTTGCAAGATCGACATTAGTCGGGCAGAATAGGTGTTTAAGTACTTCCCATTCCGTAGCCTAACCCCCGAATCTCATGAAAGAATCTTTGGTTTCGTAACAAACATTAGGCGATATTTGGTTTTTCTTATGTTCCTCTAAAAACATAAGTGGCGACTCTAAAATCAAGTTAGACACCCTAGGATAACCACCGCTCTAGCCTATGGCCGTGGCCCTCCGCCCCGGGGTATCTACAGGAGGCATGTCAATGATTACCTTGATCTTTGAAGGATCGGCTTCAATTCCCCTTTCGGTAACCATGTAACCAAGAACTTTTCCTCGTATGACCCCAAAAGTGCATTTTACGGGGTTTAGCCTCATATTGTGTTGCCAAAGCCTTTCGAAGAACTTGTGCAGGTCGGTCAAATGTTGACTATCGGTCCCTTTTGAGTGGATAATCATGTCGTCCACGTAGACATCAATCTCCTTGTGAATCATATCATGGAACAAGTCTGAAACAGCCATTCGGTATGTGGCACCTGCGTTCCTTAAACCGAACGGCATGACTGTGTAACAAAAACTGCCCTACGGTGTTATGAAGGTTGTCTTATGTTGATCTTCTTCGGCTATAAGAATTTGATTGTATTCAGCGAAACCATCTACGAACGATCAGACCTCGTAAGAGGCAGTTGAATCCACCAACATGTCAATGTTTGGCAAAGGAAAGTCATCCTTTGGTGAGGCTTTGTTTAAGTCACAGAAGTCCACACATACACAGACTTTTCCATTTGCCTTTCTAACTGTCACAACATTTGCTAACCAGAAGCGCGCGCCTCCTCCCTTGGGAGCAGAAAGTGTGCGCCTCAGACCCAAAAGGGTGGAGGCGCCCGACTCTAAAAAGGCTTTTTTATCAGAATGGACTGGAAATTTAGATCTGTATTCAATTTAGCCCCCAGAACTGACAGAGTCATTCAGGAACTTAACAGAAGTAACAGAAACTAATGAAAAACACTTGAAACAAAGTAAAAACACAAATTAAGCATGCAATCTGGGTGATCAGTCCAAGGCGGGGTATCTACATTAGGCACTAGTGGCTTAAACTCATTAAAAAAGTGTATGAGTCAAGAGTAGACCGTGCTTCAACTCATCAAAAAGTGTTTTAACTGTAATGATTATGGATTACTTTACAGTATTTTTTGAGACACAAATTTTCTATTCGCATTATACTTTAAACCTTTTAAACCAAATTTGGAATTTTATATATTTTTTAACACCGGACCATTGATAGTTGCCTACGTATCCCTTTTATAAGTGGAAAGGGGATCAGGCAACCGTAGTTCGACTTTATTATTTTTTGGAAGAACGGTGAGATAGAAAAGGGGAAGAATAGTGCAACCCCTATTTTTTTTCTCAGGACTACCCTTTTCTAGGTGTTGGTCCCAACAACACAACAAGGGTATGAAAAGAGGCTAGAGGGGGAGGGGGTGAATAACCTTATAAAATGGGCAAGGGAGGCTCAAAGCAGTAACCAGCACCAGTGGGGTAAAACTGCACTGAAGTCGATGGAGCAGGTTGTGTCCTCCGAGGGTCAGCATACATGAAACCCTGCATCAAATGACTCGCTCTGAAAATGCCGTAATCCTGATGAAGAAAGAAGAAAGGGGTAGCATCAACCCCAGCCATATACAACGACCGATCATCCTCAGACAATGCCTCCCAGCGGCGCAGACAAAAAGGAGGGAAATCTGGAACTGCAGGCCTGGGCGGGTTGTAATAGTCCACCACTTGGCTCCCGTGCTGCCAGTATACCTGCTCTCCCAGATACATAGCCATGCACTCCAAAGAGCTCATCAAAAACCTCGAGCGGGTAAGAAGCAGAGTGTGCTCTATACTACCATAAATCAGTCTCCAGGGAAACAAAGAATGGGAAACAGACTCGGGCCTCAGGTTATCAAGGTACTGCCGGGCTGAGACCAAGCTAATGGGGGCTGTGCCAGTCTTCACATTGCGAGCCTTGTACGACCACCTCGCACTATTCGGGTACTGGGGCTGACCCTCCCTCTCGATCCGAAAGTCTCTCATCCCCAAGATGGAAAAAGCCAACAGCTACAAACAGAGACAAGGACAGGATTACTAACTGTCGAAAGTACAGACAAAGACAAAAATCTGAGAAAGACAAAGTGGTGAATATACCTCCCAAGCGAGAGATAATCCTGTGAGTGAGCTCCTGGTAGAATGGCTCGTCAGATCCATGCCGTGATAACAAGCTGCCAAGCCCGCTGCGCGCCAGTTATACTGAGAAGCGTAGTCCAAATCGACCAAAAGGTTTAACAGGGACAGAGAGGCAGAACATCCCCTGGTCGCAAACAGGGTGTGAGACAGAGTGAACCAGATAAAGCAACGGGCCATAGCATCGACCCTGTCAGCAGTAATGCCTCAGGTCTCAGCCGCGAGGATATCAAAATAAGCTCTGATATTCCCCCATGTCACTCGGAAACTCTTCTCTATAAACTCGTAGTCAACTAGAGTCAGCAGCTGGGCCGGTGTCCGAACAGTTCCCCTCACAGAACAGGGGACGGCCACTCCAGAAAAGGGCAAACCAGTCAAAGCGGTAAAGTCTGTCGGTGTCATAGTCACTTCACCCATCGGCAAGTGAAATGTATGGGTGGTATCCCACCATCTCTCTCTCAGATCCTGGATCACGTCCGGATCATTATTCAAGGAAGGTAAGCTAGTGATAAAAGGGCCAAAGCAAGTCGCTGAAACCCGAGCCTGAACATTCTCAGGCAGCCTCTTCCATATAGAAACAGGCGCCTGAGCCCCGCCTCGGATTTCAGATAAACGGGCCCATCTCTGAAAAGAAATAAAAGGCAAGGAAGAATTCGTCAGCATAACGGCTAGAAAATGGCCAAACCCAACGTGAAGAAATTCAACAACATGGCAAAATCACAACATGCAAACAAGTGGGTGAGCATGCAAATGGGTGTCCAAACACTCCTTTTACGACCAATCAGCAATGACAACAACATGCAGCCATGGGAAACAAAAGAGGGTTCCTGCAGCAGTATTACGGGAAACAATGATACCGCCCCAGAATGCGAAAAATTGACAAAAAAAAGTGTGGAATTCTTACCAAGCCCGCAGAAACGAAGTGGGAAATGTGGGTGTGCGACTCATATGTAAGCATCCTTGGGTCCATGTTCGCCCCCAATTTTAGCTTCCTCGCCCATTGGCATCTCAAGAGGAGGGCATTGACGTGAACTCGACATGATTTCACAAAAGAATGGCCTCAAATCAACCAAGGGAGTGTTTGGGGGTGCTTTCCTCGCAAGAATTCGACATAGAATATGGAGGGTTTGGTAATTTTTTGAACTTGGTCTGAGCAGAATAAGTTGATTCTGTACTTATGTTCTGCACTTAAGCGCAATACGCGCGCCTCCCGCTACCTTCTTGGAACGCGGGCACGTCCCACAGCAAATCTCAGACGCGGGCGACTCCCGTGCCCTGACAGGTCCAAGTGCAATTTCCCATGCAGGAATAAATGTATCACATCAATGTTTCTCCACTCCCATCCATGGTTTCACTTTCACCTTGGGCATTTCGAGCACACAAAAACTCCACAACGGACATCACTAATCCGACGGTTACGAAAATATTCAAATCAAAGCCAATCTCGGCATCTTCTCTCAAAAAGAGAAAATTTTTGGTCCGCAGTCAACTGTGCCTGCACCTAACATAAGTCAAACAGCATACAAAAAATTCGGCTCCGAACAGCAATTCAGTCCATGGTGAACCACTGAAATCACCACCTCTTCATCACCAGAGTTCGCTCAACCGACTCACATTCAGTTCCAGTCTGCTCAACGGACTTTAAACCGGAAAACGGATTCACCAAACAGATTCAGCCAGTCCGCTCAATGGACTATAAAACAGGCATAATGGTTACGACACACAGAACTCCGCCTAGGTCCGCTCATCGGACTCTTAAAAGAGCAAATAACGGGTTCGCCAAACGGATTCAGCTTAACTCAGTCTGCCAAACAGACTCTAAATCAGCGAATGGGATTCACTAAACGGGTTCCAGCTTCAGTCCGCTCATCTGACTATCCAATCCATTCTGTTAAAAAAACCTTTTCAAAGTCGCGCGCCTCCGCCTCTATAGGTCAGACGCGCGTGCCTTCCGCCTCCATAGGCAGGAGGCGCGCGCATCTGGGCGTCAGTTACAGATTCTGTCCAAGAATCTCTCCCTTGCTCAATTTACACGATTTTTCCTGGAAATTTGATCTTTGTGACTTCGTTTTGGCACCAAAAACAACTTATTTCTACCTATAAAAACCTCTCTTCTTCACCATTGAAAAGGGGAATTTTAGGAATAAGAAATGTATACACAAACACTTCTAAAAGGTATTTTCAAGGCATTCTCCAAAGAAGGACTTGAGGCTACTTGAAGTTTAGGTAAACATTATCCTTCTCTCCTCTCTCTACTTCATCTCTACTCTTCTTCTTTTGTTTTATCAAATTGTACAATCACCCAAACCATTTTGGGACATGACACCAAAGGCCCCTTCATTCCATTGAAGTTGGCCAAGGAGTTATCTCCCCATATTCAACCCCTCTTTTAACCCCTTAAATCTCATTTTCAAAGTATAGGAAGAACACATCTTTTTTTATGTAAATTATGAACAAGCAAGACCAATTTTAGTTGGGCGAAATGGGTGTTTAAGTACTTCCCATTTCGTAACCTAACCCCCAAACCTCAATACACGAATCTCTGGTTTTCGTAACAAAACATAGGCTATTATTAGGTTTTTCTTATGTTCCTCTAAAACATAGGTGGCGAATCTAACAAATCTAAAACCGACTAGACATCCTAGGAATCCACCCGCCGCTCTAGCCTAAGCGTTAGCGGGGGGCTCCGCCCGGGGTATCTACAAAACCATATGGAGTAAAGTAGGTTTCTATTAATCACGAGGGTAGATTAATGGCCTAAGGATGTTCCTTGAATGGAAAGTACGTGGATTTTATAAACTTGATGGATTTTTACTAATTTTAGATACCCCAGGGAACCACGGCTTGGCTAGAGCGGTGAATTACCTAGGATGTCTAATTGATTCTAAGAGTCGCCACCCACGTTTTAGAGGAACGCGAGAAAACCTAAGAAAATAGTCTTTTTTATTAAATACGAAACCAAAGATTCTTGAGATGAGGGGTTCGGGGGTTAGGTGACGGAGTGGGAAGTACTTAAACACCCACTCCGCCCCGCTTACGTGGGTCTTGCTACTTTTGGTGTTCTAATACTAAAAAGAAAAAGTCATTCAATTATTAATGTAAGAAGTGCTAACAATTACAATCGAAAGAAAGGGGAAATTTACAAAGGAAAATAAAAGAGAATTGTTTTATTTATTTAATGGTAAAGATTACATGTCAAACTATTCTAACAATTATATTAAGAAAAGAATGGTAAATTAAAGTAGAGATTAAAATGTAGGGAGATAACCTTAACCAACTTTAATGTAGTAAAGTGGTCATTTGGTCATGTCCCAATTGATGGGGATTTCATACATTACTAAGACATGTAAAATGAGAGAAGAAGAATAAAGTACCTTAAGAAAGAGGACTTCAAACTTGGATTTGAAAATGATGTTGTTGTAGGGAAATTGTTGTAAAACAATTTGTGTAGAGTCTTGTTGTTAAGAACTCTTGTTGGGAGAATTTGTGTATAGTCTAGTTTGTGAATCAAAGTTGAGGTCCTCTTCTAAGGTAGAAATGAGAGGTTTTTATAGGTAGAAAAGAGAGGGAAAGGTTGGAGGGAAAATGATCAATCCATGTGAGATGGAATTGACCAATAGAAAATAAGATAAATAAATAAATGAAATAAATAAAAGAAAATAAAATAATAATAAAAAGAAATATTTTGTATTTAAAAAATAGCTAGAATAATGGGATTGGAGGTTATAAAACTAGGGGGGATGAATGTGGAGGTAAAAAGAGGCTCTTTTATGATCAAGAAGAGATGTTGTAAATAAGAAAAGGGAGGGAAATAAGGTGCAATCCGTTACTGCCATAATGGGAGGCGCGCGAGTCCCGCTTTAGGGGCGAGACGCGCGCGCAGCCCACAAACAGTTTCGGAAGCGCCCGCGGGTGGAAAAGACAGAATGACAGAAATGACTCTAAAGTTAATTCTGTTATGCAGTTTAGTCCAAAACTAACGGAATCAGTTAGGAACTTAACCGAAGTAGCAGAAATTAACAAAAATAAGTTAAATAAAAATACTATGTATGCAATTGGGGTGAGAGGTCTAAGGCGGGGTCTCTACAGAGCCCCTCGGCGACGTGGATTGCAAAGCAAAACGCGTCGACGAAAGAAAGACAACCGCCGAGGACACCAATAAGAGAAAACAAAGACTCGATAAAACTGTTGGGTTTCCAAGTAACATGCGCAGCGGAAAATAGCATTTAAAATTTTATGAAACCCAAAGCCCATAGATCCATTCATATGATTAAATTAAATACTTGCAATATGAATACTAGAAAAACTAACCCTTGATGACTTTGAATTTGGTCTTTGATCTTAGTGGAGAAATTGAAGCTTTAATCACGAACAAGTAAGAACACGAACTTTGAAGATGATAAGCTTCACCCTCTAGCGGTATCCACACCTTGAACGAATATCAAGAACACTTGATCTTGGTTGCTAGACCAAAATTGTGAAACACGTTTTCACAATTAATACGAACTATATGGAATTTTATTTGTGTATTATTTTGTTCTTCAATCTAGGATATCTTAGAACAAAATAAAACTCTCTCAAACTCTCTGGAGACTTGCACAAAAGCTAGGGACAGTTCTGGCCCGAATTTGGCTGTTTATATACAAGTTAGACCTATTCCAAATAGGAAACTTGTGTCAAAACCCGTCCAAAATCTTTTTCCTAATCAAATCAGGAAACCAGTCCCGTCATGGTGTGCGACCGCCCAAAACCACCTGTGCGGCCGCACATCTATCTGGAAGGTTTCTGGTACTTTTTGAACCAAGCTGTGCGGCCGCCCAAGCCCTTTTGTGCGGTCGCACACCTTCCCAGATTTCCCTATTTTCCAAATTCCTCCAAAGTCCTTCGACTCAATATTCCGATATAGTCCTTAGTTAAGATTCGTTCTATTATATGTGACCCTCTAGGATTACACTAAGTTGGCAATGGGTTCAAACATGAAATCATAAGATATGATTAGGTTCTAGCAAACCGTCATACCTACCCAAATAGTATAACTAGATACAAGTTCGCATTCCTTTAGAATATGTCACAATCCCTTTGTCCACGATGTCATTGAACACAAGTCATGTCAACAAGTCACTTGTTCTGTTCAATACTTTCTCGATTCCGAATATGTTGATAATCCAAATAACATTGATCTAATCAATTCATTTGAGTCCGGCCGAACATTTTCATCAATATCATTCCTACGAGAGGCCTAAGATTGACATCTCTCCGAAGAGCGACAAATCCATTTAGCTTATTACTCTTCCCTACGTGAATCCGATTATGCCAATCATACCCTTTATAACTACCTGGTTAAAGGTAGCGTTTGAATATGTCAAACATAATGTTCATCAAGTGGAAGACTATAATAACTTCATGTCTAAGGATTCAAATGACATAACTAATATGAGATATATGTACGACATAGACCATGACATAAATCTCATCCACCAGGTCATGTCCAGTACCTTGTTCCAAACAAGTACCCATAAATCTAACATGATCATCCCATGATCATTTAGCCTTTATACTAGTGCTTAACAAGTACTAGGGACGGAGATTATTATAAGTAAACATGAACAACAATAATCAAAACATCTCTTTATTGATATGAAATAAATGATAACAATTACAACGTTTATTAAACGTGCCTAGGGCACCACTACCAACAATCTCCCACTTGCCCTAGTCCCAATCTCCCATGTATCTAATAGCCATGGACCTAACATGACATTCATGTTTAGTTTGTGGAAGTCCCTTTGTTAGCGGGTCCGCAACATTGTCATCAGTAGGTACTATGCATATATTTACGTCTCCCCTATCAACGATTTCTCGAATGATATGAAAATACCTAAGTATGTGTTTGGATTTCTGATGTGCTCTCGGTTCCTTTGCTTGAGCAATAGCACCATTATTATCGCAATAAAGGTCTATTGGATTAGCAATACTAGGAACCACTTCAAGTTCAGTAATGAACTTCTTAATCCAAACAGCTTCCTTTGCAGCATCTGATGCAGCAATATACCCTGCTTCCGTTGTAGAATCAGCGGTTGTACTTTGCTTGGAACTCTTCTAGCTTACAGCTCCACCATTTAACATAAACACAAAACCCGATTGCGATCGACTATCATCTTTGTCAGTTTGGAAGCTTGCATCCGTGTAAGCATTTACCACGAGATCATCTTCCATTCCTCCATAGACCAAAAACGAATCTTTAGTTCTTCTCAAGTACTTAAGAATCGCTTTTACAGCCATCCAGTGATTTTCACCGGGGTCGGATTGGTATCTACTTGTCATGCTTAAAGCATAAGATACATCCGACCTAGTACAAATCATGGCATACATGATGGACCCAATTGCCGAAGCATATGGAACATCATTCATTTTCTCACGCTCATCTTTTGTCTTAGGACATTGAGTCTTGCTTAGAGAAATTCCATGTAACACTGGTAAGGTTCCTCTTTTAGAATTTTCCATATGGAATCTTCTAATGACCTTGTCAATGTATGTACTTTGGCTTAAACCAAGTATCCTCCTTGATCTATCTGTCGCGACCCCGAACCCGCGGGCCCGAGATCGCGAGCTGGACGTCGACTTAAAACCAAAACTCTAAAATATAGAAGTTAAAAATTCCATTTTGAACCAAAACATTTAAATACAAGGTTTGGAAAATCCAAGTTTAACAACACCATAAAACAACTAGTGTAAGCTCCACAAGCTCACACCCAAGATACAAAATATTACAATTCTTAATGACGTCAATAATGGTAAAACTATCCCCAAAAGGTTATACATTTAAATAATGTAAACCGATCCAAGACAACCTGCCCCAAAATCTCAAACCTCTCGACGTCCTCCTCGATCCGCGAATCCTAATCCTTTTCCTCCTTGGGGGGGGGGTTAAGGAAAACAATTTGAAACAAGAAACGGGGTGAGAATAAATCTCAGTAAGTTACTAATGCAACTACATGACATGCTAATATGCAATGACCGATAGCAATTAACATAAGATAGATAGCAGCGGAATAATAAGTGACATGCTGTCGAACAGTAACATCCAATAATCAATCATATAAATAAACATATAACGACAAATGAGAGGCTCCCTATCGCCAACCGTCCCATACCGGTTGGAAATAACGACCAGCTCATCATGCAACACATAAAGCTGAAATAAACACTCATAAGTGGATACATAGCCAAGGTTTCACCCAACTGAAGAACCAAATAAAGGTCGCTACGCAGCTTCAATAATCAACAAATCATCATCTTCATAATAGCATGAAAGCTGAAGAGAAATTCCCGGTACCGGAACCAATAACAAAATAATGTGCCACAAGGGGCGGGAGCCATGCCACAAAGTCATACTCCAAACGTCTCAACCAAGGCCGATCTGGAAGAGGAAAATAAGGGCAAAACAATGGTCGACACCATAATGGACTTGGCCGGTGCCATCACAATATCTCACATCGCCCGACACAACCACAAATACCAGCTGGACTTTCAAATAAATGCTAAGTAATAAAATACTAGCACGATAAACGACCATTGGTTCCAAAGTAGGGAATCATACCAATTAGTCACCATAAAAGATGCAAACGATTACTCAAGAAGAGTTCAACAACAATAGCACAAGGAGTTTCTCATAAAAGAGCACAACAACGATAAACGGAATTTCTCATAAAGAGCACAACAACATTGATCATTAAAACAAGACGATTCCAAGACAAGGACCCATACCAAACACATCCTAAAGATGATATCCACAAGTAAATCATAAAGAGCACAATCCAAACGGTCGCTCACAAAGCACAATGACTATTACCAAAATGACCCTAAACATTTACTCATAAAGATATACTAGGACTATGAACTCAACCATCTCATCACACCTGGAATTTCAAAGTAGGAAATCAAAATGAATACACCTTAAGGTTAATCAAACCGTAAGTACCCAATCGCCAATTCACGCTTTACCTCCGTCCATAACGAACCAACTCTAAACACCCCAAACGAATCCAAAAGGTTACCCTTATTAGAATATGATTACGACCGGACTAAACCCTACATTTTAGTGTTCAACAACAACCCTCTAGGTACTATGGAACATCGCCTAAAACCTACACCAAGTCCTACTCGAAAATCAATTCGATTGGAACAACCACGAACACGTCATAAGATGCCCAAACACCTAATAAAATCCCGAAGTATAAAACTTATAACTTAACTGAACAACCTATACCATCTTGTAGTACTCGAAGATATCTTCGAAACGATAGTTTACACGCCTAAAACGGAGTCCGGATGAGAAAGTTATGGCCTCCGGAAGATCGAACGAAAAACGGACAAGCTGGAAAAATGAGGGATGCGCGCGCCTCCAAAAAAGGTGATGCGCGCGCCTCCTAAGGTCAGAAGGCTGCGATTTCGAAGCAGAAAAGGGTGCGCGCGCCTCCCAAAACATGGTGCGCGCGCCTCCTTGCCCGGAGGGACGAAATCCGGCCAAAAACTGAGTTTCTACCAATTTTTCTTACCCATTTCATATTACAACCAAAATCAAACATAATTAACCTTCCACCAAGCATAAAGATGAACCCAAAACAACTTATAACTAGAATGGGGACTCAAATAATACCATTTATCAACCAAGATCAAGATTTAAACTCAACATTCCTAAAATCACCATTTTTGACCAAAACTCCAAATAAATTCCAAATAAACTCCACACTCAACCAAACTTCAAATATAACACATCAAGCATAATATAAACATGATATGAACATTTTAGCATAAAAATGGGGGAAAAGCAACTTACCCGGATTTCTCAAAGTTGATGGAACTCGAAGTTTCTTGGCTTCCTACGATCCTATCGACGATCTAAACATGATTCAAGTTTTAAGAAATGAATAAAGATGAGAGGAAGAAGGAGAAAATGAAGAGAGAAGTGAGGAGAAGAAAACTTACCCAAAAGCTTAGAGAGAGAGAGAGTTGTGTGCTGGGAGGGAGAAGAGAGTGAGGGAGGAGGTGAGGGAGGAGAGGGGAGTAGGGGGAAATAATTCAAAATATTACACTTAGACCCCCTCTCTCACACTACACACAAATACTACACTCCCAACTAGCAATTAAGACCCAACAACACCATACTAACTCAAAAGACCAATTAAAATGCTAGACATAATTTATTATGACACATAAAGTGCACACATAAATATTTAAATAAATAATAATTTAAATAAATAAATAAGCAAATAAATAAATAAAAATTATTTATTACTAATAAAATAGAGCCTAGATTTCGGGTCGTGACATTCACTCCCCTTTAAAGAAAATTCGACCCGAATTTTAACGAGACTTACCCGAAAGACCAATTAGCTACGGATACGATAGTTCCGCCATTTCTCAAATTCCTCAATTGTCCATTCTAAACCACCACGTAGTAACCCTAAATAATGTTCACAATACCACGACCTCTCGCACATAACTTCCTCCAATCATAACCTTCACTACTAATTAGAATCCATAATCAAAATTGGAGAATCCCAATTGCTCCCAAACATAACTCTCGAGATATCCCAAGCTCACTTTATTCACAACCTTAATTACACTGCAAAGGTGTTTCCTTTTGTAAATCGCATACTTAGTAGTATTACCCAGAATTTCAAAACATCACCATCCCGAGCTTAATTAGCTTTTAAAATATAAAAAGGCTAAAGAAATTTCTATTTCCACAATATTCATCGAAATGGCTATATCTCTATGGATTACCATTATAGTGTCTTCACTTTGAGTTAACACCTTAAATAAATAGTACCATACAAACCCCAAAATTTCTCGTACAAAGTGTCCACTTAAATCTATGTTATACTCTCATCCCTTCATTAATCTAGTCTTGAAGCCTAAACCATTCAATATACTCAATAGTCCGCAAAACGATCCAAATTTCATCTTCAAAAGATTTTCTCTAACTCCCATTTAAGTCGTAATCCGTGCTCATATACCCAAAGGAAATCAACGAACTTTAAATTCAATAGCTAACCCCAGTTAGGCTCTCACGCATACATTTATTGACTTAATGATATTTAAGCTCAATGGTACTACCCTCATAATAAACCAATTAGCTAGTCACCTTCCAACTGTCCCAATACCAAATCATAGTATTCTTTAATATGCCCGAGTATTTATACTCAACTTTCTTCACTTATTTGTAATCCAAAATAAGAAATGCCACCAAGACAAGATTTAGGACCATAGAACACTATTTAACCAAAATTTCAAAATGCCTTTAACATAAATCGAGAAATTATTACTCTCCCAAAATGTACTTAGTCATTTCTAACTTAACACGCTTACCACCATTAATGATCATAACTCCTACAACAAACTCACCATCCATAACAAATCGTACACCTTTCCATACTAATCCATTCCGATGCATTCACGGAGATGTACTAAAAGTGACCAAAATTTTCCTTAAGAGATCCTCATTGAATCCTCAACTCCTATAACCCAACCGATGCTATAAGGATATTGATCTAAATATTAGCACTACAACCTTGTACTATAACAACTCAATTTGACCCAAAGTTCTCCCCAATTACTAGGTACTACTCAGAAATAAAAATAGAAATTTTTACAAACGATAAATACACCCAACAATTGGTATAGACATCCATTGTCACCCATCGAAGCAAAATAGTCAGATTCCAAACAAGAAAAGATTTGCTTAACTCTACACAAAGGAACGATCTCAAAACAATTTTAGGCAAAAGGGAAGAGAGGATGTAACAATTTCCTTACAACCATCGACTAAAGCATGACATTTCCCTTCTCAAAATGACATCAAAATCTTATAATAGCAATATGACCAATTTAGCAGGTAAGTTATATCTACCTTTAAGCACAACATGAGCACACAAGACTCTATCAGACATCCTACACTCCTCCATAGGAGTAGACACTGACAACACATAAGTCAAAGACTCAAAAGAAATAAATGCGACTAAATGCACATAAATATGAGAATGCAATGATCCTAAAATGCACGCGCTCGCTCTCTCGCCATAAAATTAATACCTCCTGAAACTGATGGCTCACCCGTTGAGTGCTGATTGATTGCCAATACTCTACCCGAAATCTTGGGCTTCCTCGAAGCATCCCTCTTCTGACCCTATGATATTCCAGTTCCTGTCCCCGATGACTGAACTCTAAACCTCGGACAATCTTTAACAAAGTGTCCCAACTGACCACACTTCACACATTTTCCTTGCTTCTTCCAACACTTGCCTTCTGAGTGTACTTTCCTCTGACAGTAACTGCAGACTTTCCCATTTCGTGTACCCTTATTAGAACCTTGATTTCCTACTATTGGTTGCCCTTGTAGTTTCCTTCTGAATCGAGTTTGCACTCCAAAATTACCTCTGTTATCCGAATGTTGCTGTTGTGACTTACTCTGCCCTCCTTGCTTACCCGGGTTAACCATCTCAGTCTTCTTTTTGTGTTCCCCAATATCCTTCTCAATCAAGTAGGCTCGATCCACCGCATCCTGAAAAGGTTGAATTCTTTGGGCTAAAAGTTGAGTCCTAATAGCTGTCTTCAAACCCCTGATCAATCTCATCGCTTTCTGCTCCTCAGTCCGCACAAGGTAGTCACAACACCTGGCTAATTCTGTGAACTTAGCCGAGTACTGTGCTACTGACATCATGCCTTGCTCCAAGCTGAGGAACTCGATCTCTTTCCGGTTTTGATCCACTAGAGAGATAAAATGATCCTTGAATTTCCTCACGAACCACTCCCAAGGATATGGTACCAGAGTCACATCCCAACTGGTCTTCAGTGCCTTCCACCAATGTTCCGCAGCACCAACTAACATACAAGCTGCAAACCGAACCCTATACACATCAGTGCAATCAAAGACATCGCAGATTTTCTCCATCGATTCTATCCATAGCTCGGCCTTCTTCACATCAGGCTCACCGTCGTACTCACTTGGTTTCAACTTCAAGAACTGCTCCCACCCATATCGCGGAGGTGCTACATGTTCCTCTCTCGGCCCTTGGTCTTGAATTGCTTTCCCGGCCGCTTCAAACCTGTCCTGAAACATTGCACGGTTTTCTTCCCGTATACCATTCTGATTCTGAGTCCCACTAGAACTTTCACCCGTTCTTTTTCTAGCCATCACACACAAATACCTGCATAAAATACTCATCGTTACTCACTCCGAACACAACTACCCACCTAGGTCATACTAATCCACCTAAACTTATACTTAGAGCTAAACCATAGCTCTGATACCAACTGTCGCGACCCCGAACCCGCGGGCCCGAGATCGCGAGCTGGACGTCGACTTAAAACCAAAACTCTAAAATATAGAAGTTAAAAATTCCATTTTGAACCAAAACATTTTAATACAAGGTTTGGAAAATCCAAGTTTAACAACACCATAAAACAACTAGTGTAAGCTCCACAAGCTCACACCCAAGATACAAAATATTACAATTCTTAATGACGTCAATAATGGTAAAACTATCCCCAAAAGGTTATACATTTAAATAATTTAAACCGATCCAAGACAACCTGCCCCAAAATCTCAAACCTCTCGACGTCCTCCTCGATCCGCGAATCTTAATCCTTTTCCTCCTGGGGGGGGGTTAAGGAAAACAATTTGAAACAAGAAACGGGGTGAGAATAAATCTCAGTAAGTTACTAATGCAACTACATGACATGCTAATATGCAATGACCGATAGCAATTAACATAAGATAGATAGCAGCGGAATAATAAGTGACATGTTGTCGAACAGTAACATCCAATAATCAATCATATAAATAAACATATAACGACAAATGAGAGGCTCCCTATCGCCAACCGTCCCATACCGGTTGGAAATAACGATCAGCTCATCATGCAACACATAAAGCTGAAATAAACACTCATAAGTGGATACATAGCCAAGGTTTCACCCAACTGAAGAACCAAATAAAGGTCGCTGCGCAGCTTCAATAATCAACAAATCATCATCTTCATAATAGCATGAAAGCTGAAGAGAAATCCCCGGTACCAGAACCAATAACAAAATAATGTGCCACAAGGGGCGGGAGCTATGCCACAAAGTCATGCTCCAAACGTCTCAACCAAGGCCGATCTGGAAGAGGAAAATAAGGGCAAAACAATGGTCGACACCATAATGGACTTGGCCGGTGCCATCACAATATCTCACATCGCCCGACACAACCACAAATACCAGCTGGACTTTCAAATAAATGCTAAGTAATAAAATACTAGCACGATAAACGACCATTGGTTCCAAAGTAGGGAATCATACCAATTAGTCACCATAAAAGATGCAAACGATTACTCAAGAAGAGTTCAACAACAATAGCACAAGGAGTTTCTCATAAAAGAGCACAACAACGATAAACGGAATTTCTCATAAAGAGCACAACAACATTGATCATTAAAACAAGACGATTCCAAGACAAGGACCCATACCAAACACATCCTAAAGATGATATCCACAAGTAAATCATAAAGAGCACAATCCAAACGGTCGCTCACAAAGCACAATGACTATTACCAAAATGACCCTAAACATTTACTCATAAAGATATACTAGGACTATGAACTCAACCATCTCATCACACCTGGAATTTCAAAGTAGGAAATCAAAATGAATACACCTTAAGGTTAATCAAACCGTAAGTACCCAATCGCCAATTCACGCTTTACCTCCGTCCATAACGAACCAACTCTAAACACCCCAAACGAATCCAAAAGGTTACTCTTATTAGAATATGATTACGACCGGACTAAACCCTACATTTTAGTGTTCAACAACAACCCTCTAGGTACTATGGAACATCGCCTAAAACCTAGACCAAGTCCTACTCGAAAATCAATTCGATTGGAACAACCACGAACACGTCATAAGATGCCCAAACACCTAATAAAATCCCGAAGTATAAAACTTATAACTTAACTGAACAACCTATACCATCTTGTAGTACTCGAAGAGATCTTCGAAACGATAGTTTACACGCCTAAAACGGAGTCCGGATGAGAAAGTTATGGCCTCCGGAAGATCGAACGAAAAACGGACAAGCTGGAAAAAGGAGGGATGCGCGCGCCTCCAAAAAAGGTGATGCGCGCGCCTCCTATGTCAGAAGGCTGCGATTTCGAAGCAGAAAAGGGTGCGCGCGCCTCCCAAAACATGGTGCGCGCACCTCCTTGCCCGGAGGGACGAAATCCGGCCAAAAACTGGGTTTCTACCAATTTTTCTTACCCATTTCATATTACAACCAAAATCAAACATAATTAACCTTCCACCAAGCATAAAGATGAACCCAAAACAAGTTATAACTAGAATGGGGACTCAAATAATACCATTTATCAACCAAGATCAAGATTTAAACCCAACATTCCTAAAATCACCATTTTTGACCAAAACTCCAAATAAATTCCAAATAAACTCCAAACTCAACCAAACTTCAAATATAACACATCAAGCATAATATAAACATGATATGAACATTTTAGCATAAAAATGGGGGAAAAGCAACTTACCCGGATTTCTCAAAGTTGATGGAACTCGAAGTTTCTTGGCTTCCTACGATCCTATCGACGATCTAAACATGATTCAAGTTTTAAGAAATGAATAAAGATGAGAGGAAGAAGGAGAAAATGAAGAGAGAAGTGAGGAGAAGAAAACTTACCCAAAAGCTTAGAGAGAGAGAGAGTTGTGTGCTGGGAGGGAGAAGAGAGTGAGGGAGGAGGTGAGGGAGGAGAGGGGAGTAGGGGGAAATAATTCAAAATATTACACTTAGACCCCCTCTCTCACACTACACACAAATACTACACTCCCAACTAGCAATTAAGACCCAACAACACCATACTAACCCAAAAGACCAATTAAAATGCTAGACATAATTTATTATGACACATAAAGTGCACACATAAATATTTAAATAAATAATAATTTAAATAAATAAATAAGCAAATAAATAAATAAAAATTATTTATTACTAATAAAATAGAGCCTAGATTTCGGGTCGTGACACTATCTCTATAGATCTTAATGCCAAGTATATATGCGGCTTCACCCATATCTTTCATTGTGAAGCATTTTCCTAACCAAGTCTTCACGGACTGAAGTGTAGGAATATCGTTTCCAATGAGTAATATGTCATCCAAGTATAAAATAAGGAATAGCACTATGCTCCCACTAATTTTCTTGTATACACAAGGTTCATCTTCGTTCTTGATGAAACCAAACTCTTTGACCAATTCATCAAAACGGAGATTCCAACTCCTTGAAGCTTGCTTCAATCCATAGATAGATCTCTGCAATTTGCATACCTTAGAATTCTGTTCAAAACCTTCCGGTTGTGTCATATACACATCCTCTTGTAGTTTTCCATTTAGGAAAGCGGTTTTGACATCCATTTTCCATATTTCATAGTCATGATATGCGGCAATAGCAAGCAGAAATCTTATAGACTTGATCATTGCTACGGGTGAAAAGGTTTCATCATAGTCAATACCATGAACTTGCCTATAACCTTTCGCTACAAGCCTAGCTTTGTAAGTATGCACTTTCCCATCTATGTCAATCTTCTTCTTGAAGACCCATTTGCATCCTATGGTTTTTACACCTTCGGGCGCATCAATCAAGTTCCAAACTTGATTGTCTTGCATATATTGCAATTCAGATTCCATGGCTCCAAGCCACTTATCCGAATCAGGAGAAGACATCGCCTCTTGGTAGGTTGTCGGTTCATCATTCTTAATGATTTCCACCTCATTACTATCCGTTACGAGAAATCCATATCTCTCGGGCTTGGATCGTAACCTACTAGATCTGCGAGTTGCTTGTGTATTTTGAACAGGTTCCACAACTCCTTGTGGTTCTTGTTCTTGTTCCACTATTAGTTCAACGTCATTTTCTGGGTCTCGAATATCTTCAAGATTTATCTTACTTCCACTGATTTCTTTAGAGAGAAACTCTTTCTCTAGAAAGACACCAGTTCGGGCAACAAAAACTTTGTTGTCCTCACGGTTGTAAAAGTAATATCCTCTAGTTTCTTTTGGATATCCCACGAAAATACATTTGTCAGATTTGTGTGCAACTTTGTCAGAGACAAGTCTTTTGACAAAGGCTTCGCAACCCCAAATCTTCATGAAAGATAAACAAGTTTTCTTTCCGCTCCACATCTCATATGGAGCCTTTTGAACTGATTTAGTTGGAACACGATTTAGTGTGAATGTCACGCCCCGGAAATCTCAAAAATCCATAAATATAAAATTTACATAATATACATCTCCAAAATACAAAATACCAAACACGGGCGCGTGAATTCTACTATAAACCAATGCCAACAAACAATACCTCAACGAGATTATAACTCGGAGACTAGAAACAAACGCGGAAGCAAGAACAACTATTAATAATATAAATTCCCAAAGCACCACAGTAAATACATGACCCTGAACGACCACAACCTTTCAACCATATACAAAGAGGCTCTGAAGAGTAACTACCCCAAAGGCGATCAACCTGCTCAGAAGACTCCCGATACAACGGACCTCAAACGATACCACTTGCTTTCCTGGGGGGGGGGGTTAAGGAAAAACAATTTGAAACAAGAAACGGGGTGAGATAAAATCTCAGTAAGTTACTAAATGCATCTACATGGCATAATATCATGCAAATCAATTCTATAACTGAGCAAGTAAATTATATAACAACAAATGAGAAAGCTCCCTATCGCCAACCGTCCCATACCAGTTGGAAATAACGACTAACTCATCATGCAGCACATAAGACTGAAATAAACACGTTACAAAGGATACTGAGCCAAGGTTTAAACCAAAGTATATAACAATTGCTGCGCAGATTGAACCAATTCCAATCAACCAATCTTCGTGTAGGCATAAACAGCTGAAGACATCCAATCAACGTAGCAGCATAAGAGCTGAAGGAAACCAATCAACCCATCTTCATAGTAGCATAATAGCTAAAGAGAAAACCCCGGTACCGGAACAAATAACAACAAGGGGACGATGACACACAGTCAAAGCCCAAAACCAATAGCGATAATGCTCACAAAGGAGCTAGCTCATCTCACATCCAAGGCCAATCTGGAGGAGGGTAATAATGGGGCAAAACAATGGTCAAGAATTATAATGGACTCAGCTCATTGCCATTATAATCTTTCGCATCGCCCGAAACACACAAATACCAGCTGGACTTCCAAATGAATGCTAAGTAATAAAATACTAGCACAATAAACAACCACTGATTCCAAAGTAGGGAACCACACCAATTAATCACCATAAAGATGCAAACGATTACTCATGAAGAGTTCAACAACAACGAACACAAGAAGTTTCTCATAAAAGAGCCCAACAATGATAAACGAGATTGCTCATAGAAAACCCAACAACATTGACCATTAAAACATGATGATTCCAAGATAAGGCACGTACCAAACACATCCTAAATATGATACCCACAAGTTAATCATAAAGAGCACAACCCACACGGTCGCTCACAAATAGCACAATGACTATTACCAAAATGACCCTAAACATTTACTCGCAAAGATATACTAGGACTATGAACTCAACCATCTCATCACACCTGGAATTCCAAAGTAGGAAATCAGAATGAATACACCGTAAGGTTAATCAAACCGTAACTACCCAATTGCCAATTCACGCTTTACCTCCGTCCATAACGAACCACTTCTAAACACCCCAAACAAATCCAAAAGGTTACTCTTATTAGAACATGATCATGACCAGACTAAACCCTACACTTTGGTGTTCAATAACAACCCTCTAGGTACTATAGGACATCGCCTAAAACCTAGACCAAGTCTTACTCGAAAATCAATTCGATCGGAACAATCACGAACACATCATAAGATGCCCAAAGATTCCCAAACAATACTTGATCAAATTACATAACACCATTGTTCACAAAAGAACCAATTTTAATTACTAAAGTGTTCCACGGTGCCCAACTAAGTCAACTAGAATAGTACTACGGAACCTAGACTGAGACTACACCTTGATCTTGAACCTCAACAATGATACAACCATTATGATCTGGAACCATGCGTCCAATAGAACCATTGCGTAGTACTCGAAAAGAGCTTTCCAACGATAGTTTACACGTCTAAAACGGAGTCCGGACGAAGAAGTTATGGCCTCCGGAAGATCGAACGAAAAACGGACAAACTGGAAAAAGAGGGGTGCGCGCGCCTCCCTAAAAAGGGGTGCGCGCGCCTCCCTTGGTCAAAAGGCTGCGTTTTTTAAGCAGAAAAGGGTGTGCACGCCTCCCAAAACATGGTGCGCGCGCCTCCTTGCCCGGAGGGACGAAATCCGGCCAAAATTCTGGGTTTCTTCCAAAAATCAACCCAAACTAAAACCAAACCAAAACCTAACACATCCAACAAGTATAACAAGGTACTAGAACAACTTACAAGTCTAAAATGACTCATATAACATCTATTATACAACCTAAACCAAGAGATGATTCCAACACCCAATTCTCACAAAAATGGGTAAATTACAAATAAATTCTAAATCAACCAAAGAAGCCATATATAACAATCAAAGCATCAATGGAGTTAAAGATGAACATTTTTAGCATAAATGGGGGAAAAACAACTTACCCGGATTTTATCAAAGTTGCCGGAATTCGAAATTTCTTTGCTCTCTACAATCCTAACGACGATCTAAACATGTTTCAAGTTATGAGAAATGAGAGATAATGAGAGGAAGAGGACTAAAAAGAAGAGAGAATGAGAGAGTTTCTTACCCTTTTTAACCATGGAGGAGAGAGAGAGAGATTGAGTGTGTGTGTGTGTGTGTGCTGGAGAGTGAGGGAGAAGGTGAGGGAGAGGGGGAAGTAGGGAGGGAGTAGGAGGATGATTAATTAGAATGTTACACCTAGGGCCCCTCCCCTACTACTTACCATTACAATTAAACTCCCTACTACAATCAAATCTCAACACTACTACACTAGCACAAATAACTCAAATAAAATGTTAGGCATAAATTATTATGAAACATAAAATTCACACACAATTTATTTAGATAAATAAATAATTTAAATAAATAAATAAGAAATAATTAAATATTTATTACTACGAAAATAGAGGCGGGTTTTCGGGTCGTTACAGTGAATGCAGCGGTTTCTAGAGCGTAACCCCAAAAGGATATTGGAAGATCAACTTGACTCATCATTGATCGAACCATGTCTAACAAAGTCCGATTTCTTCTCTCGGACACACCATTCCATTGTGGTGTTCTGGGTGGAGTCAATTGTGAAACTATTCCACAATTCTTTAGATGATCATCAAATTCATGACTCAAGTATTCTCCACCTCGATCTGATCGAAGTGCCTTAATACTTTTGCCAAGTTGTTTTTCTACTTCGTTTTGAAATATTCTAAATATCTCAAATGCTTCACTTTTATGTTTCATTAGGTAAACATACCCAAACCTACTATAATCATCAGTGAAGGTTATGAAGTATTGAAATCCTCCCCTAGCATTGCTACTTAATGGCCCGCATACATCAGAATGTATCAACCCCAATAAGTCGCTGGCCCTTTCACCTAACTTGGTAAAAGGTGTCTTAGTCATTTTTCCAAGAAGACACGACTCACAAGTATCATATGACTCAAAGTCACATGAACCCAAAAGTCCGTCCCCATAGAGTTTTGAGATACGCTTCTCATTAATATGACCAAGACGGCAATGCCACAAATAAGTATGATTTACATCATTAGGTTTAGATTTCTTATTTATATGATAGACATTGTCATTATTTTCATTCTTGACATTCAAGACATAAAGGCCATTAAATGAATTAGCAATACCATAAAGCACATCATTTAAATAAATAGAAAATTTCTTATTCTCAATAAGAAACTTAAAACCTTCATTATCCAAACAAGAAATTGAAATAATATTTCTACTTAAATCCGGAACATAATAACAATTGTTCAAAACAAGAATTAATCCGGAAGGTAAAGTGACTTCATAAGTCCTTACGGCTAATGCAGCAACTCTTGCTCCATTCCCCACGCGTAGGTCTACTTCACCCTCTTTAAGTAGTCTCCTATTCTTTAGTCCCTGCACATTTAAACAAATGTGAGAACCACATCCGGTATCCAATACCCAAGAATCAGTGGTAGAAAGGAGAATATCTATCATATAGATACCTGAAGTCGACGCAGCCTTGCTGCCCTTCTTCTTCTTTTGCTCTTCCAAGAAAGCCTTGCAATTACGTTTCCAATGATCAATTTCTTGACAATGGAAACAGATTGCATCCTTTTGTGAATCGGGTTTTGCCTCAGAAGCCTTGGCAACATTTGCCTTGCTTATCTTGGGTTTGACAACTTTCTTACCCTTTCATTTGGCACTAGCCTTCTTCCCATCATGAACCAAGAGCACGGGAGAACCTTTCTCCACAATCTTCATCTCCGCAGTTTTAAGCATCCCATGCAACACGGAGAGATTCTTATCCATTCCATGCATGTTATAATTCATCACAAACTGATTATAACTTTTAGGCAATGAATTAAGAATGAGATCCGTGGCTAACTCCAATGGGATTGGAATAGCCAAGTTTCTCAAGGTGCTCTACATAACCTTTCATTTTTAGCATGTGAGGACTCACTTGTTGCCCTTCATTCATCTTGCAAGAAGTGAATGCAACAATGGTCTTGTACCTCTCTTGCCTAGCTTGCTCTTGAAACATGGCTCTTAACTCCACGCATATCTCATAGGCTTCCAAATGTTCCAAACTTTGTTGGAGTTTTGAGCACATGGTAGCAAGAATGAGACAGCTTACATCTCTAGAATCATTATGATGTTTCTTGTAACTGTCTCTTTCTGCCCTAGGGGCAGTAGGTTCTGGTTCAGCAGGAAGAGGCCCATCGAGAATGTACAACTTATCTTCTTGCCTAAGAACAATTCTTAGGCTACGGATCCAATCCATAAAGTTTGGGCTAAGATCTAACTTTAATTTAACTTTTGAGTCCACGGAGGCGGACCGCTCAAAACTAAATTAATTAGGTAGACAATCATGTCAATCATATCCCATATGATTCTTAGATTCTTTTATGAGATTATTTGAAAAATCTAATTTCAAAAGGCATGTTTAATCTCATCTTTTGCCTAGGCCCAAAACTGTTTTGACGCCTAATTAAGTCCAACAATTTTAAACGTATAGGAACCATTCAATTTAATGCACCTTGTGGAGGCAAGCCCACATTGAATTAATGAACCTCATCTTGCTCATACATGAATAAAATTAATGCACCTCGCGGAGGAGAACCCACATCAAAATCACCCATGTATAAACAAGTGTTTTAATCATGGCATGGCAAAAGGAACTTAAAACTTTCTTTGAATGTTCATCACATATAGCATACAACACATTTATGAGCACATAATATAAACATGTTACGCATCAAGTTTAGCCACTAAATTAATCTCCATTAATTTAAGCATAATATTTATGTGTTATTAGTTTCTCTATAATTATGAGGATGAGACTCTTTAAACTTTGGTTATCATCTTCCAAATCAAGACAACAAGAAGTGCAGCCGAAACTAAGCCATCAGGCATCCACAATTCCGCACAATTTCAAGAAACCAAGAAAGTAGTCCATGTGGCCGAAACTAAGCAATAGATGGTCTCGATAAACGTAGGCCAATTGCATCCACAATTCCACATGGATCTCCAATCATTGAATCAAGAACTTTGTTTCTCAATTTTAGCAATTATGAACTCTTCATAATTCTAACTTTGTTTTATCTTTGAAACTTTGATTGCGATCAAGTTTGGGAAACACAATCTCGATGAACGTAGATTAGCCATCCAAACCTTGAACCAATCTTAGAATCACAAGATCAAAATAAATAGGAAAATCAAACCCCAAGATCCACACCAAAACCAACAGCCCAAAACTCCCTCCAGATCAGCAGGTCTGGCCGGTATTGTCACTTATTCGGTTGGACCCCATCAAAATTCCAGAATCTGATACTGATTCTGACCAACTGTGCGGCCGCCCAAGAAAATCTGTGCGGTCGCCCAATATTTTCTGTGCGGTCGCACACTAGCATCAGACAGAATTTTTAAAGTTCGAAAATTTGTCTCAAAATTGTTTTCCCCGATTATTAAAACTTTGATCCAATCAAAAATTAATAATCAAACAATTCAGAATCCAACATAATTTTTAGTGCGATTCAATAGTGCAATTAAAGTTGTAAAACAATAAACCACATAAAATCATATAACACATAAACATCATATAATCCAATATTCATATCATGCTAGGCACATAAAAAATTTATATACACACAACATGATCTAAGTATTGAAATAATCAACATGAACGGGGCTCTGATACCACTGTTGGGTTTCCAAGTAACATGTGCAGTGGAAAATAGCATTTAAAATTTTATGAAACCCAAAGCCCATAGATCCATTCATATGATTAAATCAAATACTTGAAATATGAATACTAGAAAAACTAACCCTTGATGACTTTGAATTTGGTCTTTGATCTTGGTGGAGAAATTGAAGCTTTAATCACGAACAAGTAAGAACACGAACTTTGAAGATGATAAGCTTCACCCTCTAGCGGTATCCACACCTTGAACGAATATCAAGAACACTTGATCTTGGTTGCTAGACCAAAATTGTGAAACACGTTTTCACAATTAATATGAACTATATGGAATTTTATTTGTGTATTATTTTGTTCTTCAATCTAGGATATCTTAGAACAAAATAAAACTCTCTCAAACTCTTTGGAGACTTGCACAAAAGCTAGGGACAGTTCTGGCCCGAATTTGACTGTTTATATACAAGTTAGACCTATTCCAAATAGGAAACTTGTGTCAAAACCCGTCCAAAATCCCTTTCCTAATCAAATCAGGAAACCAGTCCCGTCATGGTGTGCGACCGCCCAAAACCACCTGTGCGGCCGCACATCTATCTGGAATGTTTCTGGTACTTTTTGAGCCAAGCTGTGCGGCCGCCCAAGCCCTTTTGTGCGGTCGCACACCTTCCCAGATTTCCCTAATTTCCAAATTCCTCCAAAGTCCTTCGACTCAATATTCCGATATAGTCCTTATTTATGATTCGTTCTATTGTGTGTGACCCTCTAGGATTACACTAAGTTGGCAATGGGTTCAAACATGAAACCATAAGATATGATTAGGTTCTAGCAAACCGTCATACCTACCCAAATAGTATAACTCGATACAAGTTCGCATTCCTTTAGAATATGTCACAATCCCTTTGTCCACGATGTCATTGAATACAAGTCATGTCAACAAGTCAACTTGTTCTGTTCAATACTTTCTCGATTCCGAATATGTTGATAATCCAAATGACATTGATCTAATCAATTCATTTGAGTCCGACCGAACATTTTCATCAACATCATTCCTACGAGAGGCCTAAGCTTGACATCTCTCCGAAGAGGGACAAATCCATTTAGCTTATTACTCTTCCCTACGTGAATCCGATCATGCCAATCATACCCTTTATAACTACCCGGTTAAAGGTAGCGTTTGAATATGTCAAACATAATGTTCATCAAGTGGAAGACTATAATAACTTCATGTCTAAGGATTCAAATGACATAACTAATATGAGATATATGTACGACATAGATCATGACATAAATCTCATCCAGCGGGTCATGTCCAGTACCTTGTTCCAAACAAGTACCCATAAATCTAACATGATCATCCCATGATCATTTAGCCTTTATACTAGTGCTTAACAAGCACTAGGGACGGAGATTATTATAAGTAAACATGAACAACAATAATAATCAAAACATCTCTTTATTGATATGAAATAAATGATAACAATTACAATGTTTATTAAACGTGCCTAGGGCACCACTACCAACAAAAACATGAATTTGAAATTTGTGAAGGATAGGGGTGCGCTCCCTGTGTGAGCGGCTTTATTGATATAGAAAGGATATGGCGGGATCCGTTTTGCTGAAGCGGGATCCGTTTGCTGAATGTGGGATCCGTTTGCTGAGGCGGGATCCGTTTGCTGAATGTGGGATCCGTTTGCTGAATACGGGATCCGTTTGCTGATATGGGATCCATTTGCTGAATGCAGGATCCGTTTGCTGATGCGGGATCCGTTTGCTGATGCGGGATCCGTTTGCTGATGCGGGATCCGTTTGCGAATGCGGGATCCGTTCGCTGAATGCGGGATCCGTTCGCTGAATGCGGGATCCGTTTGCTGATGCGGGATCCGTTTGCTGAATGCGGGATCCGTTTGCTGATGCGGGATCCGTTTGCTGAATGCGGGATCCGTTTGCTGATGCGGGATCCGTTTGCTGATGTGGGATCCGTTTGCGGATGGCGGGAACCGAGGCTCTGTCTGCCTATATGTGATATTGTTATGTTGCTTGATGGAAAGGTGGTGATTTTGCAGCTCACCATGGACCGAGTTCTTGTCATTGAACTGTAATTGTTTGACTCTGTGGGATGCAGGCGTAGTTGACGGCGGATCACTTTCTGCTGGGGATGAAGTGCCTTGAGTTGCAGATGCTATTGACCTTGTGGTGGTACCTGTTAAGTGTGTGCTTTGCAGGTAGATGTGCTTGTGACATGTATGAGATGTGAAATGGCAGTTATGAGATAAAATGTGCTTGTGGTGTGATGTGATTTGAAGGCAGTTTTGCATGAGAGGGAATTTTTGTAAGAATGGAGAAAGTGATTTTGTGTGCGGTGTGATTTGAGGAAAGCCTCGGATGTATTCATACCTTCACTTACCATTGCCGCTTGATTGGAGATGGATTGCTGAAGGATGTTGATGCTTTTGATGAAGAATGTCCATGCTTTGTATGGAGAATGATGATGTTGGTGATGATGAATTGTTCTTGCCTTTGATGACGTTTTTTGATGGAGTGTTAGTGGGACAGTATTCCGGATGATGGGTTGGTCGTGCCAAAAGGCTGCCTACGTATCCCTTAGAAAGAATCAGACCAGCGTAGTTCAAGGATGATGGAGAATGCTGGAGGAGAAGCTAGGAGCAAAGCAAAGTAGAGCACATACTTTTGCACATAGAAGGAGAAAAAGAAAAAGAACAATCTTTTTTTTTTTTTAAGATTAGAAGGGAAAGAATATGCACACATGTGAGAAAAAAGATTCTTTTTTTTAGTTCGTGGGTGAACCATTTTAACCATTGTGTGTTTGTAAAGCCAACCCAAGATCAAGTCATGTTCAATCGAAGTTCGGATTGCCTCGCTTGAATGTTGTCACTGCGGTGTCTGACGAAAATTGATGTCTAGCCCCAAGAGATTTGTTGTTTATGGGGCTTCAAAAGACTTTCGATGCCGAGATAAGGGTTTGTTGATTGAAAATCCCCTATAATGCCCTTGATGCCAATCTTGTGTAGCCCTATGATAAATCGCCTTTTGATGTTGATGAGAGCAAGCCCCAAGAGAAGATTATTAATACCAAGCTTTGGGAGATTGCTAAGCCCCAAATGTCATGTGGGCTTTGAGATGGCGGGATGTGAAGACCTTTCGATGTGAAGCCCCAAATCGGCTTAGCTTTGTATTGAGAGCGGATGCCACATCGGGTAGGACTCTTGAAGGCGATCTCCTTCTTTCTCTTGCTTGGAGATGGATGGCCCTTTTGTGGTTGATACCCAAATGGCGGAAGGTCCATGTTAAAAATGTAGTATGGTCTTCGGAGATGTCTCGTGGGAGATGGTGATGTTGTTGCAGATGATAAGGTCTTGGCGTGATAAAGTCTCGAACGGTATGTTTGCTCGAGTCTTCTTGAGTTGAACCGACGGCGGATCTTCGGATGCAGCCTGTGCTTTTGATCTTGGATAAGGGGGTGCTGTATTGCAGAAACATTGGGATTGGCCGCAACTCTGCTTATAGAGTTAACATATTGGCATTGCCCTCTATAACTCAGCCGGGTGAGTCTAGCATATTGAATCTTTTCCTTTTCTCTAAGACTTCCTTCAGAATCTCGCTGTGAGTTCTAACAAGAATCATCAAATTCATTCATATCATCGGAGCCTTCATTTAAAACCAAGAGGCCTTTTGACTGGAAGTGTTGTGGGACCATTGAAGTTTGATCCCTTTCATGGAGCCATAAGACTACTCCCAAATTGCATTGCTCGGGTACCACTGCCCCAAAAGCTTGTTAATTACGAAGCCCCAATATTGCCCTTTGCTTGAATTACTGTAAAGCCGTGGCCCAAAAGATTGTAGATTGCGAAGCCCCTTGAGACCTTTCGGTATAGAGCTTCAAATGTTGCTGGGGACATTGAAGTGAATTGCTTCTTGCCGAGGGAACCTTTAAGAGTTGACCGTAGCCCCTAGAGTGCCATCATTGATTGCGAGAAAGGTCCATCCTTGATTGGGGGGACGAGTACGGGCACACATGACAAGAGGGCTTTTTGACATCCCTTTTGAGAGACTTTGAGGATAGTCTCACACATCTTTCTCGAGCATAGCCCCTAGGGCTTATTGATTGTCAAATGAAGCAAAAGAATCCCTTGTTCTTGAGTCACATAGCCCCTAGGGCGTCACCATTTGTTGAGCAAAGTAAGAGTGACTCATCATCGTGCGAGGGAACAAACATGAGAGGACATGGCAAGAGCTACTCCATTTCTCGGGAGCCTTTTGGCGTACTTTAGAAGCACATACTTGCAGAAGCTTTGAAAACTGAGACACATGTTGTTGCTATTTGCTGCCCAAGCCAATTGACTAGCTAGGTATTATTTGTGGAACCTCATGCCCTTTTATGATGGGCTCGTTCTCAGATGGGTCTTGGTTACCACGGGCCTTCTTTTCATGAACCCAAAAATGCACACTGCTGGAGAATGATGCCGATAACCCAAGACAACCTTTGATGGTGCCATATCTTGTCGAGCCTTTTGCAATCCCAAAGTTAACTCGGTGGGGAATTGATTTGTTGAGGAGATTCAATGTAGAGCTTGTGCAGTTGTCTTCCTTAGAGGCCGAAGATCTCCATTTCTATTTCCCTTCTCTCTCTCTCTCTCTCTCTCATATTTTTTTATGATGCACCCTGTTTTTTGCCTAGACCGGCCTTTCGGGTTTTCAATCTAGCGGGCATCTCTTTTGCGTCTTTTTTTTTTTGACACGATTAATGAGGAAGTGTGCATTGACTCTGGCTGAGGAGATAAGACATGTGATTTTGCGGTGAAGACATTTTGTCACTAAAGATGAGTGACATTGACTCGACTAGGGAAGTGTCCCTAGTATTGACTTTGTATATATTTGTTGAATGACTCACGAAGGCAAGTAAGTCATTAAGAGAGAAGAGAAGGAAAGCCCCAATTTGATTGCAAGAAATTGGGAGTATGCAAAAAGAATAGAAGCCCTAGACTCGACAAGGAATGTGAAAGCGATTCCAAATTTAAGAAAATTGTTCAATCTTGAGATGATTAATTCATTGGCAAATGAATCGTACAAAGATGTCATGACAAGTTCGAGAGGAAGGCCGATCACCATAACGCGCTACGGCTAAACATATCTTCTTTCTTGCATGAGACCGGACCCGAAGGTTGCCTACGTTCCTCCAGTGTAAGGCTCAGGTCACCGTAGTTCTTGTGGATGCTCCATTCGTCGCGATGGTTGATGTTGATTCGTCCTTCGTTGGTGGAATGATGTTGATCTTTGTAATTCTTTGATTGAGGGTTTTTTTTTTTTTTTTTTTTTTTTTTGAATCCCCCTTTGAAACATTGCTTGATTTTTCTCCGTGGTTGTTGCTTCACCTTTCTTTGGCTTGATTTCACTGTTGATGTTTTGATGTCTTCGTTGTTGATGCCGTCGTCGATGTTTAGCCCCTAGGCGTTCAAGCGATGGACTTCGTTCTAAAACTTGTTTAGACATCTTTTCATCATTTTGCCAAGAATTAAATTGAACAACTTGGAATAGTGTATGAGGACAAGAACGACTTTTATTTAATGATTGACTCAAAATTTAACATTGGACGAGAGAAAACATTAATGCACACATTAGAGGACTTTTGACTCTCTTTTTTTTTTTATCCTATTTCTAGGTAGAGAAAGAGAAACGGAGATTGTTGTCGTCATCCCCCATGTCGTTGTAGTACTCATTATCGTTGTAGTCTTCCATGTCACTACATTCTTCCATGTCATTGCTTGGGAACCCTTTGTCGTTGAAGCTTGTGTCATAGGAGAACTCGGCCACTTCTCGGAGCAAATTGTCAATTCTAACCCCCGCATCATACATGCTTGAAAAATCGGAGTGAAAAGCCCCACTAAGATGAGTGCGGTAGTCCATTTTCAAACACTTCAAGAAGATGTCCATTTGTTCCTTCTTGGAAGGCCTATCAACCATCTCGGCTAGCTTGTCATTCCAACGGCGATAGAAGTCCCCAAATGATTCATCACCCATTTGCACGGTGCTCTCCAATTCCTTCTTGGTGGGGCGTAATATGGAGTTGCTTTGAATTATGACTTGAAGGTAAGCATAGTGACATCCCAATTCAGGCGGGTGGAAACTGGAAGACCCATATACCAATCTTTTGCGACCCCCTCGAGAGTAAGCGGGAAGCATTATGCCATTATTTGAGGAGACACTTTCTTTGGTAGCATGGCCCAAATGTAGGAGTCGACATGAGCATCGGGACAAAAGGTGCCTTTGAACTTGCCAATATCGGGCATATTGAATTTTTCAGGAAGAGCCACCATAGTGTTCACGAGAAAAGAAGCATGATGAAGATCGGAGATTGGGCCTTTGTGCAAATTTAGCCCACTAAACTTTTGGTCAATGTAGGACATGAGAGTGTTGACCAAACCGGTATTGATGCCTTGGACCTTTCTTTCATTCGTGAGCCCCTTCAATTAGTCCTCGAGTTTGGATACTTCTCTTTTATGGGCCATTTCCACATGCTTGTAACGGGCTCGCCATAAATCATCCTTGCGGCGAATATCCTCGGCTAGTGTATCAATTTGCCCTTTCAATACTTTCGCCATATTGAGTAACCCTTCGTTGGACACGGAAATGTTCTCACCCTTGTTGTTGTTGCCGTTGGAAGCCATTGGACCTATTGAGAGAACACGGTTGATCTTAGGTTGGCCCCACAAATACCTTTTGAGTAAAATAAATTCACCCACAAACAAAGGAAAAAAACTCAACCACATAAGAAAAATGACTCTTTTTTTTTATTATTATTTACAAAGTCGGAAGGACATAGTCCTTTTTGGGGTTTCTAGAAAAATAGTGAATCGTCACACTAGTATATAGACCATCTCGCGGTCCCATATACTCATTGGATTCCACCACGCTTGTGAATCCTACATGTGTCGGGATTAAACTAAATTAATGTAGTAAAGCATACATGCAGGGACGGATTTTTATTTTCGTCCATAATAACCACTTGGGGACGGAGTTTTATTTCGTCCAAAACAACGAGTGGCATGTATGATTTGAAGACATTAGTTTAGGGAAATCTCGGCACATGGAAACCGACTTGAGTCACGGAGTGTTAGACCCTAACTAGAATTGTGTGGTTTGTGCTCGGCTAAAGAGAGGCTTAAAGGTCACCCCCGGCATGTAGTCGTGAACTACGCCACTGGCTGAGGTTTACCGCTTCGGAGGAGTCAAGGTCGAGTGGAGCTTAAAACTTCCTAGGACGGGCCTCGACAGGTTTGGGGTTGGACTTGTGCGACTCGATAGTGAGCAGTTGATAAGAATTGTGCGCGTAGTGTGAGGTCTAACAAGTGACAAAATATTTTTTTTTTCAAAGGAAATAAAAAAACAAATAAGCACGTAATTTACAACTTTCGAATCACCCGTGTGACCGATAAAAATGAATAAACAAAAGTAAAAGGGGGTGTATGCAGGCCCGGTGCCCACACATTGTCAAAACTGCCCATTCTGTTTACTGTTTTGTTCTGAAAAATGGCCCAAAAGCGCGCGACTCAGGGCAGTTACAGAGGACGCGCGCGCATTGCGCCATGAATGTGGGAGGCGCGCGCATCTGGGTTACCTGTCAGAATGTCAGAAGAAACCGCGGACTCAGGGGATTGCCCTGGTCCCAAATTATGTAACTTTCCCCTGCAGAAAATTGTTAGCATAGAAATATGAAATTTGAAGGACAAGATGGAAGGTGGGCGATTCTGGTAATAAGGGTCGGATGCGCGCGCTTTAGGCCAAGAAGGCAGGAGGCGCGCGCTTCCTACCCTTTTTACCAGAATGCCCAGAAAACAGATATAAGAACACCAAAAGCAGAAAATGCAAGTTTAACCCTCTATGTCCCCAGCGGAGTCGCCACTGTAGATACCTCGGGAAACCACGGCTTGGCTAGAGCGGTGAATTACCTAGGATGTCTAATTTATTTTAAGAGTCGCCACCCACGTTTTAGAGGAACGCGAGAAAACCTAAGAAAATAACTTTTTTTATTGATTACGAAACCAAAGATTCTTGAGATGAGGGGTTCGGGGGTTAGGTGACGGAGTGGGAAGTACTTAAACACCCACTCCGCCCCGCTTACACGGGTCTTGCTACTTTTGGTGTTCTAATACTAAAAAGAAAAGTCCTTCAATTATTAATGTAAGAAGTGCTAACAATTACAATGGAAAGAAAGGAGAAATTTACAAAGAAAAATAAAAGAGAATTGTTTATTTATTTAATGGTAAAGATTACATGTCAAACTATTCTAACAATTATATTAAGAAAATAATGGTAAATTAAAGTAGAGATTAAAATGTAAGGAGATAACATTAACCAACTTTAATGTAGTAAAGTGGTCATTTGGTCATGTCCCAATTGATGGGGATTGCATACATTACTAGGACATGTAAAATGAGAGAAGAAGAATAAAGTACCTTAAGAAAGAGGACTTCAAACTTGGATTTGAAAATGGTGTTGTTGTAGGAAAATTGTTGTACAACAATTTGTGTAGAGTCTTGTTGTTAAGAACTCTTGTTGGGAGAATTTGTGTATAGTGTAGTTTGTGAATCAAAGTTGAGGTCCTCTTCTAAGGTAGAAATGAGAGGTTTTTATAGGTAGAAAAGAGAGGGAAAGGTTGGATGAAAAATGATCAATCCATGTGAGATGGAATTGACCTATAGAAAATAAGATAAATAAAATAATAAATGAAATAAATAAAAGAAAATCAAATAATAATAAAAAGAAATATTTTGTTTTTAAGAAATGGCTAGAATAATGGGATTGGAGGTTATAAAACTAGGGGGGATGAATGTGGAGGTAAAAAGAGGCTCTTTTGTGATCAAGAAGAGATGTTGTAAATAAAAAAAGGGAGAGAAATAAGGTGCAATCCGTTACTGCCATAATGGGAGGCACGCGAGTCCCGCTTTAGGGGCGAGACGCGCGCGCAACCCACAAACAGTGTCGGAAGCGCCCGCGGGTGGAAAAGACAGAATGACAGAAATGACTCTAAAGTTAATTCTGTTATGCAGTTTAGTCCAAAACTAACGGAATCAGTTAGGAACTTAACCGAAGTAGCAGAAATTAACAAAAATTAGTTAAATAAAAATACTATGTATGCAATCGGGGTGAGAGGTCCAAGGAGGGGTGTCTACACTAATGAACGGAAATACTTAACATTTCTTTAATATACAATAATATTATTTAAAAAATAAATAAAATTATACTTAATTTTTTTTAAAAAAATATATAATAAATACCTGTGTAATATTGTAATTCATAATTTAACACAGTATTTTAAGCAAAATTTAACATATGCTTCTCTAAAAAAATAAAATTAAACTTTATGATCTTTTGACCTTTTATACACTCTCTATTGTGTCTCGTTCGAATTATAATTTTTTATCAAATTATAAATTACTTGACCAAAAATTCTAATTCAAGCGGGACGGAGGGAGTATATAATAACATAAAACTTAATTTGTTAAGATTTAAGTTTTTTTTTTTTTTTTTGAAACATAAACAAAATTTATTGTACATTAATTTAATGTACAAGATAATGATGCACAAATCAATCACAACAGCCAATTCCCACCACGACCTTCAACAACTCCGGCCAACACCCACCGTCTTCTTCAACAACTCCGGCCAACCCCCTTCTTCTAACCTTTTCACCACAACCACCACCTGCCATTAGGGGTGAGCAAATAATTTTTGGAACCGGACCGGACTAAAAGAACGGGACCAGACCAGTAAAAATTGGACAACGAGTACATATAGTTTGGTTCCGGTTCTAGAATATTATAAAACCAGTATATTGGTTCGGTGTCCTGGTTCTTGCTAAAATTAATTCTGGTTAGAACCGGACTGGACCAGTTGAGCACCTATACTACATATTTATTTTATACTCCCTCCGTCCCAGCTCACTTGACACCTTTTGATTAAAATTAGTCAACTTAGGGTCATTTTAACCAACACTTTATATAAATATATATGTTCCAAAAAAAATTGTTATTGAGAGAATTTTTAATAGTGATCATTTTAAATTTTTTAAATTTTTATTCGGATCATAAATATTTCTATAAAGTGTTGGTCAAACCGACCTTAAGTTGACCAGTTTTGGTCAAAAGATGTCAAGTGAGCTGGGACAGGGGGAGTATATATTATCTTATAGTAAATAAAATTAAGTACTTACTTTTGTATTATAATTTTTTAATGGCCCATTTAAATTATCTAAAAAAAAGACCCATGTAACTATTTGTAAGATGATCAATATATGTTTCTTTTTGTTAAGCAACAGTCGTAATATTTAATACTATAGTGATTATATTTTGTGAATTTAGACCCTTGGTCATATAATTTGACGGTACTTCAGTTTTTTTGGGGGTTTTATTTAAATTTATAATTAATATTAAGTTTATATTTGTGTTTGATCTTGTCAATGTTGTGAATTAAGAAAGTGAAAAGAAATAAACTTCAAATGATTAATAAATTGTATAACCGGACCAGACCAGTTGAACCAGAACCAGTGTGTTGGTTCTCACAAGTATTGGTTTGGTTCCGGTTCTAAATTTTTAGAGAACCAGAGTATCGGTTTCGGTTCTGGTCCTGTGATATTTTGTCAAAAAATAGACCAGACCGGACCATGATCAGCCCTACCTGCCATCTACGCCTACCCACAACCATCAACACCACCCACCACCACCAAAATGAAAGTAATCAAAATCACAAGGAAGTTTAAGTTATAGTCAAGATCCAACATGAACAAGAAGAAAAATCAGGATTTCAATGTCAAATTTGTCCAGTTGGTCCACAACCTCAACCAACAGTTTACCATTCTTGCAATTGCCATCATTTCCACCACCCAATTCAGCCGCCAACTGCACCTTTACCGTCTTTCTCGATTTAGAGCAGACCCAAAATCCCCTTTTGGCTACTTAAGCGAGCGATCCATTTTTGAAGAAAACGGGGATGATGCTTCAAGAACGACAGAACGAGATGAGGGAGACTTCCATTTTTGAAGAAAACAGAGATGGTGCGCATTAGAGTGCGAACCATATCTGGATCTAGTAAGAAAGAGATCAGCCGGCGGTGGTAGTTTTGAGAGGACGTTTAAGGCGAATAAAAAAGGGTGGGGGAGGCGATGGCTTTGAAGGGACGGCTGCCAGAGAAGAAGTGGATGATTGCCGGGGAAGAAGGTCAGAGGTGGGTTGTATGCCGGAGGTGAGGAAGGCATAGAGAAACGGCATAGATAGGGAGTAATACGTGTGTGGGTGAGGGAATATGAAAGGATATGGATTATAGTTTCCACACTTCCCCATACTTTTAAAAAGTGTCATTTAACCCCTTAAGAGTTAATATCAGTTCAAACTAACGGATCTATTAATCACGTGCTCTGCACATGGGAACTTAACAATATTTCTAACGAATTCCGTCAGAAATCCCCTAATTGCCAAAAAAATTGATTTTGAGTCCTGATTTAGCAGGAAAAAAAAAGTTGAGGCCCCTTTTAAACGGCCCCTTGAGTTCAAGCCCTAAATTGTCATTAACCCTATTATTAATATAGTATACGTAGATTCTTGGTTGTCTTGCTAAGCTTAACCCTCCCATGTCTTTTTTTTAAAAAAAACGAGCACCTGTCTTTGTTAAACACGATTAACATCTTGATCTTGCCGTATAGTGGTTGCAAGACAAGCTATTAATGCTGAGAATGAAATTCTTCACTGTCAAGTGTCTATACAAGATACCTTCTCTATCTCTAAATAAATGTACACAAAAATTATAAATTTGCTTTTTGATCAAAAACAAATTTATAATTTGTTTATTTTAAGAACAGAGGGAGAATAATAATATGAAAACTATAAAATATGCTACTGTGTTTTGAGTTATCATATAATTTTGACACAATAATTTGTTATTACTAGTTTGGCAATATAAAAATATTTGCTTCATTTTCTTCCTTCACCCTACAATCATTCATTGGAAACTTAACAGAAAAGCTAAAAACTAAGCAAAATGTTATGCACATAATCTAATCGTTAAAATCAAAATACAATGATGTAACTATGAACATAAAATGCCATCTAGGCTATAACTTAAACAATTAATAGACACTAAAATCAAAAATTTCAAAAATTTTAAAAGAAATTTTTATAAATATAGTTTTTAAATAAAATTAAATTATTGTAATAGCACGCATACGTACTTTAGAGTATTAAAAAAATTAATTTTAAAACAATCTGAAATAAAGGACATACGAAACTAACTATATTAAAATAAATCAGAAGCACATTTTTATATAATAGTACTTCAAATTATTCGAAAACAAATGTCTTAAAATGTATTTTATTGAATTATTTGAATTGTTTTAGAAACACTATGCTAAATTCAGATTCTAAATATTTTAATAGAAATACTTCAAATAATAAATTTTAAAGTAAACTATAAAAAGTGATTTACTTATAAAATCATTTCTAATTATGGATTTTATATTTAAAACACAGTTTTTTATTAAATGCTCATGTTCTAAGCCCAGCTCGCAACATAATATGCATGATTACATGTTTGTAACATTTTGTTGAGTTTATAATATGTTTGTTAATTTTTCTAACATTCGGTGAGGTGAAGGAAAAAAATAAAGCAAAAAAAATATTGTTCAATGCAAAAAAAAATATAAATAAATAAATAAATAAAGTACACTGCATTCCTCGTCTTTACAACGATGACTACCGATTTAGACATCATACTATTAAACCTACCAAATTAATCTGCGAATTATTCACAAATCAACCAAAATCATTAAATGAATACAACAATGTAATATTGAAATTTCTTTATGGGAACTGTTGGGGTGTCAATCCAAGTCTCACATCGGCAATTGAAAGAAGAATTGTCTAGTATATAAAAAGTGTCCACCCACTCCATTAGTATGAGGCCTTTTGGGGGATGACCCAAAAACAAATCTGTGCGGGCTGGCCCAAAGCGGACAATATCATACTAGTGTGGAGTGGTGGGGGTGGTCGAGGTCCCAACAACTGGTATCAGAGCCTGGTTCGTGGATGGGCCCGACGCGATGTGGACCGCGTGTGTGAGATATGTGGGATTTCCTGTGGTGTGACCTCGCGAGTGGAGCACAGTGTGTGCCTTGTGTCGAAAGTCTTCTCGATATTGGTGATCGGGCGGCGTGTCCCGCATGTGGTGAATAGCGGCGGTACAAGTAAAACTTCGCTGGAGGTGGTTCTTGGTTTGAGGGGAGGTTTGTTGGGGTGTCAACCCAAGTCCTACATCGGCAATTGAAAGAAGAATTGTCTAGTATATAAAATATGTCCACCCACTCCATTAGTATGAGGCCTTTTGGGAGATGACCCAAAAACAAATCCGTGCGGGCTGGCCCAAAGCGGACAATATCATACTAGTGTGGAGTGGTGGGGGTGGTCGCGGTCCCAACAGGAACTTGTCTTTTAATTGCATTGTTCATATTGTAGGTAGTAGGCAAGTTGAATTTTATAAATGAACGGTGGTGGTGATGCTGGGCAGTGACGGTGGTAGGATGGTGGCGATGGGGCAATTTGTTTAAAGTTCGTGGTGGTGTGGCTTAGATAATCTAATTATTTTAAGCAAATTTTATTTTTATGAAATATTAATAATTAATTAAGAAAATATCAAGACATTTTTTGGTACTCAACCAAACGAGCTAGTCTTTTTAGTTATGAGGTCAATTTAAAAAATTTGGCTGTAGTATGCGTTATATTAGTAATATTAATTGGAATTCGTGAATGGTGTGGCTTAGATAATCTAATTATTTTAAGCAAATTTTATTTTTATGAAATATTAATAATTAATTAAGAAAATATCAAGACATTTTTTGGTACTCAACCAAACGAGCTAGTCTTTTTAGTTATGAGGTCAATTTAAAAAATTTGGCTGTAGTATGCGTTAAATTAGTAATATTAATTGGAATTCGTGAACATATGTTAATTATTTAGGTCGATTTAGCTAATTTATGGATAGTATACAAGTCAGTTTGGCAGTTTATGTTAGGAAAAAATATAACAATAATAAAAGTTTTTCTTGAATTTAACGAAATGACAAAAAACATAAATGAATAAAAACATATTTAACGGGGTAGGAAATTAGGATAAACTAGAAATGTAGAAATTAAATCAAACCGGACAAATAAATGAAGTCGAGTCTTGTGTTGAACACAATTTTCATAAGAAGATATTGCCCCGCGCACTGGTGCTAACGGTTCTTTGGCGATCTTCTCTCAAGATAAAACGACTTATTATTTTTTATAAAAGCACTTCAAATCAAAACTCGGCGAAGAAACTGTGTTTGACACTTTCAGACTTGAAGACTCTATGTAACGATATGCTTAAGATCTAGTTAAAATTTCATTGAATTCTACTATCTCTGTATTTGATGATATGAAGAATGACATTCTAAGGAATCTATTTATATTGTTCCAAGAGTTATGGTGTCTTTCCATGAAAAGACATTTCCTTTCAAAATACATTGAATCCAAATAATTCAATAATACTTCATTATACAAATTCATGAATGTTGTGGAAGTATCCACATTCATTGAATTTGGTCCAGACCTCTTCAAAAACCATTAAAAGTTTCCTACTTTCATCATTAATTCTCATTCATCCAAAATGATTTTAAGAAATAAAATACTTGCAACTTAAGTTCATTTTCATTAAATGACAACATATTAAATTTTTTGATAATAATTTGGTCAACACCAATTTTCTCAAAATAAAATTTCCAACAATCCCCCACATAAATGAAAAATAATGTATGGATGAATGCATACTCGTCTAGAAGTTTTGCCAAACCATTATTGCATCAGAATAGGTAGCTTGTGGCCTTGAACCTTCCTTAGTAAAATAATATCGGATATATTAGCCATTTAGTAGTGCGATGCTTTGAACTAGTGACTGTATAGTGTATACCAAGACAATAGTACTTACACAATAGTAGCTTTAACACATTTTGCTCTCATATTTTGTCCATTTAGGCCCTTGACCGTGCTTGATTTTATAAGTGTTCATTTAGAATCGGCTTTATTATTTCTCACATATATAGGTGATCGCCTATAAAGAGTATCTTGCCATACTCCATCTTTTAAGGTATAAGAATCATTAAAAGCTTTAAGTTTAGCCTCACCACACGTCAGCAGGGTATTAGCACTTAGATGACTTCTGAGAATGGGCTATAATGAGTTCCAAGTGCACTACTAAAATATCCCTAACTTAATTGTCTCATTGAACCAAGTTTGTGGGATCTCCACTCATCATGGTTGAGCTACCACTATAGATTACTTTTGTTATGTAGGTTTTAACATCATTCCCCTTACCAAACAATTTATCTCCTATTCATACCCCTTGGTAGATGGATCCGCTTTTTGACTTCACATCGCCGGTTGTGATAGTCCCATTTGAGGTCAGTTGTCTTATGGTAGTATGTCTATGACCATTATGTCTAAGCTCACCATACTTTTCTATGTCTTTTTTTATTTCTTATTGTCAGCACAAATGTATGTAAGCATAAACATATCTCAATAAGGAATATCTTCCAAAATTAATTTAGACCATCTTGTCTAAAGCCATCAAATCAAACTCATTACTGAATAGAGTTATCCAGTTGCTTAGAAGATTTTGATGATAATGCTCGTCCACCTATTGTGAATAGATTTTCACTTGTGGATTTGGAGTTTACTCGTCTCGCCAATCAATATATCTTTTTCATACTACTAGATATCTCATATATAGTAATCCGTAATCACAATTATATCTTTTAGTACCCCAAATATTTGACTATATATTTCAAGTAATTAATTACAATTACTATCTAGTTTTTAGATTCTTTAGAATGATCACTCTGTTTGAATGATTAAATTCTATAACCGGTCAGTCTTTTTGAGTGGTCAGCATCTCTGAATGATCATATTTTTTAGTGGTCAGCATCTTTAAGTGGCTAGACATTTTGAGTTTACCTCTCTAAAGTCTACCCCTCAAAGGTCTACCTTACCAGAATCTACCTCTAAATAGTCTACATTTCCAGATTCTACCTCTTACGAATCTATTTTCTAGACTAGAGGGTCAATCTCTTCAGAATTTACCTTTCGACAGGCTACCATTCAAGAAACTACTTTTTCGAGAGTCTTATTTCAAGTCTTTCGAGATTCTATCTCTTGTGATTCTTCTTTCAAGTTAAGAATCTTTCTCTTTAAATTTCAGTCTCATAAGAGTTTATTTCTCAAGATTATCTCTCCTTAGAGTTTATCCTTTGAAATTCTGCATCTTTTGATTATAACTCTTGAAACTCTAATTTTTTAGAGTTTATCTTTCAAATAGATTCATCGCATTGTACACTTCCTTTTAATGATCCATTTGTAACCCAACGATTCACATTCTGGAGAGAGGTCTGTCAACTCTCAAGTATTGTATGGACAATGAATTCTATTTACTGTTAATCGCCTTTTAACATTTTTTGTTTATTTATATCATAGAAAATTAAGACCAAATAAGTTAACAACTTTGTCCTCTAATTGTGTTTTCTGTTCTTTTACACAAGATGAACCATTTGCAATTTCGTAGTTCTATTACTTTAACTAACGTATTTCCTTTTTATTTCAAAGGAATATGATCTCAATAAACGTATCATTCCTTGTCTTGGCTTAAGTACTTTTAATTTAGCCGGATACCACCAGATTTATGGTATATCCCCACACTTAAGGTGTACCCCAATATTTTTAAATTATTTATAATTTTTTTATGAATGTCCTAATTCATATATCATTTATTTTTACTGGTATGTGGGCCCAATAATAATATATATAATTGAAAATATACATTCAATTAAAAGTCCGTCCCATGTTATCAACAATGTCTTTAAATTACTTGCATGATTATTGTATTTGGTATGTATAATATTTCAACGGAGAATTATAAACGAAGCAGAGAGGAAAAATTACGATCGTCGTTTAGGGTCCTCCGCACGTTATCGTCAGGGGGGTTAATTGACCCCCCTGACTTTCCTGTTTATTCCAGTTTCACCCCTTTAATTTTCCACAGTTTTGGACTTTGACCCCCCTGAGAAATTTCTATTAACCCTCTCACCCTCTCGAAACCCTACATATATAAACAAAATTTACACAGCAAAAGATTAGGGAAATTTTCACAATGTTTCTTCAGTTTACAAAGCAATATTGAAGCGACGTGCGAAGGCGACGCTACCACGGTCTATGAATGACATAGAACGTAGTCGGCCGCACAAGCCACCGCTGTGCCGACTGCCGCTTCCGCTTCGCACAGATATTTCACTTATTTCATGGTCTTTTTGTCTTTCTCTCATCTCAAATCCTCCAAATTTCTAAAGTCCTAACAAATTAGGTCTTCAAAATTGGAAACTCCTTTTCAGTTGTTATTAATTTCTAGGGATAGTATTCAAATTTTGTGTTTAAGGATATTGAATAGAAGCGTAGATTTAGGGTTATTGTTGTAAACTTTATTGTAAAGACAAAACATATACTCCTATTTAAAAATTGGAAACTCTAATTCAATATATAAATTTGGATTCATATTTTTGCATATTAACATTTTGTTTTTTATTTTAATTCAATTTAGAATTTCAGAATGGGTCCTTTGAGATTTGAAGAGATAGTGTGCGCCGGTTACATCAGGCTCTAAATCCAACGAAGACTTCCCATCCCGGAGGTTAGAAACTTTAAACTATAATCTTGTTTGTTTTTTTAAATGAGATTCAATTATGAGGGGCGAATGTAAATTTTACTACTCCATCAGAACTATGCAGGTATAGCTTTATGTAGCTTGACTAGGTCATTATGGTAACTTTTACTTGTCTAAAGCTCCTTCTTAGGATGGTTTGGATGTGCAATCCTAAAGAGCCGCCCTGTCTAAGAGATTTGAACATTTATGTAAAGTGAGTTTTTAATCATTGTTATTATCTTTCAATTCATAGAGTTTTTTTTTTTAAATCATTGTTATTGTCTTTCAATTCATGAAGTATTATCAAAAGATGAAGAGTAGGAGATAATTTTTTTGGAGATTATGCCCTAGGCCCTTGAGAAAGGCCTTGTGTTATATCATGTTATCATTTGTTATGGAGATAACAACCTTGGATTATTATATGTTTTGCATGTTTATTATAATAATCTCCGCCCCTAGTACTTATGAAAAACTAGTATAAGTTTAATCGATGATCATATGATGATCATGTGTATATGATACAAATTAAACTTATGGGTACTTGTTGGTGAACAAGTACTGGACATGACCGGCTATGAGATTTATTTCATGGTCAAATATCATAATTAAATCTCATATAGTTATATCATTTGATATCCTTAGACCTGAGATTATCATGGTCTTTCACATGATGAACATTGTGTATGATATAGTCAATCACTACCCTTAACCATGTAGTCATAAAGGCTATGATTGGCATAATCGGATTCTTGTAGGGAAGAATGATAAGTCAAGATGGAATTTTGTCCCTCCCTCTAGAGAGATATCTGCATGGGTCACTCGAATAGTGAGATTGATGAAATGCGTGACCACACTCAAATGAATTGATGTGATCAATGTCATTTGCTCATATCAATCTACTCGGGATCGAGAAAGCATTGAACGAGATAAGTTGACATGGATCATGACTTATGTTCAATATGATATCGCGTGACAAAAGGATTGTGATATGTTCTATGAGGATAAACGAACTTCGTTAAGTTATATTAATTGGGTAGTCATGATGGCTTGCTAGAGTTCGCTCATGACTTATGGGTTTTACCTTGGTTTGACTCATTGTCAACTTAATATAATCCTATGGGGGTCACACACAAAAGAATGGATCAAGAAAAAGGCTAAAATTGGAATTGCGTAAAAGAGCGTAAAATCGGAATCAATGAAAAACAGGAATTGGTTCCAGCAAGGAGGGTCCGGCCAGACCCAAGCATTGACCCGGTCGGACCTCCTCAATGATCCGGCTAGACCAGGTTGGTGCCCCGGGCGGACATCCTATGTTCGGGCCTGGTTTTTCCTGATTCGTTTTTTACGGGTTTTTGGCCTATTTCTCCTAAAGGGTTTAGATTAAATAAATATAAAAACTTCTCTCTTTGCTCTATTCCATATGGTATTGAATGGGAGTAACCTAATTGATATTGTATCATTATTTGTAGCCTCCATGTGTTTGAGAAACACATTCTTGAGTTTAGATTGTGAATCAAAAGCTCAAGAATACCAATAAATTCATATAGCTTTTGAAGATTAGAAAAACGTGTTTTCTAATGGGTCTAGCAATCCAGATCTAGAATGGTTCTAGATATTTGTTCGCGTGTAGATAAACATAGAGGGTGGTTCCTTTAGCATCTCAAGTTCGTGTTCCTGTGATCCTGATCCGAAGAACACGAAGAACGAGGAGATCAAATCATAAAGATTGAAGACTTGAAGATTTGAAGATTTTAAACGCACAACACGGTTAGTATTCTAAATTCATCTTGATATTAATTTAATCATCATGAATGGATCTTGGGGCTTAGGTTTTTGTTGATTTCATACTGCCGATTTCCCCTGCGCAAGGATCCTCAAAACCCAACAAATTTATGTAAAAAAAATCATATCTTTTTCATTAAAAATTGAATTTATTGTAATGAAATTTTAGGCTATATTTGTCGTGTTAAATAACATAGGTATTATAGTTTGATTTTGATTATTTTTATGGTTATATAAAATTTGACACCCCTGACTTCGAATCCTGGATACGCCTGTAGACACCCCGCCTTGGACCTCTCACTTTGATTGCATACAAAGTATTTTTATTTAACTCATTTTCGTTAATTTCTGTTACTTCGGTTAAGTTCCTAACTGATTCCGTTAGTTTTGGACTAAACTGCATAACAGAGTTAACTTTTAGGGTCATTCTGTCATTCTGTCCTTTTCTGCCGCGGGCGCTTCCGGAACTGTTAACGGGCTGCGCGCGCGTCTCGCCCCAAAAGCGGGACTCGCGCGCTTCCCACTTTGGCAGTAACGGATTGCACCTTATTTCCCTCCTTTTCCTAGTTTACAAAATAACCTCTTTTTACATCCAAGTTCATCCACCCTTTGTTCCAAAAACTCCCAATCCTTTATTCTAGCCTTTTCATTAAAAAACAAAATATTTCTTTTTATTATTATTTGATTTTCTTTATTTATTTCATTTATTATTTTATTTATCTTATTTTCTATTGGTCAATTCCTTCTCACATGGATTGACCAATTTCCCTCCAACCTTTCCCTCTTTTTTTTACCTATAAAAACCATCATCTTCTACCTTAGAAAGGGACTCTTTTGAGACTCTTTGGACCAACTTCATCTTCCCTACAAAAACTATACACAAGTTCTCTCAACACATTTTCCCTACAAACAAACACTACACAAAGTGTTGCACAACCATTTCTCTACAAACAACACCATCTTCAAGTCAAAGTCTAAGGTCCTCTTTTCTAAATGTACTTTTATTATTCTTCTCTTTTATTCTAGTCTTACTAGTATGCAATCCCCATCAATTGGGGCATGACCAAATGACCACTTTACTACATTAAAGTTGGTTAAGGTTATCTCCCTACATTTTAATCTCTACTTTAATTTCCTATACATTTCTTAATGTAATTGTTTAGCATAAATTTATAAATAAAACAATTCTCTTTTCTTCCCCTTTTTCTTTACATTATAATTGTTAGCACTGTTAATAAATTGAAGGACATTTAGCATTAGAACACCAATAGTAGCAATACCCGCATAAGCGGGGCGGAGTGGGTGTTTAAGTACTTCCCACTCCGTCACCTAACCCCCGAACCCTTCTCTCCCGAATCTCTGGTTTTGTACGTAAATTAGGCTATTTCTAGGTTTTTCTTATGTTCCCTTAAAAACATAGGTGGCGACTCTAAACAATCTAAAACAAGTTAGACATCCTAGGATAATTCACCGCTCTAGCCAAGCGGTGGTTTCCCGGGGTATCTACAGTGGCGACTCCGCTGGGGACGATTTAGAGGGTTAAACTTGCGTTCTTAACTTTTGGTGTTCTTATTACTGTTTTCTGGGCATTCTGGTAAAAAGGGTGGGAAGCGCGCGCCTCTGGCCTCCTTGGCCTAAAGCGCGCGCGTCCGACCCCAATTACCAGAATCGCCCGTCTTCCTTCTTGTCCTTCCATTCCATGTTTCTGTGCTAACAAATTCTGCAGGGGAAAGCATTTTTATTTAGGGTCAAGGCAATCCCTTGAACCCGCTGATTTACAGGTTGTTACCCAGATGCGGGCGCCTCTGCCCCTCTTTGTCCAACGCGCGCGCCTTCCGCTTAGGCCACCCAATGCGCGCGCTTCTGGGCGCATTCCCAGAACAGAACAGTGCACAGAAAACAGAACAGAGCAGAATGACAATGTGTGGGCACCGGGCCTGCACAGAACTTCTTTTATTTTCTGTTTGTTTTATCGGTCACACGGGTGATTCGAAAGTTGTAATTATGTGCTTATTTGTTTTTTTTATTTCTTTTGAAAAAAAAAAATGTTTTGTCACATGTTAGACCTCACACTACATGCACATATTCTTATTAATTGCTCACTATCGAGTCGCACAAGTCCAACCCCAAACCCGTCGAGGCCCGTCCTAGAAAGTTTCAAGCTCCACCCGACCTTGACTCTTTCGAAGCGGTCAACCTCAGCCCGTGGCGTAGTTCAAGACTACATGCCGGGGGTGACCTTTAAGCCTCTCTTTAGCCGAGCACAAGCCACACAATTCTAGTCTAGGGTCTAACACTCCGTGACCAAGTCGGTTTTTCATGTGCCGAGATTTCCCTAAACTAATGTCTTCAAATCATATATGCCAACTTGTTGCAATGGACGAAATAAAACTCCGTCCCCAAAAGTGGTTATTTTGGACGAAAATAAAAATCCGTCCCCACATGTATGATTTACTACATTAATTTAGTTTAATCCCGACACATGTAGGTCTCACAAGCGTGGTGGAATCCGATGAGTATATGGGACCGCGAGAAGGTCTATATACTAGTGTGACGATTCCACTATTTTTTCTAGAAACCCCAAAAAGGACTCCGTCCTTCCAACTTTTGTAAATAAAAAAAAAAAAAAAAAAGAGTCATTTTCTTTATATGGTTGAGTCTTTTACGTGTTTGTGGGTTAAATTTATTTTACTCAAAAGGTATTTGTGGGGCCAACCTAAGAACAACCGTGTTCTTTCAATAGGTCCAATGGCTTCCAACGGCAACAACAACAATGGTGGGTACTTCTCCGTGTCCAACGAAAGACTCTTCAACATAATAAGAGCCATGGGGGAACAAATGGATAGACTTTCCGAGGATGCCCGCCGAAAAGACGATTTGTGGCAAGCCCGTTTTGATCTCGAGAGGAAGATTCACAAGGAAGAGGTTTCCGAGCTCAAAGCCCGTTTGCAAGAGCTCACCAACAACAAGGCAAAGTTTAAGGGTAAAGCATGCTCAAGTGGCCCGTACCTCAAAAGCTACAAAGGTACCGCCAACAACCGAGTTTTCACTCCTCTCCTAGGAGTAACCCAAGCCGAAGCATTTGAAACTTGGTGGCAAGTGGAAAGGTCAAGCCTTTGGAGGGGTACAAGCCGAAGACGATACCGAAGAATCATGCACATGGTGAATGGTGCGGCTACCACAAGCATAGTGGCCATACTACCGAAGGGTGCTTCCTTCTCCGAAACATCATCCAAGATTTGTTCGACAACGGCGAATTTACTGTGGGTGAAGAGCAACCTTTAGAGAGTGCCAACATGCAAGAACTCATCAAAGAAGAATTATTTGGTTTCGAAATGGGGCTTCTACAAGAAATCATGCCACAAGGAGACTACAACGACAATGGGGACTACAACAACAATCTCCGTTTCTCTTTCTCTACCTAGTAATAGGAATTAAAAAAAAAAAAAAAGAGTCAAAGTCCTCTTAAGTGTATATTAAGTTTTCTTTGTCCAATTAATGTGAAATTTTGAGTCAAGTCTCATCATCAAATAAAAAGTCGTTCTTGTCTTCAGACACTCTTCTAAGTTGTTCAATCTAATTCTTGGCAAAATGATGAAAAGATGTCTAAACGAGTTTTGGAATGAAGGCCATCACTTGAACGCCTAGGGGCTAAACATTGTGACGAAGGCAACATCATCAACGACGAAGACAAAGCCAAGACATCAAAGGTGAAGCAACAACCATGGAGAAAAATCAAGCAATGTTTCAAAGGGGGGATTAAAAAAAAAAAAAAAAAAAATGCTCGCTAGGTTGAACTCTTCAAATCAACCTAGGCAAAAGTTAGAGCACAAAAAAAAAAAAAAAAAAATCCCCCTCAATCAAAGAAGTTCACATCAAGGTCAACATCATTCCATCCACCAAAGGAGGCCGAAGCTACACGACGAAGCAACAATTCCATCCCGAAGAATGGAGAATTCACAAGAACTACGGTGACCTGAGCCTCTACACTGGAGGAACGTAGGCAACCTTCGGGTCCGGTCTCATGCAAGAAAGAAGATATGTTTAGCCCTATCGCGTTATGGTGATTGGCCTTCATCTCGAACTTGTCAAGACATCTTTGTACGATTCATTTGCCAATGAATTAATCACCAAAAAGATTTAACAACTTTCTTAGATTTGGAATCATTTCGCGTTCCTTGTCGAGTCTAGGGACTTCTATTCTTTTTGCATACTCCCAATTTCTTGCAATCAAATTGGGGCTTTCCTTCTCTTCTCTCTTAATGACTTACTTGCCTTCATGAGTCATTCAAAAAACGGTCAAATACATGAAGTCAATACTAGGGACACTTCCCTAATCAAGTCAATGTCACTCACCTTTAGTGACAAGAGGTCTCCACCGCAAAATCACATGTCTTATCTCCTCAGCTAGAGTCAATGCACACTCCCTCATTAATCAAGTCAAAATGAAGACGCAAAAGAGATGTCCGCTAGATTGAAAACCCGAAAGGGCGGTCTAGGCAAAAAACAGGGTGCGTCATAAAAAAAAAAATTAGAGAGTGAGAGAGAGAAGGGAAAGAGAAATGGAGATCTTCGGCCTCTAAAGAAGACAACTGCACGAGCTCTACGTTGGATCTCCTCAGCAAGTCAATTCCCCACCGAGTCAACTTTGGGATTGCAAAAGGCTCGACAAGATATGGCATCATCAAAGGTTGTCTTGGGTTATTGGTATCATTCTCTAGCAGTGTGCATTATTGGGTTCATGAAAAGAAGGTCCGTGGTAACCAAGACCCTTCCGAGAATGAGCCCATCACAAAAGGGCACGAGGTTGAACAAATAACCCATAGCTAGTCAATTGGCTTGGGCAGCAAATAGCAACAACATGTGTCTCAGTTTTCAAAGCTTCTTCAAGTATGTGCTTCTAAAGTACGCCGAAAGGCTCCTGAGAAATGGAGTAGCTTTTGCCATGTCCTCTCATGTTTGTTCCCTCGCACGAGGATGAGTCACTCTTGCTTTGCTCAACAAATGGTGACGCCCTAGGGGCTATGTGACTCAAGGACATGGACTTCTTTTGCTTCACTTGATAATCAATACGCCCTAGAGGCTATGTTCGAGAAAGATGTGTGAGACTATCCTCAAAGTCTCCCAAAAGGGATGTCAAAAAGCCCTCTTGTCGCGTGTGCCCGTGCTCGTTCCCCCAATCAAGGATGAACCTTTCTCGCAATCAATGATGGCACTCTAAGGGCTACGGTCAAGTCTTAAAGGCTCCCTCGGCAAAGAGCAATTAACTCCCCAGCAGTATCCCCAGCCAAGTCATGTGCAACATTGGAAGCTTCCTCAATTCGGTACCGAAGGTCTCAAAGGGCTTCGCAATCTACAATCTTTTGGGCTACGGCATTACAATAATTCAAGCAAAGGGCAATATTGGGGCTTCGCAACCGACAGTGTTTTGGGGACAACAATGCTCAAGCAATGCAATGTGGAATAGTCTTATGGCTCCATGAAAGGGATCAAGCTTCAAGAGTCTCTCAACACTTCCAGTCAAAAGGCCCCTTGGTTTTAAATGAAGGCTCCAATGATATGAATGAATTTGATAATTCTTGTTAGAACTTACAACGAGATTATGAAGGAAGTCTTAGGGAAAAGGAAAAGATTCAATATGCTAAACTCTAATCAAAACAGGGTTATAGCGGGAAATGCCACGGCCAATCCCAATGTTTCTGCAATTAAGCACCCCCTTCTCCAAGATCAAAAGCACAAGGTGCAGCTCAGATAAAGTTGGGACACAGCACTAGTTGCATCCGAAGATCCATCATTAGTTCAACTCAAGAAGAGTCAAGCAAGCATACTCATTTGGGACTTTATCACACCAAGACCTTATCATCCGTGACCTCGACGGCATCGCAAGACATTACTGCATCTTTTGACATAAGCCCTCCGCCATTTGGGTATCAACCACAATGAGGCCATTCATCTCCCCAGTAAGAGCAAGAAGGGGATCTCTATCAAGAATTCTACCCGACGGTACATCCGCGCTCAATGCCGAGCAGATCACAAGATAATTTGGGAACTTTACAATGAAAGGTCTTCACATTTCACCATCTCCAAGCCCGCAAGCAACAAGTCCATGACATTTGGGGCTTAGAAATCTCTCGAAGCTTGGAGCTTGCTCACGTCAACAACAAAGGGCGATTTACTCGAATGGACCAAAGAGCTGATTTATCTTGGAGCTATGCAAGTCACTCCAAATTTGGCATCAAAGGCGATCTAGGGGCTTCACAATCAGCGACCCCTTATCTCGGCATCAAAAGTCTTTTCAAGCCCCATAATCGACAAATCTCTTGGGGCTAGACAACAATATTCGTCAGACACACCGGCGGGGTTAGACATCAATCTTCGTTGGGCACACCGGCGGGGTTAGACATCAATCTTCGTTGGGCACGGCGACGACAACGACAGAATTCAAGCAAGGCAATCCGGACTTCGATCGCACATGACTTGATCTTGGGTTGGCTTTAGAAACACACAATGGCTAAAATGGTTCACCCACGAACTAAAAATCCTTTTCTCGCATGTGTACATATTCTTTTCCTTCTAAAAAAAAAAATAAATAAAAAAATATTTTCTCTTTTTCTTTTTCTTTACTTGCGTATAAGTATGCGCTCCATAGCTTCTTCCCCAGAATTCTCCATCATCCTTGAACTACGCTGGTCTGATTCCCTTCAAGGGATACGTAGGCAGCCTTTGGCACGACCAACCCATCATCCAGAGTACCATCTCGCCAACCCATCATCAAGAGCGTTCTCTCATCAACATCCAAAGAATGGACATTCTCCATCAAAGCATCCTCCACGGACATCAGAAATCCATCTCCACTCAAGCGGCAATGGTAAGTGAAGGTATGAATACATCCAATGCTTTCCTCAAAATCACACCACACACAAGATCACTCTCTACATTCTTACTTCTCTCTCATTGCAAGGGTGTTCCAAAATCCCATCACACCACGAGCACAATTTCTCTCTCTTCATTGCACACTTCATCCATCTTCTTGCAAGAACACATATACCTGTCAAGCACACACATAACAGGTACCACCGCGAGGTCAAACAGCATCTGCAACTCGAGGCACTTCATCCCCAGCAGAAAATGGTCCTCAGTCAACCATGCCCGCATCCCCGCAAAAGTCAACTGCAACGCCAAACAGCACACGGCTTCAAAGCAGCAATTCGTCAAAGGTTCACTAACGGCCTCATCAACGGATTTAACTAACGGATTCGACAACAAAGGTTCACTAACGGCCTCAAAGGTTCACTAACGGCCTCATCAACGGATTTCACTAACGGATTCGTCAACAAAGGTTCACTAACGGCCTCGAAGGTTCACTAACGGCCTCATCAACGGATTTCACTAACGGATTCGACAACAAAGGTTCACTAACGGCCTCGAAGGTTCACTAACGGCCTCATCAACGGATTTCATTAACGGATTCGCCAACAAAGGTTCACTAACGGCCTCGAAGGTTAACTAACGGCCTCATCAACGGATTTCACTAACGGATTCATCAACAAAGGTTCATTAACGGCCTCGAAGGTTCACTAACGGCCTCATCAACGGATTTCACTAACGGATTCGACAACAAAGGTTCACTAACGGGCTCGAAGGTTCACTAACGGCCTCGTCAACGGATTTCACTAACGGATTCGTCAACAAAGGTTCACTAACGGCCTCAAAGGTTCACTAACGTCCTCATCAACGGATTTCACTAACGGATTCGTCAACAAAGGTTCACTAACGGCCTCGAAGGTTCACTAATGGCCTCATCAACGGATTTCACTAACGGATTCGTCAGCAAAGGTTCACTAACGGCCTCATTCGAAGGTTCACTAACGGCCTCATCAAACGGATTTCACTAACGGATTCGTCAACAAAGGTTCACTAACGGCCTCGAAGGTTCACTAACGGCCTCATCAACGGATTTCACTAACGGATTCGTCAAAAGGTTCACTAACGGCCTCCTCAAAGGTTCACTAACGGCCTCCTCAAAGGTTCACTAACGGCTTCTTCAAAGGTTCACTAACGGCCTCCTCAAAGGTTCACTAACGGCCTCTTCAAAGTTTCACTAACGGCCTCAAGGTTCACTAACTGCCTCCTTAAAGGTTCACTAACGGCCTCATTCAAAGGTTCACTAACGGCCTCATTCAAGGGTTCACCAACGGCATCGAAGGTTCACTAACGGCCTCCTCAAAGGTTCACTAACGGCCTCAAGGTTCACTAACGGCCTCCTCAAAGGTTCACTAACGGCCTCATTCAAGGGTTCATTAACGGCCTCAAGGTTCACTAACGGCCTCATTCAAAGGTTCACTAACGGCCTCCTCGAAGGTTCACTAACGGCCTCATTCAAAGGTTCACTAACGGCCTCACTCAACGGATTCAGCCGGCAGGTTTACCAACGGATCATGCCACCCCCCTCTATCAACAAAAGACGCTCACACAGGGAGCGCACCCCTATCTCTAGGAATTTCAAATTACTGCTTTCATCGAGTCTTTGCTTTCTTTTCTTTCTTTTTCTTTGTCGATGTCCTCGGCGGGTGTTTTTACTTTCGTCGACGCGTTTTGCTTTGCAATCCACGTCGCCGAGGGGCTCTGTAGACACCCCGCCTTGGACCTCTCACTTTGATTGCATACAAAGTATTTTATTTAACTCATTTTTGTTAATTTATGTTACTTCGGTTAAGTTCCTAACTGATTCCGTTAGTTTTGGACTAAACTGCATAACAGAGTTAACTTTTAGGGTCATTCTATCATTTTGTCCTTTTATGCCGCGGGCGCTTCCGGAACTGTTAACGGGCTGCGTGCGCGTCTCGCCCCAAAAGCGGGACTCGCGCGCTTCCCACTTTAGCAGTAACGGATTGTACCTTATTTCCCTCATTTTCCTAGTTTACAAAATAACCTCTTTTTACATCCAAGTTCATCCACCCTTTGTTCCAAAAACTCCCAATTCTTTATTCTAGCCTTTTCATTAAAAAACAAAATATTTCTTTTTATTATTATTTGATTTTCTTTTATTTATTTCATTTATTATTTTATTTATCTTATTTTCTATTGGTCAATTCCATCTCACATGGATTGACCAATTTCCCTCCAACCTTTCCCTCTCTTTTTTACCTATAAAAACCATCATCTTCTACCTTAGAAAGGGACTCTTTTGAGACTCTTTGGACCAACTTCATCTTCCCTACAAGAACTATACACAAGTTCTCTCAACACATTTTCCCTATAAACAAACACTACACAAAGTGTTGCACAACCATTTCTCTACAAACAACACCATCTTCAAGTCAAAGTCTAAGGTCCTCTTTTCTAAAGGTACTTTTATTATTCTTCTCTTTTATTCTAGTCTTACTAGTATGCAATCCCCATCAATTGGGGCATGACCAAATGACCACTTTACTACATTAAAGTTGGTTAAGGTTATCTCCCTACATTTTAATATCTACTTTAATTTCCTATACATTTCTTAATGTAATTGTTTAGCATAAATTTATAAATAAAACAATTCTCTTTTCTTCCTCTTTTTCTTTACATTATAATTGTTAGCACTGTTAATAAATTGAAGGACATTTAGCATTAGAACACCAATAGTAGCAAGACCCGCATAAGCGGGGCGGAGTGGGTGTTTAAGTACTTCCCACTCCGTCACCTAACCCCCGAACCCTTCTCTCCCGAATCTCTGGTTTTGTACGTAAATGGTGTTCTTATTTCTAGGTTTTTCTTATGTTCCCTTAAAAAATAGGTGGCGACTCTAAACAATCTAAAACAAGTTAGACATCCTAGGATAATTCACCGCTCTAGCCAAGCTGTGGTTTCCCGGGGTATCTACAACGCCACTGATTGCCGGAGAGTTTTTCTTTCCCATTTTCCTTTACTCCTGTTTCCATTTAGTCCCTTCTTGAATCCCATTGTACACATCTCCATCAAATTCTTATTTTCAGGATTTTCAAGATTTCTTCATCACAAAATCAAGTTTCCAATTTGTAGATCTGATTTCAACAATTTTTGTCCGGCAAGATAAAATAAAATATTGGTTGATTTCATCTTTTATAGTGTGAGAATACTTAACTTAGAATTTTTGAAATTTGGTGATATAGTATATCCAAATTTAGGATTTGTGTCTTTTAGCGATTTTTGTTTTCATTTGATCGAATAATCTTTTGCTTTCACTTGTTATATGTCGTAGTTCTCGTTTATTATGTTTTTTTTTTTATCATAATAAGATTCCCCAAATCATCTCATCTAGATTTTCCATTTTCTGGTCATTTTAGAGTAGATATGTGTGTTGTACTTTGTATTCTCTCCGTAGTTGAGAGCCATTGTTTTCTTTCCGTAGTTGAGAGCCATTGTTGTCTACATTTATTTGATATTGTTGTTCTGGGGAAGCATGGTTGGCGACTTTTCGTTGACCCATATATAGCCAAGATTTGAATCGAGGGGCGTCAAGATATAACATACTCTCTTGGTCCCAGAAAGCTAGTCCATCTTTTTTCGTTGTTACTATGAATGAACTTTGAGCAATAATCTAAACTACTTTTAGTTATCCTAATGAAAATTTACAACTTGTTATTGCTACACCGTTATAAATATCTGTTAGTGTTGGTGCCCTAGGCACGTTTATTTAAACGTTCTGTATGTTATCATTTTATTCATATTAATAAAGATATGTTTTGATTATTATTGTTGTTCATGTTTACTTATAATAATCTCCGTCCCTAGTACTTATGAAGCACTAGTATAAGTCTAGATGATCATGTGATGATCATGTTAGACTTATGGGTACTTGTTGGAGAACAAGGTGCTGGACATGACCCGCTCTATGAGATTTATGTCATGGTTAATGTCATATATAGATCTCATATTAGTTATATCATTTGAATCCTTAGACATTAAGTTATTATAGTCTTCCACTTGATGAACATTATGTTTGACATATTCAAACGCTACCTTTAACCAGGAAGTTATAAAGGGTATGATTGGCATATTCGAATTCACGTAGGGAAGAATAATAACCTAAATGGATTTGTCCATCTTCGGAGAGATGTCAAGTTTGGGACCCTCGTAGAATGATGTTGATGAAATGTTTGGCCAAACTCAAGTGAATTGATTGGATCAATGTCATTTGGATTATCAACATATTCGGGATCGAGAAAGTATTGAACAAAAACAAGTTGACTCAATGACCATGACTTGTGCTCAATGACATCGTAGACAAATGGATTGTGGCATGTTCTATAAAGGAATGTGAACTTGTATATAGTTACATTATTTGGGTAGGTATGACGGTTTGTTAGAACCTAATCATATCTTATGGGTTTATGTTTAAACCCATTGCCAATTTAGTGTAATCCTATAGGGTCACACACAATTAGAACGAATTGATAAAAGGCAAAAAGGGCATTTTCTGGTCTGGTCACTTGTTACCTATTTGGAATAGGTGAAACAAGTATAAAAACATCCTCTAGTTGCCCTAATCAGTACATAACTGTAGACACCCCGCCTTGGACCTCTCACCCCGATTGCATACAAAGTATTTTTATTTAACTTATTTTTGTTGATTTCTGTTACTTCGGTTAAGTTCCTTACTGATTCCGTTAGTTTTGGACTAAACTGCATAACAGAGTTAACTTTTAGGGTCATTCTGTCCTTTTCTGCCGCGGGCGCTTCCGGAACTGTTAACGGGCTGCGCGCGCGTCTCGCCCCAAAAGCGGGACTCGCGCGCTTCCCATTTTGGCAGTAACGGATTGCACCTTATTTCCCTCTCTTTTCTTATTTGCAACATCTCTTTCTTGATCACAAAAGACTTCTTTTCTCATCCACATTCATCCCCCCTAGTTTTATAACCTCCAATCCCATTATTCTAGCAATCTCTTTAAAACAAAATAATTCATTTTTATTTTATTTGATTTTCTTTTATTTATTTCTTTCATTTATTATTTTATTTATCTTATTTTCTATTGGTCAATTCCATCTCACATGGATTGACCAATTTCCCTCCAACCTTTCCCTCTCTTTTTTACCTATAAAAACAATCATCTTCTACCTTAGAAAGGGACTCTTTTTACACTCTTTGGACCTTAATCTCACATTTTCACTACACCTACACTATACACAATTCTCTACACAAATTCTCCAACAAGAGTTTCTATACAACAAATTGTTCTACAACGATTTCATTACAACAACAACACTTTCAAGTCAAGGTTCCAAGTCCTCTTTCTCAAGGTACAACTCCATTTTCTTCCTTTGTTTTCTTCTTCTTGATGTATGCAATCCCCATTAATGGGACATGACCAACATGACTACTTCACATATTGAAGTTAGTTAAGGTTATCTCCCTACATTTTAATCTTAACTTTAATTCACCATGTTAATTTCTCTTCATCTCTTAATGTAATTCTTTAACATTACTTGTTACATGTAATCTTTATCATTAAATAAATAAAACAATTCTATTTTATTTCCCCTTTATTTCCCCTTTTCTTCTCATCACAATTGTTAGCACATTTCTATTTAATTAATTGAAGGACATGTAAATATTAGAACACCAATAGTAGCAAGACCCGCGTAAGCGGGGCGGAGTGGGTGTTTAAGTACTTCCCACTCCGTCACCTAACCCCCGAACCCTTCTCTCCCGAATCTCTGGTTTTGTACATAAAATAGGCTATTTCTAGGTTTTTCTTATGTTCCTTTAAAAATATAGGTGGCGACTCTAAACAATCTAAAACAAGTTAGACATCCTAGGATAATTCACCGCTCTAGCCAAGTTGTGGTTTCCCGGGGTATCTACAGTGGCGACTCCGCTGGGGACTTATTAGAGGGTTAAACTTGCGTTCTTAACTTTTGGTGTTCTTATTACTGTTTTCTGGGCATTCTGGTAAAAAGGGTGGGAAGCGCGCGCCTCTGGCCTTCTTGGCCTAAAGCGCGCGCGTCCGACCCCAATTACCAGAATCGCCCGCCTCCTTTCTTGTCCTTCAATTCCATGTTTCTGTGCTAACAATTTCTGCAGGGGAAAGAATTTTTTATTTAGGGTCAAGGCAATCCCTTAAACCCACTGATTCGCAGGTACTGCCCAGAATCGGGCGCATCTTCCCCTCTTTGTCTACCGCGCGCGCCTTCCGCATAGGCCACCCAATGCGCGCGCTTCTGGGCGCATTCCCAGAACAGAACAGTGCACAGAAAACAGAACAGAGCAGAATGACAATGTGTGGGCACCGAGCCTGCACAGAACTTCTTTTATTTTCTGTTTGATTTATCGGTCACACGGGTGATTCGAAAGTTGTAATTATGTGCTTATTTGTTTTTTTTTTTATTTCTTTTGAAAAAAAAATGTTTTGTCACATGTTAGACCTCACACTACATGCACATATTCTTATCAAATGCTCACTATCGAGTCGCACAATGTTCAACCCCAAACCCGTCGAGGCCCATCCTAGAAAGTTTCAAGCTCCACCCGACCTTGACTCTTTCGAAGCGGTCAACCTCAGCCCGTGGCGTAGTTCAAGACTACATGCCGGGGGTGACCTTTAAGCCTCTCTTTAGCCGAGCACAAACCACACAATTCTAGTCTAGGGTCTAACACTCCGTGACCAAGTCGGTTTTTCATGTGCCGAGATTTCCCTAAACTAATGTATTCAAATCATACATGCCAACTTGTTGCAATGGACGAAATAAAACTCCGTCCCCAAAAGTGGTTATTTTGGACGAAAATAAAAATCCGTCCCCGGATGTATGATTTACTATATTAATTTAGTTTAATCCCGACACATGTAGGTCTCACAAGCGTGGTGGAATCCGATGAGTATATGGGACCGCGAGAAGGTCTATATACTAGTGTGACGATTCCACTATTTTTCTAGAAACCCCAAAAAGGACCACGTCCTTCCGACTTTTGTAAATAAAAAAAAAAAGAGTAATTTTCTTTATATGGTTGAGTCTTTTTCGTGTTTGTGGGTTAAATTTATTTTACTCAAAAGGTATTTGTGGGGCCAACCTAAGATCAACCGTGTTCTTTCAATAGGTCCAATGGCTTCCAACGGCAACAACAACAATGGTGGGTACTTCTCCGTGTCCAACGAAATAATCTTCAACATAATAAGAGCCATGGGGGAACAAATGGATAGACTTTCCGAGGATGCCCGCCGAAAAGACGATTTGTGGTAAGCCCGTTTTGATCTCGAGAGGAAGATTCACAAGGAAGAGGTTTCCGAGCTCAAAGCCCGTTTGCAAGAGCTCACCAACAACAACCGAGTTTTCACTCCTCTCCTAGGAGTAACCCAAGCCGAAGCATTTGAAACTTTGGTGGCAAGTGGAAAGGTCAAGCCTTTGGAGGGATACAAGCCGAAGACGATACCAAAGAATCATGCACATGGTGAATGGTGCGGCTACCATAAGCATAGTGGCCATACTACCGAAGGGTGCTTCCTTCTCCGAAACATCATCCAAGATTTGTTCGACAACGGCGAATTTACTGTGGGTGAAGAGCAACCTTTAGAGAGTGCCAACATGCAAGAACTCATCAAAGAAGAATTATTTGGTTTCGAAATGGGGCTTCTACAAGAAATCATGCCACAAGGAGACTACATCGACAATGGGGACTACAACAACAATCTCCGTTTCTCTTTCTTTACCTAGTAATAGGAATTAAAAAAAAAAAAAAAAAAAAAAAAGAGTCAAAGTCCCTTAAGTGTGCATTAAGTTTTCTTTGTCCAATTAATGTGAAATTTTGAGTCATGTCTCATCATCAAATAAAAAGTCGTTCTTGTCCTCATACACTCTTCCAAGTTGTTCAATCTAATTCTTAGCAAAATGATGAAAAGATGTCTAAACGAGTTTTGGAATGAAGGCCATCACTTGAACGCCTAGGGGCTAAACATTGTGACGAAGGCAACATCATCAACGACGAAGACAAAGCCAAGACATCAAAGGTGAAGCAACAACCATGAAGAAAAATCAAGCAATGTTTCAAAGGGGGGATTAAAAAAATGCTCGCTAGGTTGAACTCTTCAAATCAACCTAGCCAAAAGTTAGAGCACAAAAAAAAAAAAAAAAAAAAAAAAAAATCCCCCTCAATCAAAGAAGTTCACATCAAGATCAACATCATCCCATCCACCAAAAGAGGGCGAAGCTACACGAGGAAGCAACAATTCCATCACGAAGAATGGAGAATCCACAAGAACTACGGTGACCTGAGCCTCTACACTGGAGGAACGTAGGCAACCTGCGGGTCCGGTCTCATGCAAGAAAGAAGATATGTTTAGCCCTAGCGCGTTATGGTGATCGGCCTTCATCTCGAACTTATCAAGACATCTTTGTACGATTCATTTGCCAATGAATTAATCACCAAAAGATTGAACAACTTTCTTAGATTTGGAATCATTTCGCGTTCCTTGTCGAGTCTAGGGACTTCTATTCTTTCTGCATACTCCCAATTTCTTGCAATCAAATTAGGGATTTCCTTCTCTTCTCTCTTAATGGCTTACTTGCCTTCATGAGTCATTCAAAAAACGGTCAAATACATGAAGTCGATACTAGGGACACTTCCCTAATCAAGTCAATGTCACTCACCTTTAGTGACAAGAGGTCTCCACCGCAAAATCACATGTCTTATCTCCTCAGCTAGAGTCAATGCACACTCCCTCATTAATCGAGTCAAAATGAAGACGCAAAAGAGTGCCCGCTAGATTGAAAACCCGAAAGGGCGGTCTAGGCAAAAAACAGGGTGCGTCATAAAAAAAAAATGAGAGAGTGAGAGAGAGAAGGGAAAGAGAAATGGAGATCTCTGGCCTCTAAAGAAGACAACTACACAAGCTCTACATTGGATCTCCTCAGCAAGTCAATTCCCCACCGAGTCAACTTTGAGATTGCAAAAAGATCGACAAGATATGGCACCATCAAAGGTTGTCTTGGGTTATTGGTATCATTCTCCAGCAGTGTGCATTCTTGGGTTCATGAAAAGAAGGCCCGTGGTAACCAAGACCCATCCGAGAACGAGCCCATCACAAAAGGGCACGAGGTTGCACAAATAACCCATAGCTAGTCAATTGGCTTGGGCAGCAAATAGCAACAACATGTGTCTCAGTTTTCAAAGCTTCTTCAAGTATGTGCTTCTAATGTACGCCGAAAGGCTCTTGAGAAATGGAGTAGCTCTTGCCATGTCCTCTCATGTTTGTTCCCTCGCACGAGGATGGATCACTCTTGCTTTGCTCAACAAATGGTGACGCCCTAGTGGCTATATGACCCGAGAACAAGGGCTTCTTTTGACAATCAACAAGCCCTAGGGGCTATGCTCGAAAAAGATGTGTGAGACTATCCTCAAAGTCTCTCAAAAGGGATGTCAAAAAGCCCTCTTGTCACGTGTGCCCGTGCTCATTCCCCTAATCAAGGATGGACCTTTCTCGCAATCAATGATGGCACTCTAGGGGCTACGGTCAAGTCTTAAAGGCTCCCTCGGCAAAGTGCAATTAACTCCCCAGCAGTATCCCCAGCCAAGTCATGTGCAACATTGGAAGCTTCCTCAATTCGGTACCGAAGGTCTCCAAGGGCTTCACAATCTACAATCTTTTGGGCTACGGCATTACAGTAATTCAAGCAAAGGGCAGTATTAGGGTTTCGCGACCGACGGTCTTTTGGGCAACAATACTCGAGCAAGTGCAATGTGGAATAGTCTTATGGCTCCATGAAAGGGATCAAGCTTCAAGGGTCTCTCAACACTTCAAGTCAAAGGCCTCTTGGTTTTAAATGAAGACTCCGATGTTATGAATGAAGTTGATGATTTTTGTTAGAACTCACAGCGAGATTTTGAAGGAAGTCTTAGAGAAAAGGAAAAAGATTCAATATGCTAAACTCTAGTTGCATCCGAAGATCCGTCATTAGTTCAACTCAAGAAGAGTCAAGCAAGCATACTCATTTGAGACTTTATCACGCTAAGACCTTATCCTCCGCGACCTCGACGCCACCGCAAGACGTTACTGCATCCTTTGGCATAAGCCCTCAGCCATTTGGGTATCGATCACAATGAGGCCATTCATCTCCCCAGTAAAAGCAAGAAGGAGATCTCTATCAAGAATTCTACCAAACGGTACATCCGCTCTCAATGCCGAGCCAATCACGAGATAATTTGGGGCTTTACAATGAAAGGTCTTCACATCCCGCCATCTACAAGCCCACGACACTTGGGCTTTTCAATCTCTCGAAGCTTGGCATCAACGATCTCCTTTTGGGGCTGGCTCACTACAACAACAAAGGGAGATTTACTCGAATGGGCCAAGAGCTGATTTATCTTGGAGCTATGCAAGTCCCTCAAAATTTGGCATCAAAGGCATTCTAGGGGCTTTACAATCAGCAACCCCTCATCTCGGCATCAAAAGCCTTTTGAAGCCCCATAATCGACAAATCTCTTGGGGCTAGACATCAATCTTCGTTGGGCACACCGGCGACAACAGAATTCAAGCGAGGCAATCCGGACTTCGACTGAACATGACTTGATCTTGGGTTGGCTTCACAAGCACACAATGGTTAAAATGGTTCACCCACGAACTAAAAAAAAAAAAATATTTTCCTCACATGTGTGCATATTCTTTCCTTTCTAATCTAAAAAAAAAAAAAAGATTTTTCTTTTTCTTTTTCTCCTTATATGTGCAAAAGTATGTGCTTTACTTTGCCTTGCTCCTAGCTTCTCCTCCAGCATTCTCCATCATCCTTGAACTACGCTGGTCTGATTCCCTTCAAAGGATACGTAGGCAGCCTTTGGCACGACCAACCCATCATTCAGAATGTCATCTCAACAACATTCCATCGAAGGCAACGGCAGTCCATCATCTTCATCAAAAGTATCAACATCCTTCGGCAATCCATCTCCAATCAAGCGGCAATGGTAAATGAAGGTATGAATGCATCCGAGGCTTTCCTCAAATCACACCGCACACAAAAGCAATTTCTTCATTCTTGCAAATCTCTCTCTCATTGCAAAACTGCTTTCAAATCACAGTGCACCACGAGCACAATTTCTCTCTTCATTTCACACTTCATGCATCTTCTTGCACTAGCACATATACCTGCAAAGCACATAACAGGTACCACCGCAAAGTCAATCAGCATCTGCAACTCGAGGCACTTCATCCCCAGCAGAAAATGGTCCACAGTCAACCATGCCCGCATCCCCGCAAAAGTCAACTGCAACGCCAAACAGCACACGGCTTCAAAGCAGCAATTCGTCAAAGGTTCACTAACGGCCTCATCAACGGATTTCACTAACGGATTCGTCAATAAAGGTTCACTAACAGGCTCGAAGGTTCACTAACGGCCTCATCAACGGATTTCACTAACGGATTCGTCAAAAGGTTCACTAACGGCCTCCTCAAAGGTTCACCAACGGCCTCCTCAAAGGTTCACTAACGGCCTCTTTCAAAGGTTCACTAACGGCCTCATTCAAGGGTTCACCAACGGCCTCGAAGGTTCACTAACGGCCTCCTCAAAGGTTCACTAACGGCCTCAAGGTTCACTAACGGCCTCCTCAAAGGTTCACTAACGGCCTCTTCAAAGGTTCACTAACGGCCTCCTCAAAGGTTCACTAACGGCCTCCTCAAAGGTTCACTAACGGCCTCAAGGTTCACTAACGGCCTCCTCAAAGGTTCACTAACGGCCTCATTCAAAGGTTCACTAACGGCCTCATTCAAGGGTTCACCAACGGCCTCGAAGGTTCACTAACGGCCTCCTCAAAGGTTCACTAACGGCCTCCTCAAAGGTTCACTAACGGCCTCATTCAAAGGTTCACTAACGACCTCATTCAAGGGTTTACCAACGGCCTCGAAGGTTAACTAACGGCCTCCTCAAAGGTTCACTAACGGCCTCAAGGTTTACTAACGGCCTCCTCAAAGGTTCACTAACGTCCTCATTCAAAGGTTCACTAACGGCCTCATTCAAGGGTTCACCAACGGCCTCGAAGGTTCACTAACGGCCTCATTCAAAGGTTCACTAACGGGCTCACTCAACGGATTCAGCCGGCAGGTTTACCAACGGATCATGCCACCCCCCTCTATCAACAAAAGACGCTCATACAGGGAGCGCACCCCTATCTCTAGCAATTTCAAATTACTGCTTTCATCGAGTCTTTGCTTTCTTTTCTTTCTTTTTCTTTGTCGATGTCCTCAGCGGGTGTTTTTACTTTCGTCGACGCGTTTTGCTTTGCAATCCACGTCGCCGAGGGGCTCTGTAGACACCCCGCCTTGGACCTCTCACCCCGATTGCATACAAAGTATTTTTATTTAACTTATTTTTGTTGATTTCTGTTACTTCGATTAAGTTCCTAACTGATTCCGTTAGTTTTGGACTAAACTGCATAACAGAGTTAACTTTTAAGGTCATTCTGTCATTCTGTCATTTTCTGCCGCGGGCGCTTCCGGAACTGTTAACGGGCTGCGCGCGCGTCTCGCCCCAAAAGCGGGACTCGCGCGCTTCCCATTTTGGCAGTAACGGATTGCACCTTATTTCCCTCCCTTTTCTTATTTGCAACATCTCTTTCTTGATCACAAAAGACTTCTTTTCTCATCCACATTCATCTCCCCTAGTTTTATAACCTCCAATCCCATTATTTTATTTATCTTATTTTCTATTGGTCAATTCCATCTCACATGGATTGACCAATTTCCCTCCAACCTTTCCCTCTCTTTTTTACCTATAAAAACCATCATCTTCTACCTTAGAAAGGGACTCTTTTTACACTCTTTGGACCATAATCTCACATTTTCACTACACCTACACTATACACAATTCTCTACACAAATTCTCCAACAAGAGTTTCTATACAACAAATTGTTCTACAACGATTTCATTACAACAACAACACTTTCAAGTCAAGGTTCCAAGTCCTCTTTCTCAAGGTACAACTCCATTTTCTTCCTTTGTTTTCTTCTTCTTGATGTATGCAATCCCCATTAATGGGACATGACCAACATGACTACTTCACATATTGAAGTTAGTTAAGGTTATCTCCCTACATTTTAATCTTAACTTTAATTCACCATGTTAATTTCTCTTCATCTCTTAATGTAATTCTTTAACATTACTTGTTACATGTAATCTTTATCATTAAATAAATAAAACAATTCTATTTTATTTCCCCTTTATTTCCCCTTTTCTTCTCATCACAATTGTTAGCACATTTCTATTTAATTAATTGAAGGACATGTAAATATTAGAACACCAATAGTAGCAAGACCCGCGTAAGCGGGGCGGAGTGGGTGTTTAAGTACTTCCCACTCCGTCACCTAACCCCCGAACCCTTCTCTCTCGAATCTCTGGTTTTGTACATAAATTAGGCTATTTCTAGGTTTTTCTTATGTTCCTTTAAAAACATAGGTGGCGACTCTAAACAATCTAAAACAAGTTAGACATCCTAGGATAATTCACCGCTCTAGCCAAGTTGTGGTTTCCCGGGGTATCTACAATAACATTGTGAAGGCCTCCAAAGAGTTTGAGAGAGTTATTTCTTGTTCTAAGATCTCTTGGGTGAAGAACAAGAACATCACAATATAAATTCCATATAGTTCTAATACAATTGTGAAAGCGTATTTCACAATTTGGTCTAGCAACCAAGATCAAGAAGTTTCTTGATATCTGTTTGAGGTGTGGATACCAATAGAGGGTGAAGCTTATCACCTCCATAGTTCATGTTCATGCTGTTGTTCGTGATCAAGTTTCAAATCTCCACCAAGATTCAAGGCTATTAATCAAAGGCATCAAGGGTTAGTATTCTAGTATTCATTATGCGGTATTTGATTTAATCATATGAATAGATCTATGGGCTTTGGGTTTCATGAAAATTTTAATGCTTTATTCTGCTGCGAATGATCTTAGGAAACCCAACAGTGGTATCAGATCCCCGTTCATATTGATTATTTCAATACATAATCATGTTGTGTGTATATAAATTGTTTATGTGCCTAGAATGATTTGAATATTAGAATTATGATGTTTATGTGGTCTATGCGTTTTATGTGGTTTTTTGTTTTTTGTAAACTTTAATCGCACTATTCAATCGCAATAAAAATTATGGTGGATTTAAAAATTGTTTGGGTTATCAAATTTTGATTGGATCAAAGTTTTGATAATTGATAAATGACTATTTTATAGTCATTTAAGGTCTAAAAAGATAGTTTATTAGCTTTTATTCCGCTTAAATTACCTATTTTATACTCTTTATTTGATATAATGCACTTGGAGAATGTTTTTATGATACAAGCAGGTTTTCAATACATTCTTGAGGAAAAAGGAAGCTAAGGCATCATCTTTGTGAAGGAGGAACGCTTGGCAAAGGAGGAAATAAGCTAGTCCATGAAAAGTCAAAGTTCCAGTCAAAGCAGGGTCTGCTCGTCCGAGCAGTACCCTTGACTCGACCGAGCAAAACTAGTCCAGAAACAGTCTATTCGAAAAAAGGATTGCTCGGCATAGCACTTTTCCTTGACTCGGCCGAGCGCCCCCTGAATCAGCAAAAAGGTGCCTTTTCAAATGGAGACTTCTCAAGGCATCCATCCGGGAAAAATTGCATCCTCTCCTCCAAGGCTTATATATAGAAGTAGAAATCAGTGTTTTAGCTATGTAGAAACATTATAAACTTACTATAGTGAAATTTGTACTAAAAAACATCGAATAATTCTCAGAATTTGTGAAAGATATTCATCATTTCTTGAACAAACTTCTGAGTTTCTCAAGCAATAATATCAAGAGGTTATTTTCAAGTCTTTGTCTCCATTTCAAGTTCAGAATAAGTATCTCTACTCTTTTATCTCAACTTCATCTTATTCTTCTCTTTTTCACAAATGGCTTGTGAGTAATCCCCCTATTTCTTGGGGTTGGAAACTCAAACAAACACTTATATTTACTAATATTCATGCTCTAAATTTACTTTCTTCATCTTAAACAATTCTACTATATCAAACTTTAACGCCTACGACCATGATGACGTCCATGGCTTGTATGAATCTTAGTTAATCAAGGGAAGTACTGATCGGAGAACCTTGATTAATTGATCCATATAGTCAGAACTAAGTTCATTACTCACGAGAGTAGTGTAATGGCTTAGGGATGCTCCTTGAGTGGAAAGTATGCTGATTTTCATAAAGAAAACTTAATGGATTCTTACTAATTATGGGCCATCGAGAGATAGGGCATAATTAGTATGAGAATACAAACGCTACTTGCTTGATCGTGAGAAGTAGTGTAGGCCTAGCATACCATCCTTGTTTTAAAAAATGAAACTCTAAATCTAAAAAGAGCATGACAATTTGATGAATACAATGTTGTTTGTGTCCCAATCCCGAGGATTCCTTAACAATAAGAGTTTTCAATCTAAGCTTTAGTTTTTATTATTATTTTCTAGTCGTGACAAACAATTTTGTACCCCCCAATCATTCTCTTTTCTTTATTCTTTTATACAAAGCAAAAATAATTTTCTAAGTAAAGTTGTCCTCGTGGGAACGACTCGCTCTTGCACTATCTATACTACAAAAACCCGTGCACTTGCGGAATAAACGTAACAAGTTTTTGGCGCCGCTGCCGGGGGACGACGGTTTACTTTCAAAAATTTTTTTTGCTTTTTGTTTTTAGTTTTAGTTTTAATTTTTGTTGATTATCTAACATCCCGTCAAAGAATTTGTGTCTTTAAATTTTTTTTTCATTTAGGTACTCTCGGAGTATATGAAAAGAGCCCGAATCATACTTGAAGAGTTTGATCCGGAACCTGAAAGAACCTTTCACGAAAGGTTAAGAAGACTAAGAGAAGTACTAGAAGAGAATATGGCACGAAACGGTGAAAATAATGAGGGTAATGATGGAGAACCCGCTACACCCTTACCTAGGACCCTTCGGGACTTTGTCAATCCAAGTACCCCGGGGACTAGGACACCCATTGTCATTCCAAATGCCGACGCAGCCCATTTTGAAATTAAGCCTCAACTTCTACACATGGTTATGAACAACCAATTTGGAGGCTCGGCACTTGAAGATCCACACCTTCACATCCAATCCTTCTTGGAGTATTGTGACACCACTCGAGTTCTCGGTGTCATACCCGAAGCGATACGGATGCGCCTTTTTCCATTCTCTTTGAAGGACAAGGCAAAACAATGGTTGAACTCGGTCCCCCACAATTCATTAACAACATGGGACCAAGTTCAGGAAGCTTTTCTTGGACGCTTCTTCCCACCATCCAAGACCGCTCAGATTCGGACTAAGATTACGAATTTTAGTCAAAACAGCGACGAATCTCTCTATGATGCATGGGAAAGGTACAAAGAGCTTCTAAGGATGTGCCCACACCACGGGCTTGAAAAGTGGTTGATTGTCCACACTTTCTACAACGGTCTCACATTCAAAACTAGAGAGACCATCGATGCCGCCGCAGGAGGAGCATTGATGAACAAAGGCGTGGACGAAGCATATGACATGATCAAGAACATTGCATTGAACCACTATCAGTGGTCCAATGAGAGGGAGCAACCGCAAGGGACTCCAGGTAAGTATAATGTTGATGTTGTTACTCTTCTCTCTTCTAAAGTCGATATGCTTCTTAAAAAATTTGAAACTCTTAATGTAAATCCCGTTGCTAGTATAAACATTTTTTGTGAGTTGTGTGGGTCAAACTCACACAACTCCGATGGTTGTGAATTGCTTGCCACTACTTCTAGTGAGCAAGCCAATTTTTTCGCTTCTAATGGACAAAGAGGGGGTATGTATTCGAACACATACAATCCCGAGTGGAAAAATCACCCCAATTTTTCCTATAGAAGCAACAACGTTTTAAACCCTCAACCATCTAATCAAGCCGCCGGGATTCGCACCTAAGAATTTCAATAATTCTTTCCCTCCCCCTAAATCTAAATTAGATCTTCTTATGGATTATGTTGTAGAACAAAATAAAAATCAGGAGACGATCAACAATGAATTTAGGGAAAACTTTAAGGTTTTGAATGCTAGGTTTGACAACTTAGCCGCGCATAATAAGATGCTTGAGAACCAACAAGCTCAACAGGCCAATACCTCACATAGACCACAAGGGAGTCTTCCCGGTCAACCTCAAAGGCCTAATGAGCATGCTAACGTAATAATCTCAATGAGCAAAGAGAACCCAAGTCCGACCCCACCGTTGGTCGAGACTAATAAAGAGATTAAAGACGAGATTAGGTACCCTGGTTTCAATAGATATTTTGATCCTCCTATACCCTATCCTCAAAGATTAATCAAGAAAGGGGTTAATGATCAACATGCTGAGTTTTTGAAAACGTTAAAATCTTTAAATATTAGAGTTCCATATTCTGATGAAGTTAAGGAAATACCTTCTTATGCTAAACCATTGAAAGAAATGATTTTTAAGAAGAAATCTTTAGAGGATTTTGAAAACTTCACTTTGGCGGAAGACGTTAGTGCCATTTTACAAAAGAAGCTTCCGCCAAAGTTAAAAGATCCCGGCACGTTTTCTATCCCTTGTAGTATAGGTAGGTGTAACATGGAAAACGCTATGCTTGATTTGGGGGCTAGCGTAAGTATAATGCCTTTCTCGGTTAGTCAGAGACTAGGTGTGGGGGAACTCCAACCTACCACCATATCTCTACAGTTGGCAGACCGATCCATTCAATACCCAATCGGTATTATGGAGAACATGCCGTGTCGCATAGGGGACCTAATCATCCATGTCGACTTTGTGATCCTCGAAATTGAGGAGGATCAAGATATCCCAGTCATTTTAGGAAGACCTTTTCTTGCAACTGCAGGAGCGATTATTGATGTAAAGAAGGGTACTCTTTCATTAAATGTTGGAAACGAGAAAATAGAATTCAAAAAGAGTACCCCAACTATTGAAAATTCCTGTCATAAATACGAAATTTTGAAAGAAAATCATAAGAACTTAAATGTCATACAATCTATGGATTCCAAGAAGGATCATGTAGATGAATTTACAGCTTATGAAAATCATGTCAAAGAAATGAAGGAAGCAAGGGCAAGTGAAAAGAATATAGACTGGAAGAGGATGCTACATGACGAAGATGAAGGAGATGACATCATAGAAAGGTCAAAGGAAGTAGCACCCAAGAAAACTATGGGATTTCAAACATGCAAAGACTATCATAAATTAATCCCGTCAAAGAAAAAGAATGGATGGCGCATGTGTATCAATCGTAGAGCCTCGAACAATTCACAAGATGTGAAATGGCGTATTGTCAAAGATAACAGGCCATCTCAATACCATGTAATGGCCATTCCAATTAGCAAAAAGGCGTCGAGCTAATGACGTAAAACAAGCATCATCGGGATAATAACCGATGGATTATTTTACTGTTTTTATTTATTTATTTATTTATTTTATATTATTATTTGTATTGTTTTTATTTTTGCAGGTTACAAAAAAAAAAAAAATCAGGTTTCACTCGGCCGAGCACCGTACAAGACGCGGCCGAGCAAAAAGAGGGTCAGAAAGAGGTACATTCAGTAGAGGATCGCTCGGCCGAGTCAAGGAATTCTGCTCGGCCGAGCATATCGGGGTTGACTGGTGACTTTTGGTAAAAGACGGGTCTTTTGATTTTCTTCCCAAATTTTCTTCATCTTCTTCTACTCTTCTTCTCTAAACCCTCTATAAACCCAACACCTTACCCTCTTCTTCCCCAAATTCCGACCAAATCACCATTCTTTCCGACCAAATACCCCATCCCCAACCTTTCTTCACCTCCCAAACACCATATCAACCATCAAAACTCACCAAATCACCCCAAAATTTCCCAAAACCGAAAATTTCCAAAAAAATTGCCAAACCCATAAAATTCATCAATCAAACCCACAATTCTCATCAAATCCCATCTCCATTACACCTCTAAACACCAAACCCACCTCAAAACAACCAATTACTGTCCAATTCACCTGAAATCAAAAACGCTAGATTTTTCCCAAAATTCCAAATTCGGGAAAGATTGAAATTGAAGGCCAAGGTTGATAATATTGGGAATTTTGAAGCTATTGGAGGAGGAAGAACACAGATTGAAGCCCACTCCATCATTAACATTCGGGTAACAAAAAAAAATTTCACTCTTTTTCTCACTAGAATCATTTGGGTTATCTTGCTCTGTTTCTGATTATTGTTGTAATGGAGAGTCGTGGGAAGAGGGCAACTTCTAAGGCATCTAAAGCCTCTGGGAGTGGGACTAAGAAATCAAAGAAGGGTGAGGGTTCAAGTTCGAATTTGGTTCCTACTCTAAACAACTTGGCAATCCAATTTAAATCTAATCCCGAGCTAAAAAGATTTGAAAGGTTAGCAGGAAAAGATGTTAAGCCAACCCAATTCCCAAATTTTGATGCTATGGGGTCATTAGGTATTCAAGGAAATATTTTGAATTTGCACATAGGATTGGAAGCGCAAGATTTCTTGCGATCACAGGCAAAAACTTACGAAAGCATCACCCTCGAATTCCTGAGCACAGTGTCAAAAACGACAAGGGATAGGATAGATTTGGTATCAGGTGACCAATTCGAAGATATTAGAATAACTTTTCGTCTTTTAAATAACTCATATAAGCTTGATTTGGAAGAAATAAATGAAATTCTTGGTTGGCCTTCCCCTAGAAACCTAACAAATGAGATCCCTCCAGAGTTTAATGCGAACCTCTTTTGGTTACAAATCACTGGGCAAACACCTTTTCTTCCTAGAACCGCTAAGGCTTCCTTAATTGTCCACCCCGTTCTCCGCTACATCCATAGAATGTATGCGTGCACTATCTTTGCAAGAGAGGATAAAAGAACAATAAATAGGCCTGAGTTGTTTCTCCTTTGGGCTTTCGTGACTGGATATAGGGGAATTAATCTAGGGAAATGGTTAGTAGACCGTCTTTTGGACCATGTTTCCCCTAATTTCCCTGGGGATATTCATATTGGGGGAATGATAACATTATTTGCTGAATATGTGCACATTGAGATACCTGAGGAAGGACCGAACGCTTGGAAACCAGTTCGAGGTTCAAGGGCATTGGACATAGCTGCCCTTAAAGTGATGAATATAATTTTTGAAGATGAGGAAGGAGGCTATACAATGTATGTTGGAGGAGGAGCAAATAGAAGACCATACACCCATTTACCCAACAACCAATTGCCCATCATCACCTTAAACCAACCTCAAACTTGGATTTTCCCAAGTAATGAAGGACCCAATATTCAACAAAATGAGCCAATGGGAGAGCAACAAGAAGAACCGCAACAACACCACTTCCAAAACCAAATGCCTCACGATTTTTATGACTGATTCAACCAAATGTTCATCCAGCAAAACCAAATGTACCAACAAAATACCCAAATCCTTAACCGACTCGACCAATATTCCAACAATTTTGACCAATTCCGCACCAACATAGAGGATCGGGTCAACAACATTCAAGGAAGAGTTGATTACATTTACAACTATGGAATTGGTAATTGGATGAATTTCAGGCCTCCAAATCCGCCACCATTCTAGTCGGTACCTCTTTCTCCCTCTCCTCTAATTATTCTTGTCCCAATTTTCATTTCTACTTTTCAAAACATTAGGGACAATGTTTTATTTACGTGTGGGGGGGGGGGGTAGTATCTATTTATTTATTTCTTTTCATGTTTTTAGTATTTTATTTTTATATATTGCGAGTAGTTTTATTTTCATAAAAAAAAAAAAAAAAAAAAAAATTGCCAATGCTCCCGTTGATGAGAATGTTATCTCTATTATCATTTGTCTAAAGTAAAATTTTTACCTTTCTAACTTCTACTTCTTAAGAAATTTGATAATAACAACATAGGATTGTATTGGATGGTAAATAGAAAATTTTCAAAATTAATATGAACTTTTAAATCCTATTGAATAGAAGCATTACATTATTATTGAAATTGTGGGCATTTAAGTTTGGATACAATATTCTTGTGAAACTTTTAAAACATTCTTGTATGTACATATCAAAACTCCCATTTATTTTCTTTTCCAAATATTTACAAAATTGTTATGCTTTTCACGAATCACAAAAACTTTTCCATTTCCACTTTCAAGGCTAAATAAATCAATATAACCTTCTTGTAAATTGTCCACTCAAATATCTAAATGAATATATCATTATAGAGTGTGACAATTTAAAAAACAAGAAACTCAATTGCCACGTTTAAATCATAATAATCAATAGCCTTTTTCCACTATCATCCTCCGCCTATTCTTTTTGTGATTCAAAGAGCATAATAAATTTTGGACATATTTGTTAAGGAATAAAATCTTAGTCTAAGAAATGTACTTCCAAGAATGAAAAATTTCTTCACAAAACACTCTAAAAGAGTAACCTTAATTATCAATTCATTCTTGTGTCCCACAAATTCATTTGGTTATCTCAATATGCTCTTATTCAATGGTATTTATTCATGTCATATTAGCATTCAAACTCTTCTATTTGCTTTCCAATATCATCCTACCTTCTTCTTCACAAATTTCTTAAGACGAAAAATTTAGAAGGAAAGAATTTTATAAATGCAATATTTTATAACAATATTCTGAGGGAACATTGAAGACCTTTCTTGTTTTTTTTTTACTAATGTCATTTTCACTCCTCTCTTTTCAAATATTTAACTTGCTCGAGGACAAGCAAGATTCTAGTGTGGGGGAGTTGATAAATGACTATTTTATAGTCATTTAAGGTCTAAAAAGATAGTTTATTAGCTTTTATTCCGCTTAAATTACCTATTTTCTACTCTTTATTTGATATAATGCACTTGGAGAATGTTTTTATGATATAAGCAGGTTTTCAATACATTCTTGAGGAAAAAGGAAGCTAAGGCATCATCTTTGTGAAGGAGGAACGCTTGGCAAATGAGGAAATAAGCTAGTCCATGAAAAGTCAAAGTTCCAGTCAAAGCAGGGTCTGCTCGGCCGAGCAGTACCCTTGACTCGGCCGAGCAAAACTAGTCCAGAAACAGTCTATTCGAAAAAAGGATTGCTCGGCCGAGCACTTTTCCTTGACTCGGCCGAGCGCCCCCTGAATCAGCAAAAAGGTGCCTTTTCAAATGGAGACTTCTCAAGGCATCCATCCGGGAAAAATTGCATCCTCTCCTTCAAGGCTTATATATAGAAGTAGAAATCAGTGTTTTAGCTATGTAGAAACATTATAAACTTACTATAGTGAAATTTCTACTCAAAAACATCGAATAATTCTCAGAATTTGTGAAAGATATTCATCATTTCTTGAACAAACTTCTGAGTTTCTCAAGCAATAATATCAAGAGGTTATTTTCAAGTCTTTGTCTCCATTTCAAGTTCAGAATAAGTATCTCTACTCTTTTATCTCAACTTCATCTTATTCTTCTCTTTTTCACAAATGGCTTGTGAGTAATCCCCCTATTTCTTGGGGTTGGAAACTCAAACAAACACTTATATTTACTAATATTCATGCTCTAAATTTACTTTCTTCATCTTAAACAATTCTACTATATCAAACTTTAACGCCTACGACCATGATGACGTCCATGGCTTGTATGAATCTTAGTTAATCAAGGGAAGTACTGATGGGAGAACCTTGATTAATGGATCCATATAGTCAGAACTAAGTTCATTACTCACGAGAGTAGTGTAATGGCTTAGGGATGCTCCTTGAGTGGAAAGTATGCTGATTTTCATAAAGAAAACTTAATGGATTCTTACTAATTATGGGCCATCGAGAGATAGGGCATAATTAGTATGAGAATACAAACGCTACTTGCTTGATCGTGAGAAGTAGTGTAGGCCTAGCATACCATCCTTGTTTTAAAAATGAAACTCTAAATCTAAAAAGAGCATGACTAATTGATGAATACAATGTTGTTTGTGTCCCAATCCCGAGGATTCCTTAACAATAAGAGTTTTCAATCTAAGCTTTAGTTTTTATTATTATTTTCTAGTCGTGACAAACAATTTTGTACCCCCCAATCATTCTCTTTTCTTTATTCTTTTATACAAAGCAAAAATAATTATCTAAGTAAAGTTGTCCTCGTGGGAACGACTCGCTCTTGCACTATCTATACTACAAAAACTCGTGCACTTGCGGAATAAACGTAACAATAATCTAGAGATTCATGAATAAATGGTTTATTCAAGGTTTTGATGATAATGGTGATTGGATCACCAAGAACACCAAATCCTAAATGAATCGGGGGAAAACAATCTTGAGATAATTGTGAATTTTAAAATTGTTGAATTTTACGCAGAGGTCCGACCGGACCTATGCCTTGACCCGGCCGGACCTAGGGTTCTGGTGCGGGCGGGGCTTAGGGTTTGGGGTGGATCTTGTGGTTTGAAATTCCTATTTATTTTAGTCTTGTGAATTCTAAGATTGGATCAAGTTTTGGATGGCTAGCCTACGTTCTCGAGACTGTGTTTCCCAAAATCGATCGCAATCAAAGATTCAAAGATAAAACGAAGTTAGAATTATGAAGAGTTCATAATTGCTAAAATTGAGAAACAAAGTTCTTGATTCAAGATTGGAGATCCATGTGGAATTGTGAATGCAATTGGCCTACGTTCATCGAGACCATCTATTGCTTAGTTTCGGCCACATGGACTACTTTCTTGGTTTCTTGAATTAGTGCGGAATTGTGGTTGCCTATGGCTTAGTTCGGCCGCACTTCTTGTTGTCTTGATTTGGAGATGATAACCAAAGTTCAAATAGTCTCATCCTCATAATTATAGAGAAACTAATGACACATAAATATTATGCTTAAATTAATGGAGATTAATTTAGTGACTAAACTTGATGCTCAACATGTTTATCTTATGTGCTCATAAATGTGTTGTACGCTATATAGTGATGAACCTTCTTTGAAATTTTAAGTCCTTTTTGCCATGCCATGATTAAAACACTTGTAATCACATGGGTAATTTTGTGTGGGCTCGTCAAAGAGAGGTGCATTGATTTTATTGATGTATGAGCAAGATGAGTGAATAAGAGTTTCCTATGCGTTTAAAATGGTTGGACTTAATTAGGCGTCAAAACAGTTTTGGGCCTAAGGCAAAGATGAGATTAAACATGCTTTTGAAATTTGATTTCTAAAGAATCTCATAAAGGATCTAAGAGTCATATGAGATATGATTGACAAGAGTTGTCTACGTAATTAATTTGATTTTGAGCTGTCATGCCAAAGCAGACTTAAAATTAAATTAAAGTTGGATCTTAGCCCATTTAAATTATATTATACATTCATTGTATAAGAAGGTTATATAATTTGTGGGAGTATTTTTTGAAAAAATACATTATTTATCTTTTTAATAAAATTGGTACTTATAAAATTTTGGAAATTTTCCATAATTGTAGATAAAGACAACCACCACTAAATCAATTTCGTTGCGATCGATCCTTGAGAAGGATAAGCTTCAAGAGAATGGTACAAACTTCATGGATTGGATCCGAAGCCTAAGAATTGTTCTAAGGCAAGAAGATAAGTTGTACATTCTTGATGGGCCTATTCCTGCAGAACCCGAAGCCAACTCCCCTAGGGCGGAGAGAGACAATCACAAGAAACATCAGAATGATTCTAGAGATGTGAGTTGTCTCATGCTCGCGACTATGTGCTCAAAACTCCAACAAAGTTTGGAACATTTGGAAGCCTATGAGATAGGCGTGGAGTTGAGAGACATATTTCAAGAGAAAGCTAGGAAAGAGAGGTATAAAACAATTATTGCATTCACTTCTTGCAAGATGAGTAAAGGGCAACAAGTGGGACCTCACATGCTTAAGATGAAAAGCTACGTGGAGCATCTTGAGAAACTTGGCTATCCGATTTCATTAGATCTAGCCATGGATCTCATTCTTAATTCATTGCCTAAGAGTTATAATCACTTTGTGATGAACTATAACATGCATGGAATGGATAAGAATCTCTCCGAGTTGCATAACATGCTAAAAACAGCAGAGATGAAGATAGTGGAGAAAGGTTCTCTAGTGCTCATGGTTCATGATGGAAAGGGGTCAAGTGCCAAAGGAAAGGATAAGGCAAAGGTTGCCAAACCTAAGATTAGCAAGGCAAAGGTTGCCAAGGCTATAGATGCAAAACCCGATGCACAAAAGGATGCAATCTATTTCAATTGTCAAGAAATTGGTCATTGGAAACGTAATTGCAAGGATTTTAAGGAAGAGCAAAAGAAGAAGAAGAGCAGTGGGACTGCGTCGACTTCAGGTATCTATATGATAGATATTCTCTTTTCTACCACTAGTTCCTGGGTATTGGATACTGGATGTGGTTCTCACATTTGTTTAAATGTGCAGGGACTAAAGAATAAGAGGCTACTTAAAGATGGTGAAGTGGACCTACGTGTAGGGAATGGAGCAAGAGTTGTTGCATTAGCCGTAGGGACTTCTGAATTCACTTTACCTTCCGATTTAATACTTGTTTTGAATAATTATTATTATGTACCGGATTTAAGTATGAATATTATTTCAATTTCTTGTTTGGATAATGAAGGTTTTAAATTTCTTATTGAGAATAAGAGATTTTCTATTTATTTAAATGATGTGCTTTATGGTATTGCAAATTTATTTAATGGCCTTTATAACCTGGATGTAAAGAATGAAAATAATGAAAATATCTATCATATAAATAAGAAATCTAAACCTAATGATGTAAATCATACTTATTTGTGGCATTACCATTTTGGTCATATTAATGAGAAGCGTATCTCAAAACTCAATGGGGATGGTCTTTTGGGTTCATGTGACCTTGAGTCATATGATACTTGCGAGTCGTGTCTTCTTGGAAAAATGACCAAGACACATTTTACCAAGCTGGGTGAAAGGGCAAGCGACTTATTGGGATTGATACATTCCAATGTATGCGGACCACTAAGTAGCAATGCTTGGGGAGGATTTCAATACTTCATAACCTTCACCAATGATTTTAGTAGATTTGGGTATGTTTACTTAATGAAAAATAAAAGTGAAGCGTTTGAGATATTTCAAATATTTCAAAATGAAGTAAAAAAAAACTTGACAAAAATATTAAGGCACTTCGATCAGATCGAGGTGGGGAATACTTAAGACAAAAATTTGATGATCATCTAAAGAATTGTGGAATAGTTTCACAATTGACTCCACCCGGAACACCACAATGGAATGGAGTATCCGAGAGGAGGAATCGAACTTTGTTGGACATGGTTCGATCAATGATGAGTCAAGTTGATCTTCCAATACCCTTTTGGGGTTATGCACTAGAAACCGCCGCTTTCACACTAAATCGTGTTCCAAGTAAATTGGTTCAAAAGACTCCATATGACATATGGAGCGGAAAGAAACCTAGTCTTTCTTTCATGAAGATTTGGGGTTGTGAAGTTTTTGTCAAAAGACTTGTCTCAGACAAACTTTCACACAAATCTGATAAATGTATTTTCATAGGATATCCTAAGGAAACTAAAGGATATTACTTTTACAACCGAATGGACAACAAAGTGTTTGTTGCCCGAACTGGTGTCTTTTTAGAAAAAGAGTTTCTCTTCAAAGAAATCAGTGGGAGTAAAGTAAATCTCGAAGAGGTTCGATTACCCGAAAATGACATTGAACCGATAGTGGAACAAGAACAAGTCCCACAAGGAGTTGGGGAACCTGTTCAAGATACACAAGTAACTCGCAGATCTGGTAGGTTACGATCCGAACCCGAGAGATATGGATTTCTCATAACGGTTAGTAATGAGGTGGAGATCATTGATAATGATGAACCGACCACCTACCAAGAGGTGATGACATCTCCTAATTCGGATAAGTGGCTTGGAGCCATGGAATCCAAATTACAATCCATGTATGATAATCAAGTTTAGAACTTGATTGATGCACCTGATGGTGTAAAAACCATATGATGCAAATGGGTCTTCAAGAAGAAGACTGGCATGGATGGGAAGGTGAATACTTCCAAAGCTAGGCTTGTAGCGAAAGGTTATAGGCAGATTCATGGTATTGACTATGATGAAACCTTTTCACCAGTAGCAATGATCAAGTCTATTAGAATTTTGATTTCCATAGCCGCATATTATGACTATGAGATATGACAAATGGATGTCAAAACTGCTTTCCTTAATGGAAAATTACAAGAGGATGTATATATGACACAACCTGAGGGTTTTGCGCAAAATTCTAAAGTATGCAAGTTGCAGAAATCCATCTATGGATTGAAGCAAGCTTCTAGGAGTTGGAATCTCCGTTTTGATGAATCAGTCAAAGAGTTTGGCTTCATCAAGAACGAAGATGAACCTTGTGTATACAAGAAGATTAGTGGGAGCATAATGCTATTTCTTATTTTATATGTGGATGACATATTGGTCATTGGAAACGATATTCCTACACTTCAGTCTGTAAAGACTTGGTTAGGAAAGTGTTTCGCAATGAAGGATATGGGTGAAGCCGCATATTTCCTTGGCATTAAGATCTATAGAGATAGATCAAAGAAGCTAATTGGTATAAGCCAAAGTATATACATTGACAAGGTCATTAGAAGATTCTTCATGGAAGAATCTAAAAGAGGACACTTGCCAGTGTTACATGGAGTTTCTCTAAGCAAGACTAAATGTCCTAAGACAAATGATGAGTGTGAGAAAATGAGTGAGATTCCATATGCTTCGGCAATTGGATCCATCGTGTATGCCATGATATGTACTAGGCCGGATGTATCTTATGCTTTGAGCATGACTAGTAGATATCAATCCGACCCCAGTGAGAGTTACTGGATGGCTGTTAAAGAGATTTTTAAGTACTTGAGAAGGACTAAAGATTCGTTTTTAATCTATGGAGGTATGGAAGATGATCTCGTTGTAACTGGTTACACGGATGCAAGCTTCCAAACCGACAAAGATGATAGTAGATTGTAATCGGGTTTTGTGTTTATGTTGAATGGTGGAGCTGTAAGCTGGAAGAGTTCTAAGCAAAGTACAGTCGCTGATTCTACAACTGAAGCTGGGTATATTGCTACATCGGATGCTGCAAAGGATACTTTTGGATTAAGAAGTTCATTGGTGAACTTGAGGTGGTTCCTAGTATTGCTAACCCAATAGACCTTTATTGTGATAATAATGGTGATATTTCTCAAGCAAATGAACTAAGGGCACATCAGAAATCCAAACACATACTTAGGCGTTTTCATATCATTCGAGAAATCGTTGATAGGGGAGACGTAAATATATGTAGAGTACCAACTGATGATAACGTAGCGGACCCGCTAACAAAGGGACTTCCACAAGCTAAACATGTTGGTCATGTTAGGTCCATGGGTATTAGATACATGGGAGATTGGGCCTAGGGCAAGTGGGAGATTGTTAGTATTGGTGCCCTAGGCATGTTTATTTAAACGTTCTATATGTTACTCCCTCTGTCCGAGAGTAAGAGTCTCATTTTCCTTTTTGGTCCGTCCCAGAGTAAGAGTCTCATTCCTAAAATGGAAAAGAATCTTTACTATTCACCCCACTCATTCTCTCTCTTATTTTACTTTTATACTCACAACACCAATCAATTCATTATTCTCTCCCACTCATGCTCTCTCATACTTTACTTTTACACTCACAACATTTACATCACATCCAATATTTATTAATAAGTGTGCAAATGAGGGGTGAGACTCTTACTCCGTGAAGGAGGGAGTATCATTTAATTCATATTAATAAAGATATATTTTGATTATTATTGTTGTTCATATTTACTTATAATAATCTCCGTCCCTAGTACTTATGAAGCACTAGTTGTAGACACCCCACCTTGGACCGTTCACCCCGATTGCACATTTGATCTTGTGTTTCTCTCCATTTTATATGTTTTCCGTTACTTCGGTTAAGTTCTTGACCGACTCCGTTAAGTTCAGGGACTAAACTGAATAACAGTGCTAACTTTCTAGTCCTTTCTGTCAAAAATGCCTTCTCTGAGTCGCGCGCCTCCGGGCCTTTGAAGCCAGAAGCGCGCGCCTTCCGCCGCCAAGGTGGGAAGCGCGCGCCTATGGGCGTGTCAGTTACAGATTTCTGGCCTTGAATCTCTCCCTTGCCCATCTTACAAGATTTTGCTCGGGAAATGGTTCTTGGCAGCTCAGTTTTGGCACCAAAAAAACAACTCTTTACAACTATAAAAACCCCTCCAATCTACCATTGGAGGGGATGGACTTTGATCACCATTTTCACACCTAAAATTCACCAATTTCTCATTACAAAACTTGCATGAACTTTTGATCACCAACTTTTAACATTCAACAATCCTTCTAATAAGGATCATTCTCAAGGAGTGTCAAGAACTTGTCTTCCAAACATAGGTATTTTCTTGCCTTCTTCACTTTCTTCTAATTCATCTTTTCTTATCTTTTCTTTTGATCAAAAGTGCAATCAAACCCAAACCAAATTTAGGACATAACTCCGAACGATCACTTCATCTTCATTGAAGTTGGTCTAGGAGTCATCTCCCTACATTTCAACCTCTTTTAAAACCCCTCTAAATTTGATATTAATTAGAAGAACACAATTTTTATAATATAAACTTTGAACAAGCAAGACCGACGTTAGTCGGGCGAGATGGGTGTTTAAGTACTTCCCATCTCGTAACCTAACCCCAAACTCTCAAAAGGAATCTCTATTTTCGTAAATCAAACACATTTCCAACTTAAAAGGTTTTCTCACGTTCCTCTAAAACGTGGGTGGCGACTCCTTAAAAAAATCATCCTTTTCCCGTGAGGGGCCCGGGCCGGGGTACCTACAGTGGTGACTCCACTGGGGATATAGAGGGTTAAACTTGTGTTTTTTCTTTTTGGTGTTCTTTTTATAGTTTTCTGGGCATTCTGGTGGGAAAAGGTAAGACGCGTGCGCCTCTGGCCTTCTTGGCCTAAGGCGCGCGCATCCCACCTTCACCACCAGAATCGCCCGCCTCTCATCTTGTCCTTCAAATTTCATGTTATTGTGCTAACAGTTTCTGCAGGGGAAAAGTGTTTTTATTTAGGGTCAAGGCAGTCCCTTGAACCCATGAATTTGCAGGTACTGCCCAGAAGCGGGTGCCTCCACCTCTCTCAGTCTAACGCGCGCGCCTCTCGAGTAGGCACTAAAACGCGCACGCTTCTGGTCCATTTTCCAGAACAGAAACAGTGAACAGAATGGACAGTTTTAACAGTGTGTGGGCACCGGGCCCGCACATAGAATGATTTTACTTTCTGTTTATTTTTATCGGTCACACGGGTGATTCGAAAGTTGTAAATTATGTGCTTATTTGCTTTTATTTCTTTTTTCTTTTGAATATATATATATATATATATATATATATATATATATATATATATATATATATATTGTTACTTGGCTTGACCTCACACTACATGCACATATTCTTATTAATTGCTCACAATCGAGTCGCACAAGTCCAACCCCAAACCCGTCAAGGCCCGTCCAAGAAAGTTTCAAGCTCCACCTGACCTTGACTCTTTCGAAGCGGTCAACCTCAGCCCGTGGTGTAGTTCAAGACTACATGCCGGGGGTGACCTTTAAGCCTCTCTTTAGCCGAGCACAAGCCACACAATTCTAGTCTAGGGTCTAACACTCCGTGACTAAGTCGGTTTTTGTGTGCCGAGATTTCCCTAAACTAATGTCTTCAAATCATACATGCCAATTTGTTGCAATGGACGAAATAAAACTCTGTCCCCGAAGTGGTTATTTTGGACGCAAATAAAAAATCCATCCCCGCATGTATGCTTTACTACATTAATTTAGTTTAATCCCGACACATATAGGATTCACAAGCGTAGTGGAATCCGATGAGTATATGGGACCGCGAGATGGTCTATATACTAGTGTGACGATTCCACTATTTTTCTAGAAACCCTAAAAGGACTATGTCCTTCCGACTTTGTAAAAAAAAAAATTTAAAAAAAGAGTCTTTTCTTTATGTGGTTTGAGTCTTTACTTTTATTTGTGGGTGAAATAATTTTATCCAAAAGGTGTTTGTGGGGCCATCCTAAGATCAACCGTGTTCTCTCCATAGGTCCAATGGCTTCAAACGGCAACGACAACGGCGTTCCCGTGTCCAACGAAGGGTTATTCCGCATGGTGGAAGCATTGAAAGGGCAAGTTGATACACTAGCCAAGAATGTCCGCCGCAAGGATGATTTATGGCGAGCCCGTTACGAGCATGTGAAAACGGCCCACAAGAAAGAATTTGCTCAACTCAAGAACCAATTGAAAGGGCTCACGAATAAAAGAAAGGTCCAAAGCATTGATACCGGTTTGGTCAACACCCTCATGTCCTACATTGACCAAAGGCTTAGTGGGCTAAATTTGCACAAGGGCCCAAGCACCGATCTTCATCAAGCTTCTCTCCTCATGAACACAATGGAGGCTCTTCCCGAAAAGTTCAAGATGCCCGATACTGGCAAGTTCAACGGCAACTCTTGCCCCGACGCTCATGTCGACTCCTACATTTGGGCCATGCTACCAAAGAAAGTGTCTCCTTAAATAATGGCACAATGCTTCCCGCTTACTCTCGAGGGGGTCGCAAAAGATTGGTATACGGGTCTTCCAGTTTCCACCCGCCTCAATTGGGATGCCGATATGCTTGCCTTCAAGTTACAATATCAAAGCAGCTCCATATTCCGCCCCACCAAGAAGGAATTGGAGAGCACCGTGCAAATGGGTGATGAATCATTTGGGGACTTCTATCGCTGTTGGAATGACAAGCTAGCCGAGATGGTTGATAGGCCTTCCAAGAAGGAACAAATGGACATCTTCTTGAAGTGTTTGAAAATGGACTACCGTACTCATCTTAGTGGGGCTTTTTACTCCGATTTTTCAAGCATGTATGATGCGGGGGTTAGAATTGACAATTTGCTCTGAGAAGTGGCCGAGTCCTCCTATGACACAAGCTTCAACGACAAAGGGTTCCCAAGCAATGACATGGAAGAATGTAGTGACATGGAAGACTACAACGACAATGAGGACTACAACGACATGGGGGATAACGACAACAATCTTCGTTTCTCTTTCTCTACCTAGAAATAGGATTTAAAAAAAAAAAAAAAAAAAAAGCCCTCTTAAGTGTGCATTAATGTTTTCTCTCGTCCTATGTTAAATGTTCGAGTCCATTGAGTCATCAAATAAAGGTCGTTCTTGTCCTCATACACTCCTCCAAGTTGTTCAATTTAATTCTTGGCAAAATGATAAAATAAATATCTAAACAAGTTTTGGAACGAAGGCCATCGCTTGAACGCCTAGGGGCTAAACATCGACGACGGCATCAACAACGAAGACGTCAACAACGACGAAATCAAGACAAAGAAAGGTGGAGCAACAATCATGAAGCAAAGTTTTCAAAAGGGGATAAAAAAAAAAAAAAAAAAAAAAGGCTCGCTAGGTTGAAACCCTCAAATCAACCTAGGCAAAAGTTAGAGCACAAAAAAAAAAAAATCCCCCTTCATTCAAAGAAGTTCACAACAAAAATATCATTCCACCAAACGAAGGACGAAGCAACATCGACAACAATCACGACGAAGCAACAATTCATCATGGTGAATGGAGAATCAACAAGAACCACGGTGACCTGAGCCTCTACACTGGAGGAACGTAGGCAACCTTCGGGTCCGGTCTCATGCAAGAAAGAAGATATGTTTAGCCCTAGCGCGTTATGGTGATCGGCCTTCCTCTCGAACTTGTCAAGACGTCTTTGTACGATTAATTTTCCAATGAATTAATCACCAAAAGATTGAACAACTTTCTTAGATTTGGAATCGCTATCCGTTCCTTGTCGAGTCTAGGGGTTTCTCTTCTTTTTGCGATACTCCCAGTTTCTTGCAATCAAACTGGGGATTTCTTTATCTTCTCTCTTAATGACTTACTTGCCTTCGTGAGTCATGTTGGTAGTGGTGCCCTAGGCACGTTTAATAAACGTTGTAATTGTTATCATTTATTTCATCTTAATAAAGAAATGTTTTGATTATTATTGTTGTTCATGTTTACTTATAATAATCTCCGTCCCTAGTACTTGTTAAGCACTAGTATAAAGGCTAAATGATCATGGGATGATCATGTTAGATTTATGGGTACTTGTTTGGAACAAGGTACTGGACATGACCCACTGTATGAGATTTATGTCATGGTCTATGTCGTACATATATCTCATATTAGTAATGTCATTTGAATACTTAGACATGAAGTTATTATAGTCTTCCACTTGATGAACATTATGTTTGACATATTCAAACGCTATCTTTAACCGGGTAGTTATAAAGGATATGATTGGCATAATCGGATTCACGTAGGGAAGAGTAATAAGCTAAATGGATTTGTCCCTCTTCGGAGAGATGTCGAGCTTAGGCCTCTCGTAGGAATGATGTTGATGAAAATGTTCGGCCGGACTCAAATGAATTGATTAGATCAATGTCATTTGTATTATCAACATATTCGGAATCGAGAATGTATTGAACAAAACAAGTTGACTTGTTGACCATGACTTGTGTTCAATGACATCGTGGACAAAGGGATTGTGACATATTCTAAAGAAATGCGAACTTGTATCTAGTTATACTATTTGGGTAGGTATGACGGTTTGCTAGAACCTAATCATATCTTATGGTTTCATGTTTGAACCCATTGCCAACTTAGTGTAATCCTAGAGGGTCACACACAATAGAATGAATCTTAAATAAGGACTATATTGGAATTTGGAAATTAGAGAAATCTGAAGAAAGTGTGCGACCGCACATAATGGCTTGGGCGGCCGCACAGTTTGGCTCAGAAAGTACCAGAAACCTTCCAGATAGATGTGCGACCGCACAAGGGTTTTGGGCGGCCGCACACCATGTCGGGACTGGTTTCCTAATTTGTTTTGGAAAGGAATTTTGGACGGGTTTAGACACAAGTTTCCTATTTGGAATAGGTCTAACTTGTATATAAATAGCCAAATTCGGGCCAGAACATATTCATTGCTTTTGTGCAAATCTCCAAAGAGTTTGAGAGAGTTTTATTTTGTTCTAAGACATCCTAGATTGAAGAACAAAATAATACACAAATAAAATTCCATATAAGTTCATATTGTTTGTGAAAACGTGCTTCACAATTTGGTCTAGCAACCAAGATCAAGTGTTCTTGATATTCGTTCGTGGTGTGGATACCGCTAGAGGGTGAAGGTTATCATCTTCAAAATTCCTGTTCTTACTTTTGTGATCAAAGTTTCAAATTCTCCACCAAGATCAAAGACCAAATTCAAAGTCATCAAGGGTTAGTTTATCTTGTATTCATATTGCCAGTATTTGATTTAATCACATGAACGGATCTATGGGCTTTGAGTTTTTCATAAATTTTGAATGCTATTTTCCGCTGCGCATGTTACTACGAAACTCAACAAGTCATTCAAAAAAAATCTATACATACATGAAGTCAATACTAGGGACACTTCCCTAGTCGAGTCAATGTCACTCATCTTTAGTGACAAGAGGTCTTCACCGCAAAATCACATGTCTCTCATCCTCATCTAGAGTCAATGCACACTTCATCATCAACTGAGTCAAAAAAAATAAAGACGCAAAAGAGATGCAAAAAAAATGAAGACGCAAAAGAGATGCCCGCTAGATTGAAAACCCGAAAGGGCGGTCTAGGCAAAAAGCAGGGTGCGTCATAAAAAAAATGAGAGAGTGAGAGAGAGAAGGGAAAGAGAAATGGAGATCTCCAGCCTCTAAGGAAGAAAACTGCACAAGTTCTACATTGGGTCTCCTCAGCAAGTCAATCCCCACCGAGCCAACTTTGGAATTGCAAAAGGCTTGACGAGATATGGCACCATCAAAGGTCATTTTGGGTTATTGAAAGATTGTTCTTGCAATGTGCATCTTTGAGCTCATGAGAAAGAAAGCCCGTGGTAACCAAGATCCGTCCGAGAACGAGCCTATCATTGAAGGGGTACGAGTTTGCACAAAATAATCCCCAGCTAGTCAGTTGGTTTGGGCAGCGAGCAACAACATGTAATTCAAGCTTCTACAAGCATGTCCCTCTAAAGTATGCCGAAAGACTCCCGAGAATGGAGTAGCTCTTGCCATGTCCCCTTGTGTTTGTTCCCCCACACGAGGACGAGTCTCTTGCTTCGCTCGACAAATGATGACTAGGGGCTATATGACTCAAGAACGAGAGCTTCTTTTGATTCATTTGACAGTTAATGAGCCCTAGGGGCTACGATCAAGAAAGATGTGTGAGGCTATCCTTAAAGTCTCTCATAAGGAATGTCGAGAAGCACCTTCTTGTCATGTATGCTCATACTTGTTCCCCCAATCAAGGATAGGCCCTTCTCGTTCCACTCCTAATCAATGGTGTCACTCTAGGGGTTACGATCAAGTTTTAAAGGATCCCTCGGCAAGAAGAAATTCACTTCAGTGTCCCCGGCAGAGTCATGTGAAACATTGGAAGCTTCCTCAATTCGGCACCGAAGGTCTCAAGGGGCTTCGCAATCTACAATCCTTTAGGCTACGGCATTACAACAATCCAAGCAAAGGGCAATATTGGGGCTTCGCAATTAACAAGCTTTTGGGCAGTGGTACCCGAGCAATGCAATTTGGGAGTAGTCTTATGGCTCCATGAAAGGGATCCAACTTCAATGGTCCCTCAACACTTCCAGTCAAAAGGCCTCTTGGTTTTAAATGAAGGCCCCGATGATATGAATGAATTTGATGATTCTTGTTAGAACTCACAGCGAGATTATGAAGGAAGTCTTAGAGAAAAGGAAAAAGATTCAATATGCTATACTCACCCGGCTGAGTTATAGCGGGCAATGCCAATATGTTAACTCTATAATCAGAGTTACGGCCAATCCCAATGTTTCTGCAATACAGCACCCCCTTTCTCCAAGATCAAAAGCACAGGCTGCATCCGAAGATCCGCCGTCGGTCCAACTCAAGAAGACTCAAGCAAACATACCGTTCGAGACTTTATCACACCAAGACCTTATCATCTGCAACAACATCACCATCTCCCACGAGACATTTCCCAAAGACCCTACTGCATTCTCAACATGGGCCTTCCACCACTTGGGTGCCAACCACAACGAGGCAATTCATCTCCCCTGCAAGAGTAAGAGCGAGATCACTTTCATGAGTTCTATCCAATGGTGCATCCGCTCTCAATACAATGCCAAGATAAGTTGGGGATTCACACCGAAAGGTCCTCGCATCTAGCCATATTAAAGCTTACATGACATTTAGGGCTTAGCAATCTCCCGAAGCTTGGTATCAATGATCTTCTCTCGAAGCTTGCTCATGTCAACAGCAAAAGGTGATTTATTTGGATGGGTCAAGAGTTGATTCATATTGGGGCTATGCAAGCCACATAAAAGTTTGGCATCAAAAGGGGCTTTACAATCAGCAACCCCTTATCTCGGCAAATTCCTTTTGGAGCCCCATAATTGACAAATCTCTTGGGGCTAGACATCAATTTTCGTTGGACACCGCGGCGAAAGAATTCGAGCGAGGCAATCCGGACTTTGATTGAACATGACTTGATCTTGGGTTGGCTTTACAAACACACAATGCTTAAAATGGTTCACCCACGAACTAAAAAAAAAAAAAAACGATTTTATTTTCTTTTTTCTTTTCTTGCGCAAAATTATGTGTTTCCTTTTTACCTTGCTCCTAGCATTCTCCCCCAGCATTCTCCATCATCCTTGAACTACGCTGGTCTGATTCCTTTCAAGGGATACGTAGGCAGCCTTTGGGCAAGACCAACCCATCATTCAGAATGCCATCTCACCAACACTCCATCAAAGACAAAGGCAACTCATCACCATCATCACTTCATCATCATTCGAATCTATCCAACGGCAATGGTAAGTGAAGGTATGAATACATCCGAGGCTTTCCTCAAATCACACCGCACACAAAATCACTTTCTCCATTCTTACAAAAATTCCCTCTCATGCAAAACTGCCTTCAAATCACATCACACCACAAGCACAATTTCTCTCATAACTGCCATTTCACATCTCATACATGTCACAAGCGCATATACCTGCAAAGCACACACTTAACAGGTACCACCACAAGGTCAACAACATCTGCAACTCAAGGCACTTCATCCCCAGCAGAAAGTGATCCGCCGTCAACTACGCCTGCATCCCACAGAGTCAAACAATTACAGTTCAATGACAACAACTCGGTCCATGGTGAGCCACAAAATCACCGCCTTTCCATCAAGCAACACAACAAAATCACATATAGGCAGACGGAGCCTCGGTTCCCGCCATCCGCAAACGGATCCCGCATCAGCCAACGGATCCCGTTTTAGCAAACGGATCCCGCATCAGCAAACGGATCCCGTATCAGTAAACGGATCCCGCTTCCAGCAAACGGATGCCGCTTCCAGCAAACGGATCCCGCATCAGCAAACGGATCCCGCATCAGCAAACGGATCCCGCTTCAGCAAACGCATCCCGCATCAGCAAACGAATCCCGCTTCAGCAAACAGATCCTGCATCAGTAAACGGATCCCGCTTCCAGCAAATGGATCCCGCATCAGCAAACGGATCCCGCTTCTAGCAAACGGATCCCGCTTTCAGCAAATGGATCCCGCTATTGGCAAAGCCGCTCACACAGGGAGCGCACATTTATCTCTCGTAATTTCAGCAAAGCCGCTCACACAGGGGGCGCATCTCTATCCCTCGTAACTTTCAATTCCCGCTTTTATCGAGTCTTTGCTTTCTTCTTTTTCCCTTTCTTGGTGATGTCCTAGGCGGATGTCTTTCTTTCGTCGGCGTGCTTTGCTACGCAATCCACGCCACCGAGAGGCTCTGTAGACACCCCGCCTTGGACAGCTCACCCTAATTGCACATTTGATCTTGTGTTTCTCTCCATTTTATATGTTTTCCGTTACTTCGGTTATGTTCCTGGCTGACTCCGTTAAGTTCAGGGACTAAACTGAATAACAGTGCTAACTTTCTAGTCCTTTCTATAAAAAATGCCTTCTCTGAGTCGCGCGTCTCCGGCCTTTGAAGCCAGAAGCGCGCGCCTTCCGCCGCCAAGGTGGGAAGCGCGCGCCTCTGGGCGTGTCAGTTACTGATTTCTGGCCTTGAATCTCTCCCTTGCCCATCTTACAAGATTTTTGCCCGGGAAATGGTTCTCGGCAGCTCAGTTTTGGCACCAAAAAAATAACCCTTTACAATAATAAAAACCCCTCCAATCTACCATTGGAGGGGATGGACTTTGATCACCATTTTCACACCTAAAAATCACCAATTTCTAATTACATAACGTGCATGAACTTTTGATCACCAACTTTTAACATCCAACAATCCTTCCAATAAGGATCATTCTCAAGGAGTGTCAAGAACTTGTCTTCCAAACATAGGTATTTTCTTGCCTTCTTCACTTTCTTCTAATTCATGTTTTCTTATCTTTTCTTTTGATCAAAAGTGCAATCAAACCCAAACCAAATTTGGGACATAACTCCGAACGATCACTTCATCTTCATTGAAGTTGGTCTAGGAGTCATCTCCCTACATTTTAACCTCTTTTAAAACACCTCTAAATTTGATATTAATAAGAAGGACACAATTTTTATAATGTAAACTTTGAACAAGCAAGACCGACGTTAGTCGGGTGAGATGGGTGTTCCCATCTCGTAACCTAACCCCCGAACTCTCAAAAGGAATCTCTGTTTTCGTAAATCAAACACATTTCCAATTTAAAAGGTTTTCTCGCGTTCCTCTAAAATGTGGGTGGCGACTCCTTCAAAAAATCATCCTTTTCCCGTGAGGGGCCCAGGCCGGGGTACCCGGTCTATGAGATTTATGTCATGGTTAGACTTATGGGTACTTGTTAGAGAACAAGGTACTGGACATGACCCGCTCTATGAGATTTATGTCATGGTTAATGTCATATATAGATCTCATATTAATTATGTCATTTGAATCCTTAGACATTAAGTTATTATAGTCTTCCACTTGATGAACATTATGTTTGACATATTCAAACGCTACCTTTAACCAGGAAGTTATAAAGGGTATGATTGGCATAATCGGATTCACGTAGGGAAGAATAATAAGCTAAATGGATTTGTCCCTCTTCGGAGAGATGTCAAGCTTGGGCCCCTCGGAGAATGATGTTGATGAAATGTTTGGCCAAACTTAAGTGAATTGATTGGATCAATGTCATTTGGATTATCAACATATTCGGGATCGAGAAAGTATTGAACAAAAACAAGTTGACTCAATGACCATGACTTGTGTTTAATGACATCATTGACAAAGGGATTGTGACATGTTCAATAAAGGAATGTGAACTTGTATATAGTTACACTATTTGGGTAGGTATGACGATTTGCTAGAACCTAATCATATCTTATGGGTTTATGTTTAAACCCATTGCCAACTTAGTGTAATCATATAGGGTCATACACAAATAGAACGAATCTTAAAGGACTTAATTGGAATTATGAGTCGAAAGACTTTTGGAGGATTTTGGGAATTTAGAGGAGAAAACAAGAAAAATCGGAGAAATTGGATGGTCCGGTCGGACCTTGTATAGGACCCGGTCGGACCCCCTTTGTGACCCGGGCAGACTAGTTATAAGACCGGTCGGACCATGCTTGGATCCGGCCGGACCTCTTTTGCTACCCGGGCGGACCAGTCGGTTTCGGCCTGGGATTTTCCTAGTCCGTTTTCTTGTGGGTTTGGTCACTTGTTACCTATTTGGAATAGGTGAAACAAGTATAAAAACATCATCTAGTTTCCCTAATCAGTACATAACATTGTGAGAGCCTCCAAAGAGTTTGAGAGAGTTATTTCTTGTTCTAAGATCTTTTGGGTGAAGAACAAGAACATCACAATATAAATTTCATATAGTTTTAATACAATTGTGAAAGCGTGTTTCACAATTTGGTCTAGCAACCAAGATCAAGAAGTTTCTTGATATTCGTTTGAGGTGTGGATACCAATAGAGGGTGAAGCTTATCACCTCCATAGTTCGTGTTCCTGCTGTTGTTTGTGATCAAGTTTCAAATCTCCACCAAGATTCAAGGTTGTTAATCAAAAGCATCAAGTGTTAGTATTCTAGTATTCATTATGCGGTATTTGACTTAATCATATGAATGGATCTATGGCCTTTGGGTCTCATGAAAATTTTAATGCTTTATTCCGCTGCGCATGATCTTAGGAAACCCAACAATATCGTCAACACCGATTTTCAGATTCTCATTTAAAAAACTAAAAGCAAATTAAATTATTACTCAAAATCCATTCAAACTAACAACGAAAAATAATGAACTAACTTTCTAAGACAAAGTGAGTATAAAGTTAAAAACAAAATATGTAACGCCTATCCTATTTCTTGTTAAATATTTGACTTACTTGTTAAATACTTGAACTTGCATGTTATGTGTTAGTTTTACTTGGGTTAAATTCTTAACTGCTTTAGAATTTTAAGGTGGTTAAATGTTTAGTTTTGACTTTTGGGTCATTTGTGAAAATTTGATTTTAGGGGCCTTTTGGTTAAAAGTGAAACTTGAGGGGCCTAAGTGCCATTTTCCGAAACTTGTTAAGTATATCCCCTTGGTTTGCTTCTCAGAAGCTTATTTCTCCAAATTTACTTCTAGTTCTTTCCTTCTGTTCTAAAGCTAGGGTTAGAATTCTCCCTATTCTCAACTCCTCGAGCTTAATTATTCCTCTGTTCTCGATTCTGATCCCGGATAAATATTCGTGGCGTTGAATAGAGTGTTCCAGGCCGAACAAAAATTTATTTGGGTAACTTTGATTTTAGATTAGTTAAGTTATTAGCTCCCCCTTGCTTGTAATAACATTCATATATGTTATTTCTGATACTTGTGCTTGTCAATTTCGTGTTTGGAGCAATTTTTGTGGTACTTGTAATTTTGGGACAAAGGGAGTATAACCCTCTGTGTTAAATCATGAAAGGAACTTGAAAGTATTAGTTTAAGCTGGTATAATACTTCTTGGTATTGTTAAAAATGTTAGTAGAAGTTACTCCTACGCTTGGGACGGAGAATTTCTAAGCCTGGAAGGAAATTGGGTTTTGGCTGGAAATTATTGCACCAGGCGCCCGCCTGGTCAGCCTCGAGCGCCCGCCTGATCTGTCTTGAGCGCCCGCTTGACCTCATATCAAGCGCCCGCCTCTAGCCTCGTTTTAGTGCAAAAATCTCTGTTGAACTTTGAGCGCGCGCCTGGTTGGCGCCGAGCGCCCGCTTGCCCTGTAACCCTAGACCAAGCGCCCGCCTGTGTAGTAGTAGGCGCCCGCTCGGTCCCCTGTCCTGATGAAAGTGTTTTAAACCTAAAGTGAAATGAAATCTTACCTCTCCTAAGGCATAGAGACTTAGTATAAGATGTCCCAACAGGTGTATAGGTACCTTTTGAGACATTAGAACTTAGTCTTGAACATGAAAACTTATAGAACTCAAATGAGAACTTAAGTATAAGAGTAGTAACTCTTCTTTATGTCTTGAAAGTGCTATGAACAAGCACTAATGTGTTATACTTGTTTTGAATCCAATGATTGTGCACCTTAGGGGCATTAGAACAAAGTTTTAGACTTGAATATCCTAGGAATAGGATCAAGAACTTGTAAGAGTAAAAAGGTATAGCTCTTATACATGCTTGAATGTCCAAAGATTGGAATTATAACTTGAATATAAGATAATAAAATCTTGTACATGGCTTGACACCAATACATGTGTATGGTAATGAACTAGAAAGTGCCATGAATAAGCACTAACGTGTATGAGACATGTTCTTGATGTGTTTATGCAAACATTGCATATATTTGCTTGATAACAAGGTGACTTCTTGATTACTTGAAGCATGTTCCTTGTTGAGCTAGTCCACTACTTTTGGATTAGTTCTTTTCCCGTAGTTCAAGTAAATACCTACTTGTACATTCTTGTGTGAGTCCAGCTGGTTCTCCTTGCTTGTTCGGAAATATATAGGTTCACGCTTATCGCGAGAGTTGGGGCTTAAGTGATAATCGGGTCCCTATGTATTTGCGCTTGACCCCTTACTACCGGCCATAGTAAGGGCATAGCTTCCTTGGTTGGAGCAATACGCCTGACTTAAGTGAATGCTAAACTCTTGAACACCTCGTGAGTCTTGATCTTGGGAATGACACTGGTTACCGGGTCTTCTGATATATACTGAATAATCAGTTTCTTGTTATTATCGTGATTGTCAAAGTAATACAAGCTACGACAACAATGGTATTCTTGGGAGGAATAAGGAAGGAAGCAATATCCTTATAACTTGCTTGTTTAGCCTTATGTGCTACTTGATGAGTGGCTTAGCCTCTCATATACTTGTTACTTGATGATACTGGATATATGATTACTTAAGTATCTACTTGAATTGCATGATAATATGTCATGTAGTTGCATCTAATAGCTTACTGAGATTTATCTCACCCCGTTCTTTGTTTATTTGTTTTCCTTAGATCAAAGGAAGGCTAGTGATAGTGCGCAGTGAGGCTCGACATAGCAGGGAGCTTACTACGCAGATGGTTATTCTTTTGGGAATTGTGGTCCTTTTACACTTTGGTGAGGATGATGTATTATGGGTTTTGTAACTCAATATTTTGGGTAGACATGTTGTCTCTTGTTTTCTCTAGACATCGTGTAATGCCAGCAATATGTGCTAGGCATGTTTCCGCTGTGTATAATCATGTTTGGTTTAAATTTTCTTGTCTAGAACTCGTGTTGTGAGCTACTTTAGCTCCTTACTCTAGAGTATATATATATCATATCAGTTTGTTAAACAGTTGTCATCCAGTTTCTTGTTAGCTTCTTGTTTCTCGTTAGTCACTCCTGTTGGTAGTGGTGCCCTAGGCACGTTTAATAAACGTTGTAATTGTTATCATTTATTTCATATCAATAAAGAGATGTTTTGATTATTATTGTTGTTCATGTTTACTTGTAATAATCTCCGTCCCTAGTACTTGTTGAAGCACTAGTATAAAGGCTAAATGATCATGGGATGAACATGTTAGATTTATGGGTACTTGTTTGGAACAAGGTACTGGACATGACCCGCTCTATGAGATTTATGTCATGGTCTATGTCATACATATATCTCATAATAGTTATGTCATTTGAATCCTTAGACATGAAGTTATTATAGTCTTCCACTTGATGAACATTATGTTTGACATATTCAAACGCTACTTTTAACCGAGTAGTTATAAAGGGTATGATTGGCATAATCGGATTCACGTAGGGAAGAATAATAAGCTAAATGGATTTGTCCCTCCTCGGAGAGATGTCAAGCTTGGGCCTCTCGTATGAATGATGTTGATGAAATGTTCGGCCGGACTCAAATGAATTGATTGGATCAATGTCATTTGGATTATCAACATATTCGGAATCGAGAAAGTATTGAACAAAACAAGTTGACTCTTTGACCATGACTTGTGTTCAATGATATCGTGGACAAAAGGATTATGACATATTCTAAGAGGAATGCGAACTTGTATCTAGTTATACTAATTGGGTAGGTATGATGGTTTGCTAGAACCTAATCATATCTTATGGTTTCATGTTTGAACCCATTGCCAACTTAGTATAATCCTAGAGGGTCACACACAATAGAACGAATCTTTAAAAGGACTATATTGGAATTTTGGAAATTCTGGACATTCTGGGGAAGTGGGCGACCGCACAGTATGGACTGGGCGGCCGCACACTTAGCTCAGTTTTTGTACCAGTTTTGTTTCAGATAGTTGTGCGACCGCACAGAGTCTTTTGGGCGGCTGCACAGTACTGTCGGGTGGCAGATTCCTAATTTGATTAGGAAACGAATTTTGGACGGATTTTAACGCAAGTTTCCTATTTGGAATAGGTCATACTTGTGTATAAAAGACAAAAATTCGGCCAGCACTCAAGGCCAATGATTTTGTGAGTCTCAAAGAGTTTGAGAGAGGGTTTATTTTGTTCTAAGACATTCTTGGTTGAAGAACAAAATAATACACAAAATAAATTCCATATAGTTCTTTTGATTGTGAAAAAGTGTTTCACAATTTGGTCTAGCAACCAAGATCAAAGAAGCTCCTTTGATATTCGTTCGAAGTGTGGATACCGCTAGAGGGTGAAAATCATCATCTTCAAAGTTCGTGTTCAAGCTTTGTGATCGTGATCAAGTCTTCAAACCTCCACCAAAGACCAAGAGAATTTGATAGCCATCAAGGGTTAGTTTATTCCTTTATTCTTATGTTGTATTTGATTTAATCATATGAACGGATCCATGGCTTTGGGTTTCAAAATTTTAAATGCTAAATTCCGCTGCGCATGTTTGATCGAAACCCAACAGTGGTATCAGAGCCCCGTTCATGTTGATTGTTTCAATACCTAGATCATGTTATGTGTATATAAATTGTTTATGTGCCAAGCATGATATGAATATTGGATTATATGATGTTTTTGTGTTTTGTGATTTTATGTGGTTTATTGTTTTACAACTTTAATCGCACGATTCAATCGCAATAAATAAATTATGGTAGATTCAGAATTGTTGGTTATTAATTTTTGATTGGATCAAAGTTTTAATAATCAGGGAAAAACAATTTTGAGACAAAATTTTCGAACTTAAAATTCTGCACATTCTGATTGAACCGGGCGACCGCACGGTTTTTGGGCGACCGCACAGGTCTTTTGGGCGGCCGCACGCCAAGATCAGAATGTCTGATTTTGCTCAAAAATCAGAATTTGGAATTTTCGAGAGGTTCAACAAAACCAGTAACAGAACCAATCCAGACCTGCTGATCTGGAATGGGTTTTGGGTAGTTGGTTTGTGTGTGGATCTTGGGGTTTGATTTTCCTATTTGTTTTAGTCTTGTGATTCCTAGATTGGTTCAAGGTTTGGATGGCTAATCTACGTTCATCGAGATTGTGTTTCCCAAACTTAATCGCAATCAAAGTTTCAAAGATAAAACGAAGTTAGAATTATGAAGAGTTCATAATTGCTAAAATTGAGAAACAAAGTTCTTGATTCAATGATTGGAGATCCATGTGGAATTGTGAATGCAATTGGCCTACGTTCATCGAGACCATCTATTGCTTAGTTTCGGCCACATGGATTACTTTCTTGGTTTCTTGAATTAGTGCGGGATTGTGGTTGCCTAATGGCTTAGTTCGACCGCACTTCTTGTTGTCTTGATTTGGAGATAATGACCAAAGTTGAAATAGTCTCATCCTCATAATTATAGAGAAACTAATGACACATAAATATCATGCTTAAATTAATGAAGATTAATTTAGTGACTAAACTTGATGTGTAACATGTTTATATTATGTGCTCATAAATGTGTTATATGCTACATGTGATGAACCTTCAAAGAAAATTTAAGTCTTTTATTGCCATGCCATGATTAAAACACTTGTTAGTGCATAAGTGACTCTAATGTAGATTCGCCCTAGCGAGATGCATTAAATTTATTAATGTATGAGCAAGATAGATAATGTGGGCACGCCCTAGCGGGACACATTAACTATGCGTTTAAAATGGTTAGACTTAATTGGGCGTCAAAAAACAGTTTTGGGCCTAGGCAAAGATGAGGTTTAACATGCTTTTTGAAATTGGATTTCTTAAAGAATCTCATAAAAGGAACTAAGAGTCATATGAGATATGATTGACAAGAGTTGTCTACCTAATTAATTTGATTTTGTGTAATCCGCCTTAGCGGACTTGAAATTAAATTAAAGATGGATCTTGGCCCAATTAAATTATATTATACATTGGATGTATGTGAAGGTTATATAATTTAGTGGGAGTATTTTGTTTGAGAAATACATTATTTATCTCTTTAATGAAAATCGGTACTTATTGAATTTTGGAAATTTTTGCATATTTGTAGATAATGACTAATAACACTCAATCAATGTCGTTGCGATCGATCCTTGAGAAGGATAAGCTCGAAGAGAATGGTACTAACTTTATGGATTGGATCCGTAGCATAAGAATCGTTCTTAGGCAAGAAGATAAGTTGTACATTCTCGATGGGCCTCTACCCGCTGAACCACCGCCTACTGCCCCTAGGGTAGAAAGAGACAATTACAAGAAACATCGTAATGATTCTAGAGATGTAAGTTGTCTCATGCTTGCTGCTATGTGTTCAAAACTCCAACAAAGTTTGGAACATTTGGAAGCCTATGAGATAGGCGTGGAGTTGAGAACCATGTTTCAAGAGCAAGCTAGGCAAGAGAGGTACAAGACCATTGTTGCATTCACTACTAGTAAAATGAATGAAGGGCAACAAGTGAGTCCTCACTTTCTTAAAATGAAAGGTTATGTAGAGCACCTTGAGAAACTTGGCTATCCAATCCCATTGGAGCTAGCCACGGATCTCATTCTTAATTCATTGCCTAAAAGTTATAATCAGTTTGTGATGAATTATAACATGCATGGAATGGATAAGAATCTCTCTGAGTTGCATGGGATGCTCAAGACTGCAGAGATGAAAATTGTGGAGAAAGGTTCTCCCGTGCTCTTGGTTCATGATGGGAAGAAGGCTAGTGCCAAAGGAAAGGGTAAGAAAGTTGTCAAACCCAAAATAAGCAAGGCAAAGGTTGCCAAGGCTTCTGAGGCAAAACCTGATTCACAAAAGGATGCAATCTATTTCCATTGTCAAGAAATTGGTCATTGGAAACGTAATTGCAAGGCTTTCTTGGAAGAGCAAAAGAAGAAGAAGAGCAGCAAGGCTGCGTCGACTTCAGGTATCTATATGATAGATATTCTCCTTTCTACCACTGATTCTTGGGTATTGGATACCGGATGTGGTTCTCACATTTGTCTAAATGTGCAGGGACTAAAGAATAGGAGACTGCTTAAAGAAGGTGAAGTAGATCTACGCGTGGGGAATGGAGCAAGAGTTGCTGCATTAGCCGTAGGGACTTATGAAGTCACTTTACCTTCCGGATTAATTATTGTTTTGAACAATTGTTATTATGTTCCGGATTTAAGCAGAAATATTATTTCAATTTCTTGTTTGGATAATGAAGGTTTTAAGTTTCTTATTGAGAATAAGAAATTTTCTATTTATTTAAATGATGTGCTTTATGGTATTGCTAATTCATTTAATGGCCTTTATATCTTGGATGTCAAGAATGAAAATAATGTCTATCATGTAAATAAGAAATCTAAACCTAATGATGTAAATCATACTTATTTGTGGCATTGCCGTCTTGGTCATATTAATGAGAAGCGTATCTCAAAACTCCATGGGGACGGACTTTTGGGTTCATGTGACTTAGAGTCATATGATACTTGTGAGTCGTGTCTTCTTGGAAAAATGACTAAGACACCTTTTACCAAGTTGGGTGAAAGGGCAAGCGACTTATTGGGGTTGATACATTCCGATGTATGCGGACCATTAAGTAGCAATGCTAGGGGAGGATTTCAATACTTCATAACCTTCACTGATGATTATAGTAGATTTGGGTATGTTTACCTAATGAAACATAAAAGTGAAGCATTTGAGATATTTAGAATATTTCAAAATGAAGTAGAAAAACAACTTGGCAAAAGTATAAAGGCACTTCGATCAGATCGAGGTGGTGAGTACTTAAGTCAAGAATTTGATGATCATCTAAAGAATTGTGGAGTAGTTTCACAATTGACTCCGCCCGGAACACCACAATGGAATGGTGTGTCTGAGAGGAGAAATCGGACTTTGTTAGACATGGTTCGATCAATGATGAGTCAAGTTGATCTTCCAATATCCTTTTGGGGTTACGCCCTAGAAACCGCTGCTTTCACACTAAATCAAGTTCCAACTAAATCGGTTCCAAAGACTCCATATGAGATGTGGAGTGGAAAGAAACCTAGTTTATCTTTCATGAGGATATGGGGTTGCGAAGTTTATGTCAAGAGACTTATCTCTGACAAACTAGCACACAAATCTGATAAATGTATTTTCGTGGGATATCCTAAGGAAACTAAAGGATATTACTTTTACAACCGAGAGGACAACAAAGTGTTTGTTGCCCGAACTGGTGTCTTTCTAGAGAAAGAGTTTCTCTCCAAAGAAATCAGTGGGAGTAAAATAAATCTTGAAGAAATTCGAGACCCAGAAAATAACATTGAACCAATAGTGGAACAAGAAGAAGAACAACAAGGAGTTGTGGAACCTGTTCAAAATACACAAGCATCTCGCAGATCTAGTAGGTTACGATCCGAGCCCGAGAGATATGGATTTCTCGTAACGGATAGTAATGAGGTAGAAATCATTGAGAATGATGAACCGTCAACCTACCAAGAGGCGATGTCTTCTCCTGATTCGGACAAGTGGCTTGGAGCCATGGAATCCGAATTGCAATCCATGCAAGACAATCAAGTTTGGAATTTGATTGATGCGCCCGAAGGTGTAAAAACCATAGGATGCAAATGGGTCTTCAAGAAGAAGACTGACATGGATGGGAAGGTGCATACTTACAAAGCTAGGCTTGTAGCGAAGGGTTATAGGCAAGTTCATGGTATTGACTATGATGAGACCTTTTCACCCGTAGCAATGATCAAGTCTATAAGAATTTTGCTTGCCATTGCCGCATATCATGACTATGAAATATGGCAGATGGACGTCAAAACCGCTTTCCTGAATGGAAAACTCCAAGAGGATGTGTATATAACACAACTAGAAGGTTTTGAACAAGATTCTAAGGTATGCAAATTGCAAAGATCCATCTATGGATTGAAGCAAGCTTCAAGGAGTTGGAATCTCCGTTTTGATGAATCGGTCAAAGAGTTTGGTTTCATCAAGAATGAAGATGAGCCTTGTGTATACAAGAAGATTAGTGGGAGCATAGTGCTATTCCTTATTTTATACGTGGATGACATATTGCTCATTGGAAACGACATTCCTACACTTCAGTCTGTGAAGACTTGGTTAGGAAAGTGCTTCGCAATGAAAGATATGGGTGAAGCCGCATATATACTTGGCATTAAGATCTATAGAGATAGATCAAGGAGGCTACTTGGTTTAAGCCAAATTACATACATTGACAAGGTCATTAGAAGATTCCGTATGGAAAATTCTAAGAGATGCACCTTGCCCGTGTTACATGGAGTTTCTCTAAGCAAGACTCAATGTCCTAAGACAAAAGATGAGCGTGAGAAAATGAATGATGTTCCATATGCTTCGGCAATTGTGTCCATCATGTATGCCATGATTTGTACTAGGCCGGATGTGTCTTATGCTTTGAGCATGACAAGTAGATACCAATCCGACCCTGGCGAAAATCACTGGATAGCTGTAAAAGCGATTCTTAAGTACTTGAGAAGGACTAAAGACTCGTTTTTGGTCTATGGAGGAATGGAAGATGATCTCGTTGTAAATGCTTACACGGATGCAAGCTTCGAAACCGACAAAGATGATAGCCGATCGCAATCGGGTTTTGTGTTTATGTTAAATGGTGGAGCTGTAAGCTGGAAGAGTTCCAAGCAAAGTACAACCGCTGATTCTACAACAGAAGCTGAGTATATTGCTGCATTGGATGCTGCAAAGGAAGCTGTTTGGATTAAGAAGTTCATAACTGAACTTGAAGTGGTTCCTAGTATTTCTAGTCCAATAGACCTTTATTTGCGACAATAATGGTGCTATTGCTCAAGCAAAGGAACCAAGAGCACATCAGAAATCCAAACACATACTTAGGCGTTTTCATATCATTCGAGAGATCGTTGATAGGGGAGACATAAATATATGCAGAGTACCTACTGATGACAATGTTGCGGACCCGCTAACAAAGGGACTTCCACAAGCTAAACATGATGGTCATGTTAGGTCCATGGGTATTAGATACATGGGAGATTGGGCCTAGGGCAAGTGGGAGATTGTTGGTAGTGGTGCCCTAGGCACGTTTAATAAACGTTGTAATTGTTATCATTTATTTCATATCAATAAAGAGATGTTTTGATTATTATTGTTGTTCATGTTTACTTGTAATAATCTCCGTCCCTAGTACTTGTTGAAGCACTAGTATAAAGGCTAAATGATCATGGGATGAACATGTTAGATTTATGGGTACTTGTTTGGAACAAGGTACTGGACATGACCCGCTCTATGAGATTTATGTCATGGTCTATGTCATACATATATCTCATAATAGTTATGTCATTTGAATCCTTAGACATGAAGTTATTATAGTCTTCCACTTGATGAACATTATGTTTGACATATTCAAACGCTACTTTTAACCGAGTAGTTATAAAGGGTATGATTGGCATAATCGGATTCACGTAGGGAAGAATAATAAGCTAAATGGATTTGTCCCTCCTCGGAGAGATGTCAAGCTTGGGCCTCTCGTAGGAATGATGTTGATGAAATGTTCGGCCGGACTCAAATGAATTGATTGGATCAATGTCATTTGGATTATCAACATATTCGGAATCGAGAAAGTATTGAACAAAACAAGTTGACTCTTTGACCATGACTTGTGTTCAATGATATCGTGGACAAAAGGATTATGACATATTCTAAGAGGAATGCGAACTTGTATCTAGTTATACTAATTGGGTAGGTATGATGGTTTGCTAGAACCTAATCATATCTTATGGTTTCATGTTTGAACCCATTGCCAACTTAGTATAATCCTAGAGGGTCACACACAATAGAACGAATCTTTAAAAGGACTATATTGGAATTTTGGAAATTCTGGACATTCTGGGGAAGTGGGCGACCGCACAGTATGGACTGGGCGGCCGCACACTTAGCTCAGTTTTTGTACCAGTTTTGTTTCAGATAGTTGTGCGACCGCACAGAGTCTTTTGGGCGTCCGCACAGTACTGTCGGGTGGCAGATTCCTAATTTGATTAGGAAACGAATTTTGGACGGATTTTAACGCAAGTTTCCTATTTGGAATAGGTCATACTTGTGTATAAAAGACAAAAATTCGGCTAGCACTCAAGGCCAATGATTTTGTGAGTCTCAAAGAGTTTGAGAGAGGGTTTATTTTGTTCTAAGACATTCTTGGTTGAAGAACAAAATAATACACAAAATAAATTCCATATAGTTCTTTTGATTGTGAAAAAGTGTTTCACAATTTGGTCTAGCAACCAAGATCAAATAAGCTCCTTTGATATTCGTTCGAAGTGTGGATACCGCTAGAGGGTGAAAATCATCATCTTCAAAGTTCGTATTCAAGCTTTGTGATCGTGATCAAGTCTTCAAACCTCCACCAAAGACCAAGAGAATTTGATAGCCATCAAGGGTTAGTTTATTCCTTTATTCTTATGTTTTATTTGATTTAATCATATGAACGGATGCATGGCTTTGGGTTTCAAAATTTTAAATGCTAAATTCCGCTGCGCATGTTTGATCGAAACCCAACAACTCGCACCAGGTTCGAGGTTCCAATAGGGGATCCCGGGACCTGGGGGCGTGTCAGCTTGGTATCAGAGCTACCCTGGTTTAGCTACCCTGTTTAGCTACCTTGGTTTGCTCTAAGTCTGGATAGGGTCTATGGCCTAGGTATGGGTTAGTCTTGGGGTGTTATTAACGCCGAGTGTTTACATACAGGTACAATGAGTTCTAAAGGTACAAGTGGTAGTAATCAGCTGAGATCTATAACTCCTCAAGAAGAGATGGTTGATAATGTAGACTAGGATTATCCTAATCGACTTACAAGGTTCTTGAAGTTGAAACCTCGTGGCTTTGACGGGGAATTTGATGCCAAGAAGGCAGAAGAGTGGATTGAAAGTATTGAGAAGATCTTTACAGCCTTAAGATGCGCAGGTGGTGATAAGGTAACTTTTGCAACCTTTAAACTTGAGAAAGCCGCTGAACATTGGTGGCAAGTGTTGAATAAAAGTTGGGAACTGGAAGGGGTACCTCAGACTTGGGAGAATTTTCTGAAAGCATTCAAGTCACAGTTTATTCCAACAGTGGTTCAAGACAGAAAAGAGATGGAATTTCTTAATCTGGAGCAGGGAAGCTTGACAGTGGGGCAATACTCAACCAAGTTTACAAATTGGCTAGGTATTGTGATCACTTAGTTCCAAATGAAACCAAGAAGGCACAGAGATTTTTGAAGGGGTTGAGGACTGAGTATAGGAAGCAACTTCTTTCTCTACAGCTTACTAGTTATCATCAAGCAGTGGAGAAGGCTTATGCTATTGAAAATGACATTGAAGAACACAAGGTGAAGTTGGGAACAACCATGACTGATCGTGTATCAGAGAAAACTCAGGGATCTGGTTCTAAGGGTGGTAAATCTAGCCGCCAAGATCCTTGATTCCGACAGCCATCTGAAAGTAAAGGTAGTGTATCAACTGGTTCGAGGACAACAATCCAAGGTCCCAGGAGAGTATGTGGTTATTGTTCGAAAGAAGGCCATTCTGAAGACAAGTGTTGGCTAAAGCAAGGAAGATGTTTATCTTGTGGTTAAACTGGGCACTTTATCAAGAATTTTCCTAAAGGCAAGGGAAGTCAAGTTGGGGGTACAAGTCAACAGGCTTCAGGTACTAAGAGAGATAGTGGGGGTCGACCTAAAGTTCAGGGTCGAGTGTTTGCTCTAGATCAGCAGGGTGTAGCTGAGTCTTCTGCGGTCATAGGAGGTACTATATTACTTTCTAGTACGAGAGCGTGAGTCTTGATAGATCCATGCTCATCTCATTCTTATGTGGCATCTCATTTTGTGTCGCACTTGCATGTTCTTCCTGATTCTATGCCTTATGTGCTAGAAGTATCTTCCCCTATGGGAGATTGCATGTTTGCTTCTGAGGTTTACAAGAAATGTGAGGTTCTTGTGGGTGATCATGCCCTTCTTTCTGACCTAGTAGTGTTACCTATAAGGGACTTTGACGTGATTCTTTGCATGGATTGGCTTTATGTGCATCATGGATTGACGTGATTGTCATAGAAAAGTAGTAACTTTTTCTATACCTGGTTTGCCTGATTTTACCTTTGAAGGTGATAGGCCTTTATGTGCTATACATGTTATTTCTGCTTTAAAAGCTAGAAAAATTTTATCTCGTGGTTGTGCCGGGTATCTCGCATGTGTGCTTGACCAGAGTTTATCTGTTCCCAAGATGGAAGATATTCCTGTTGTGTCTGAATTTTCAGATATATTCTCTTCTGAGTATAGCATGTCACCTGATCGAGAGCTTGAGTTCTGTATTGAGTTATTACCAGATACAGCACCAATCTCTAAAGCACCTTATAGAATGGCTCCAGCTGTGTTGTTTGTCAGAAAGAAAGATGGGACTCTGCGATTGTGTATTGATTACAGAGATCTTAATCAGGTAACTATCAAGAACAAATATCCGTTACCTCATATTGATGACTTGTTTGATCAGCTTTAAGGTTCAGTAGTGTACTCGAAGCTTGACTTGAGAAGTGGTTATCATCAGTTGAAAATCAGATCTGAGGATATACCAAAGACAGCTTTCCGTACCAGGTATGGGCATTATGAGTTTATTGTTATGCCATTCGGTTTGACAAATGCTCCAGCTGTATTTATGGATTTGATGAACCGTATATTCAAGCCATATCTTGATTGTTTCGTGGTGGTATTCATTGATGATATTCTTGTGTATTCTAAATCACTGGCTGAGCATGAACAACATCTCAGAGTGGTATTACAAGTTCTTCGTGAGAAACAATTATTTGCAAAATTTAGCAAATGTGCTTTCTGGTTAGAAGAGGTTTCATTCTTGGGACATGTTGTGTCGGCTACTGGTATTGCAGTAGATCCTTCCAAAGTTGAAGCAGTTGTAAACTGGAAGAGGCCAACTACAGTGACAGAGATCCGTAGTTTCTTGGGCTTGGCTAGTTATTATCGGAGGTTCATTGAGGGATTCTCCAAGATTGCTACTCCATTGACTAATATGACTCGGAAAGCTATTTCTTTTGAGTGGAATGACAAATGTGAAGCAAGTTTTCAAGAGTTGAAAAGGCGCTTAACGACAGCTCCAGTCTTGGCTTTGCCTAGTGGTTCTGAGCATTTCATGGTTTATACTGATGCCTCTCAAGAAGGATTGGGTTGTGTTTTGATGCAAAATGGCAAGGTAATAGCTTATGCTTCTCGAAAATTATCTCCTTATGAAAAGAATTATCCTACTCATGATTTAGAGTTGGCTGCGATTATTTTTGCTTTGCATAAATGGAGGCATTATTTGTATGGAACCAAATTTGAAGTTTTTACAGATCATAAAAGCTTGAAGTACTTGTTTTCTCAGAAAGAACTTAACATGAGACAACGTAGATGGATGGAGAAATTGAAGGATCATGATTGTACTATCCTTTATCATCCAGGAAAGGCAAATGTGGTGGCAGATGCACTGAGCAGAAAGACTTAAATTTCTTGCTTGATGATTCGTGAATGGAAATTGTTAGAAGATTTGTGTGATTGGAGTCCTTGTGAATCAAATCATGGAATTATTCTTGCTAATATAAAGGCTACTTCAGATTTACTCCAACAGATCAAAGAAGCTCAGGTAACTGATTCTGAATTGCAGAAAATCATTAGTGGAATGAATGAAGGAAAGCAACCAGATTTTTCTTTCAATAGTGATGGAATTCTTACCTTTCGAGGCAGAGTTAGTATTCCAGTTGATCTTGAGATTAAGAAGAGAGTTCTTGAAGAGGCTCACAAAGCCAAGTATACTATTCATCCTTGAAGCACTAAAATATACCAAGATTTGAAGAAACATTTCTGGTGGAACAATATGAAAAGAGAAATTGCTGAGTATGTGTCCAAATGTTTGACTTGTCAACAAGTAAAGGTGGAACATCAACGTCCAGCAGGTTTGTTGCAACCATTAGAAATTCCAGAGTGGAAATGGGAGCATATCACTATGGATTTTGTGACTGGTTTGCCACGTACCAGACGAGGCCATGATGTTGTTTGGGTTATAGTGGATAGACTGACTAAATCAGCTCACTTCTTGTCTGTTTCCATGGGATATTCATTGTCTCAGTTGGCATCTTTGTATGTTCAGGATATTGTTCGACTCCATGGAGTTCCTGTGAGTATTGTATCTGACAGAGATCCTCGTTTTACGTGCTTGTGTTGTGGATGTCACGACCCGAAAACCCGTCTCTATTTTATTGATAAATAATTATTTATTTATTTATTTATTTGATTTAAATATTTATGTGTGCATTTTATATCTCATAATATTAACTTGTGTCTAGCATTTTATTTAGGTTTATTTGTGCTAGTGTAGCATTATTTGGTTGATATTGTGTTAAATGGGTAGAAGGTTGTTTTGGTTAGTGTTAGTAGTGAGGAGGGGCCTAGGTGTAAGTTTTTGAAAATAATTTTTAACTACTCCCTCCCTACTCCCTCTCTTCTCCCACACTTCTCCCTCACCCTACTCATCTCTCCCAGCAAACTCTCTCTCTCTCTCCTTGGCTATGGTAAGTTTTTCTTTTCTCCTTCTCTCTTCATTTTCTTCCTCTTCCTCCCATCTTTTCTTATTTCTCATTTTATCAAATGTGTTTAGATCGTCGATAGGATCGCGTAGAACCAAAAATATTTGAATTCCGTCATCTTTGAGAAATTCCAAGTAAGTTGCTTTTCCCCCATTTTTATGCTAAAACGTTCATATCATGTTTTTATAATGCTTAAGTTGTTATATTTGATGTTTGATTGAGTTTGGAATTTGTTTGGAATTTATTTGGGTTTTTGGTTAAAAATGGTGATTGATATGAATGTTGGGTTTGATTCATGGTTTGGGGTCATTTATGGTGTTATTTAGGTCCCCTTTGTGTTAGATGTTGTTTGGGTACTTTGGGGATCAAGTTGGGAGTGTTGATTGTGAGAAATTTGGTTTTGGGTTCGAAAATGGTGGAAACCCAGCTCTATTTCCCGGCATGAAGACAGACCAGGCGCCCGCCCGCCTGGAGCCAGGCGCCCGCCTACCTGCCCCTTTTCCCGTTGCCAACCTTCTGTTGGAATGAGCGCCCGCCTGACCCCCTTCGAGCCCCCGCCCGCCCCTGTTTCAAGAAATTCTTCCTTTTTTTTGCTTGTTTAAACTAAATTGCTTCCTTAGTTTTAATCTATCTACTCAAATTAACTTAAGTTAACATCGTGGAACACGTTATTAATTGGAATTGGTTCCTTTGTGAATAAATGTGTTATGAAATTTATTTAAGTACCGTTTTGGGAATGTTGGACACCTTTGATGTGTGGTTTGGATTGGTTTACCTTTGTGGTAATTTATTTGGAATGGTTCCCTACTTTGGAATCAGTGGTTGTTTATTTAAGCTAGAGTTTATTACTTAGCTTTTATTTGAAAGTCCAGCTGGTATTTGTGTGTGTTTCGGGCGATGCGAAACATTATGATGGCACAAGCCAAGTCCATTATGATGTTGACCATTGTTTTGCCCCATTATTTCCCTCCTCCAGATTGGCCTTGGATGTGAGATGAGCTAGCCCCTTTGTGAGCACTTTAGCTATTGGGTTTGGGCTTTGACTGTGTGTCACTGTCCCCTCTTTATTATTGGTTCCGGTACCGGGGGTTTTCTCTTCAAGCTTTCATGCTACTATGAAGATGTTGATTGTTGATTATTGAAGCTGCGCAGCGACCTTTACTGGGTTATATCAGTTGGAAAACCTTGGCTAATATCCTTTGTTAACTGTTTATTTCCGCTGCTAACTGTTAAATGATAATTGCTATGTGCAATGTGATTTATTATTGATTATTGCATCTTAGCATGTCATGTAGTTGCATTAGTAACTTATTGAGATTTATCTCACCCCCTTTTCTTTTGTCTTTGTTTTTCCTTAACCCCCCCCCCCAGGTGGAAAGGATTAGACTCACTGATCACGAGACAGGACGTCGCGAGGGTTGAGCTTTTGGGGCAAGTTGATATCGGTGGGTTTACATTATATAAATGTGTAACCTTTTTGGGATATTTGTACCAAACATTGACGTCATTAGGATTTGTATATTTTATAACTTTGGCGTATAATCTTATGGAGTTTATACTAGTTTTATTTTGTGGTTCAAGTTGGATTTCAAAACTTTGTGTCATCATCTTTTGGGTATAAAAGGAAATTTTTATCTTCATTATTTTAGAGTTTATTGTTTAAGTCGACGTCCAGCTCGCGCACTCCGGGCCCGCGGGGTCGGGGTCGCGACAGTTGGTATCAGAGATATGGTTTAGCTCTAAGTATAAGTCTAGGTGGACTAGTATGACCTAGGAGGGTAGTTGTGTTCGGAGTGAGTAGCGGTTGATGTTTTATGCAGGTAATTGTTCTCAATGGCTAGAAGAAGAACGGGTGAAGGTACTAGTGGGACTTAGAATCAGAATGATCTTCGGGAAGAGAACCGTGCTATGTTCCAAGGCATGTTCGAGGCGGCCATGAAGGCAATTCATGACCAAGGACCGAGAGTAGAGCAAGCACCACCACACCGATATGGTTTGGAGCAATTCATGAAACTGAAACCGGCAGAGTTCGATGGTGAGCCCGATGTGAAGAAGGCCGAACTATGGGTTGAGTCTATGGAGAAAATTTATGATGTGTTTGGGTGCACGGACGAGGATAGGGTCCGGTTCGCGGCTTATAAGCTTGTGGGTGCCGCCGAGCATTGGTGGAAAGGGGTTAAAGCTAGTTGGGATGACACTCACACAGTGTATGCATGGGAATTGTTTGTGCGGAATTTCAAAGAGCATTTCATTCTGGTGGTGGATCAGAACCGAAAGGAGATCGAGCTTCTCAACTTGGAGCAAGGTTTGTTGTCTATAGCTCAGTACTCGGCTAAGTTCACAGAATTAGCCCGGTATTGTGAGTATCTTGTGAGGACCGAAGAACAGAAAGCTATGAGATTCATCCGGGGTTTGAAGACTTCTATCCGTACTCAGCTTATAGCACAGAGGATTGTGACATTCCAGGATGCGGTAGACCGTGCCTACCTTATCGAGCAAGATATTGGGGAACATAAGAGGAAGACCGAGGTAGCTAACCCGAGTAAGCAAGGAGCGCAGAGCAAGTCACAACCAAGGATTGATAACCGAGGTAACTTTGGGGGACAATCTCAGTCCCGAGGGCAACCAATCGCAAGGAACCCGGGTACTACTTCCGGGAACCAAGGGAACCAAAATAGGAGACTTTGTTCCTATTGCCAAAAGGAAGGCCATTCAGAGGACCGGTGTTGGAAGAAACAGGGCAGGTGTACCAATTGTGGTCAAATGGGTCATTTTGCAAGGGATTGTATTAGAGGCAGGGGTCAACCGTCTGGGGTAGGAGCTGGGGCTCCACAGGGTCAGAAAAGGGATGCTACGGGAAAGGCCAAGGTCCAAGGAAAATTGTTTGCAATGAACCAACATCAGGCAGATGATCCCTCAGTGATTGGAGGTATTGTTTCTATATCTAATGTGAGCGCGCGTACGTTAGTAGATCCAGGATCATCTCATTCTTACATTTCTGTGCAATTTGCTTTTTTGTTAAATGCTGCATCTGAGTCTTTGCCCTATGTATTAGAGGTGTTAACTCCTATGGGAGAATGTTTGGTGACCGATAAAGTCTTTCGTGATTGTGACGTGCTTAGCTGTGGTCATGTCTTGTGTGCGGACTTGGTAGTCCTTCTTATTCAGGACTTTGATGTTATTTTGGGTATGGATTGGTTAATCAAGTTTCATGCTTCTGTCGATTTTCGTAGAAAGGTCGTTAATTTTTTCCATCCCTGATGTGCCTAAGTTTACTTTTGAGGCTATGCCTTTTGGTAGAAATTTTCGTATCATTTCTTATGTGAAAGCTAAGAGATTATTGCACCGTGGTTGTGAGGGGTACTTGGCTAGTGTGCTTGATACTAGGAAAGAATCCCCTAGTTTGGAGAGTGTTCGGGTAGTTAGAGAATTTCCCGATGTTTTCTCCTCTGAATATAATATGCCTCCAGATCGTGAAATAGAGTTTTGTATAGACCTTTTGCCGGGTACGGCTCCGATTTTAAAGGCACCGTATAGGTTGGCTCCCGCAGAATTGAAGGAACTAAAGGTTCAGTTGCAAGAGTTGCTTGATCGAGGGTTTATCCGCCCTAGTGTTTCCCCGTGGGGAGCACCGGTTTTGTTCGTGCAGAAGAAAGACGGTTCTTTGAGATTGTGTATCGATTACCGAAAGTTGAACCAGGTTACAGTGAAGAACAAGTATCCTCTACCTCACATTGATGATTTATTTGATCAGCTTCAAGGGTCCGTAGTGTTTTCTAAGCTTGATTTGAGGAGTGGGTACCATCAGTTGAAGATTCGATCGGAGGATGTTCCGAAGACTGCTTTTCGCACTCGGTATGGTCATTACGAGTTCTTGGTTATGCCGTTTGGGTTGACTAACGCACCGGCCGTATTTATGGATTTGATGAACCGGGTTTTCCATCCTTATCTTGATTCGTTTGTGGTGGTCTTCATCGACGACATTCTTGTCTACTCTAAATCTCGAGAGGAGCACGAGCAACACTTGAGGATAGTTTTATCCATTCTTGCGAGGGAACAGTTGTTTGCGAAGTTTAGTAAATGCGAATTTTGGCTCGAGAAGGTTTCATTTCTGGGTCATGTTATTTCAAAAGATGGGATTTCTGTGGATCCTTCAAAGATAGAAGCCATAGTGGATTGGAAGAGACCCGAGTCAGTGACCGAGATCAGAAGTTTTCTGGGTTTAGCCGGTTATTACAGAAGGTTTATAGAAGGGTTTTCGAGGATTGCTACTCCGATGACTCAATTGACCCGGAAGGATGTACCGTTTGTGTGGAGTGAAAAATGTCAAAACAGTTTTGAGGAATTAAAGAAGAGGTTGACTACTGCACCAATTCTTGCATTACCGAATGGGAACGACGACTTAGTGATTTATAGTGATGCTTCGAAAGAGGGTTTGGGTTGTGTTTTGATGCAGAATGGGAAAGTGATTGCGTATGCTTCGAGGAAGTTGAGCCCGAGTGAACAGAATTATCCTACTCACGACATGGAGTTAGCGGCTATTGTATTTGCTCTTCATAAGTGGAAGCACTATCTTTACGGGGCAAAGTTCGAGATTTTCACCGATCACAAGAGTTTAAAATATCTTTTCTCGCAAAAGGAATTGAACAACCGTCAGCGTCGATGGATGGAACTTTTAAAGGACTATGATTGTACGATTTCTTATCATCCGGGGAAGGCGAATGTGGTAGCCGATGCGATTAGTAGAAAATCTTATGTGGCTTCGATGATGGTTCGAGAGTGGAAAATGCTTGAGGATGTTCGAGATTGGTGTCCTCGTGAATCGAGACATGGGGCTATTTTTGCGAATATTAGGGTATCTCCGACCCTAATTCAGAGGATAAAAGAAGCTCAGAAAGAGGATCCCGAGTTAGTGAAAGTAATGGGTAAAATGAAGGAAAAGAACTTCGAGGATTTTTTTGTGAGTTCGAATGGGGTGTTGACTTTCTGTGGTCGTTTGTGCGTACCCGATGTTGGTGGAATAAAGAGGCAAGTTTTAGATGAGGGGCACAAATCGAGATATACTATTCATTCGGGTAGTACGAAGATGTATCAAAATTTGAAACAACACTTTTGGTGGAACAATATGAAGAGGCAAATAGCTGAGTATGTATCGAGGTGTTTAACTTTTCAGCAGGTCAAAGCCGAGCATCAGAGACCCGCGGGACTACTTCAGCCGTTAGAGATTCCGGAGTGGAAATGGGAGCAGGTGACTATGGATTTCGTTACGGGACTACCTCGTACCCGTAGGAAGTATGATAGTGTTTGGGTGATCGTGGATAGATTGACCAAGAGTGCACATTTCTTGCCTATTGACATTAGGTACTCGATGGAAAAGCTTGCGACCCTTTACATTGATGAGATTGTGAGATTGCATGGGGTTCCGGTTAGCATTGTGTCAGATCGAGACCCGAGGTTTACTTCTAGATTCTGGAAGGCGTTTCAGGAAGCTTTGGGTACAGATTTGCGATTCAGTACAGCTTTTCACCCTCAGACCGATGGTCAATCCGAGAGGACCATTCAGATTTTGGAGGATATGTTGCGAGCTTGTTCGATAGACTTTTCCGATTCTTGGGATAGACATTTACCGTTAGTGGAATTTTCTTACAACAACAGTTATCTCTAGTATCGAGATGGCACCTTATGAGGCCTTATATGGGAGAAAATGTAGATCGCCTATCTGTTGGGATGAGGTCGGTGAAGCGAAGATCGTGGGTATTGATTTGATTCAGGATTCAGTTGAGAAAGTTAGGGTTATCCGGGATCGATTGAAAACAGCCCAGAGTCGACATAAGAGCTATGCAGATAACCGAAGGCGAGATCTTAGTTTTCAGACCGGTGATTTTGTGTTCTTGAAAGTATCTCCGAAGGTTGGTATCCGAAGGTTCGGGAAGAAGGGTAAATTGGCTCCGAGGTTTATAGGTCCGTTTGAGATTCTGGGAAAAGTGGGACTTCTTGCGTATCGACTTGCGTTACCGCCATCTTTAGACCGGTTACATAATGTTTTTCATGTTTCTATGCTTCGGAAGTATGTTCATGATCCATCTCACGTGTTACCGAGGGTACCGGAGGATATTGAGCCTGATATGACCTACGAGGAACGACCGGTTCGGATTCTTGATGCCAAAGTCCAAGAGTTGAGGAACAAAAGCATTCCGTTGGTTAGAGTTCTTTGGAGGAATCATAATGTTGAGGAATCGACTTGGGAGCTTCGAGAGGATATGGAGCGTAGATATCCGTGGCTTTTTAATTCGGGTAAGTCTTGTTAAAATTCGGGTCGAATTTTCTTTAAGGGGGAGTGAATGTCACGACCCGAAAACCCGTCTCTATTTTATTGATAAATAATTATTTATTTATTTATTTGATTTAAATATTTATGTGCGTATTTTATATCTCATAATATTAACTTGTGTCTAGCATTTTATTTAGGTTTATTTGTGCTAGTGTAGCATTATTTGGTTGATATTGTGTTAAATGGGTAGAAGGTTGTTTTGGTTAGTGTTAGTAGTGAGGAGCGGCCTAGGTGTAAGTTTTTGAAAATAATTTTTAACTACTCCCTCCCTACTCCCTCTCTTCTCCCACACTTCTCCCTCACCCTACTCATCTCTCCCAGCAAACTCACTCTCTCTCTCTCTCCTTGGCTATGGTAAGTTTTTCTTCTCTCCTTCTCTCTTCATTTTCTTCCTCTTCCTCCCATCTTTTCTTATTTCTCATTTTTATCAAATGTGTTTAGATCGTCGATAGGATCGCGTAGAACCAAAAATATTTGAATTCCGTCATCTTTGAGAAATTCCAAGTAAGTTGCTTTTCCCCCATTTTTATGCTAAAACGTTCATATCATGTTTTTATAATGCTTAAGTTGTTATATTTGATGTTTGATTGAGTTTGGAATTTGTTTGGAATTTATTTGGGTTTTTGGTTAAAAATAGTGATTGATATGAATGTTGGGTTTGATTCTTGGTTTGGGGTCATTTATGGTGTTATTTAGGTCCCCTTTGTGTTAGATGTTGTTTGGGTACTTTGGGGATCAAGTTGGGAGTGTTGATTGTGAGAAATTTGGTTTTGGGTTCGAAAATGGTGGAAACCCAGCTCTATTTCCCGGCATGAAGACAGACCAGGCGCCCGCCCGCCTGGAGCCAGGCGTCCGCCTACCCGCCCCTTTTCCCGTTGCCAACCTTCTGTTGGAATGAGCGCCCGCCTGACCCCCTTCGAGCGCCCGCCCGCCCCTGTTTCAGGAAATTCTTCCTTTTTTTTGCTTGTTTAAACTAGATTGCTTCCCTAGTTTTAATCTATCTACTCAAATTAACTTAAGTTAACATCGTGGAAGACGTTATTAATTGGAATTGGTTCCTTTGTGAATAAATGTGTTATGAAATTTATTTAAGTACCGTTTTGGGAATGTTGGACACCTTTGATGTGTGGTTTGGATTGGTTTACCTTTGTGGTAATTTATTTGGAATGGTTCCCTACTTTGGAATCAGTGGTTGTTTATTTAAGCTAGAGTTTATTACTTAGCTTTTATTTGAAAGTCCAGCTGGTATTTGTGTGTGTTTCGGGCGATGCGAAACATTATGATGGCACAAGCCAAGTCCATTATGATGTTGACCATTGTTTTGCCCCATTATTTCCCTCCTCCAGATTGGCCTTGGATGTGAGATGAGCTAGCCCATTTGTGAGCACTTTAGCTATTGGTTTTGGGCTTTGACTGTGTGTCACTGTCCCCTCTTTATTATTGGTTCCGGTACCGGGGGTTTTCTCTTCAAGCTTTCATGCTACTATGAAGATGTTGATTCTTGATTATTGAAGCTGCGCAGCGACCTTTACTGGGTTATATCAGTTGGAAAACCTTGGCTAATATCCTTTGTTAACTGTTTATTTCCGCTGCTAACTGTTAAATGATAATTGCTATGTGCAATGTGATTTATTATTGATTATTGCATCTTAGCATGTCATGTAGTTGCATTAGTAACTTATTGAGATTTATCTCACCCCCTTTTCTTTTGTCTTTGTTTTTCCTTAACCCCCCCCCCCAGGTGGAAAGGATTAGACTCGCTGATCACGAGACAGGACGTCGCGAGGGTTGAGCTTTTGGGGCAAGTTGATATCGGTGGGTTTACATTATATAAATGTGTAACCTTTTTGGGATATTTGTACCAAACATTGACGTCATTAGGATTTGTATATTTTATAACTTTGGCGTATAAGCTTATGGAATTTATACTAGTTTTATTTTGTGGTTCAAGTTGGATTTCAAAACTTTGTGTCATCATCTTTTGGGTATAAAGGAAATTTTTATCTTCATTATTTTAGAGTTTATTGTTTAAGTCGACGTCCAGCTCGCGCACTCCGGGCCCGCGGGGTCGGGGTCACGACAGTTGGTATCAGAGCTATGGTTTAGCTCTAAGTATAAGTCTAGGTGGACTAGTATGACCTAGGAGGGTAGTTGTGTTCGGAGTGAGTAACGGTTGATGTTTTATGCAGGTAATTGTTCTCAATGGCTAGAAGAAGAACGGGTGAAGGTACTAGTGGGACTCAGAATCAGAATGATCTTCGGGAAGAGAACCGTGCTATGTTCCAAGGCATGTTCGAGGCGGCCATGAAGGCAATTCATGACCAAGGACCGAGAGTAGAGCAAGCACCACCACACCGATATGATTTGGAGCAATTCTTGAAACTGAAACCGGCAGAGTTCGATGGTGAGCCCGATGTGAAGAAGGCCGAACTATGGGTTGAGTCTATGGAGAAAATTTATGATGTGTTTGGGTGCACGGATGAGGATAGGGTCCGGTTCACGGCTTATAAGCTTGTGGGTGCCGCCGAGCATTGGTGGAAAGGGGTTAAAGCTAGTTGGGATGACACTCACACAGTGTATGCATGGGAATTGTTTGTGCGGAAGTTCAAAGAGCATTTCATTCCGGTGGTGGATCAAAACCGAAAGGAGATCGAGCTTCTCAACTTGGAGCAAGGTTTGTTGTCTATAGCTCAGTACTCGGCTAAGTTCACAGAATTAGCCCGGTATTGTGACTATCTTGTGAGCACCGAAGAACAGAAAGCTGTGAGATTCATCCGGGGTTTGAAGACTTCTATCCGTACTCAGCTTATAGCCCAGAGGATTGTGACATTCCAGGATGCGGTAGACCGTGCCTACCTTATCGAGCAAGATATTGGGGAACATAAGAGGAAGACCGAGGTAGCTAACCCGAGTAAGCAAGGAGCGCAGAGCAAGTCACAACCAAGGATTGATAACCGAGGTAACTTTGGGGGACAATCTCAGTCCCGAGGGCAACCAATCGCAAGGAACCCGGGTACTACTTCCGGGAACCAAGGGAACCAAAATAGGAGACTTTGTTCCTATTGCCAAAAGGAAGGCCATTCAGAGGACCGGTGTTGGAAGAAACAGGGCAGGTGTACCAATTGTGGTCAAATGGGTCATTTTGTAAGGGATTGTATTAGAGGCAGGGGTCAACCGTCTGGGGTAGGAGCTGGGGCTCCACAGGGTCATAAAAGGGATGCTACGGGAAAGGCCAAGGTCCAAGGAAAAGTGTTTGCAATTAACCAACATCAGGCAGATGATCCCTCAGTGATTGGAGGTATTGTTTCTATATCTAATGTGAGCGCGCGTACGTTAGTAGATCCAGGATCATCTCATTCTTACATTTCTATGCAATTTGCTTCTTTGTTAAATGCTGCATCTGAGTCTTTGCCCTATGTGTTAGAGGTGTCAACTCCTATGGGAGAATGTTTGGTGACCGATAAAGTCTTTCGTGATTGTGACGTGCTTATCTGTGGTCATGTCTTGTGTGCGGACTTGGTAGTCCTTCCTATTCAGGACTTTGATGTTATTTTGGGTATGGATTGGTTAAGCAAGTTTCATGCTTCTGTCGATTTTCATAGAAAGGTCGTTAATTTTTCCATCCCTGATGTGCCTAAGTTTACTTTTGAGGCTATGCCTTTTGGTAGAAATTTTCGTATCATTTCTTATGTGAAAGCTAAGAGATTATTGCACCATGGTTGTGAGGGGTACTTGGCTAGTGTGCTTGATACTAGGAAAGAATCCCCTAGTTTGGAGAGTGTTCGGGTAGTTAGAGAATTTCCCGATGTTTTCTCCTCTGAATATAATATGCCTCCAGATCGTGAAATAGAGTTTTGTATAGACCTTTTGCCGGGTACGGCTCCGATTTTAAAGGTACCGTATAGGTTGGCTCCCGCGGAATTGAAGGAACTAAAGGTTCAGTTGCAAGAGTTGCTTGATCGAGGGTTTATCCGCCCTAGTGTTTCCCCGTGGGGAGCACCGGTTTTGTTCGTGCGGAAGAAAGACGGTTCTTTGAGATTGTGTATCGATTACCGAAAGTTGAACCAGGTTACAGTGAAGAACAAGTATCCTCTACCTCACATTGATGATTTATTTGATCAGCTTCAAGGGTCCGTAGTGTTTTCTAAGCTTGATTTGAGGAGTGGGTACCATCAATTGAAGATTCGATCGGAGGATGTTCCGAAGACTGCTTTTCGCACTCGGTATGGTCATTACGAGTTCTTGGTTATGCCGTTTGGGTTGACTAACGCACCGGCCGTATTTATGGATTTAATGAACCGGGTTTTCCATCCTTATCTTGATTCGTTTGTGGTGGTCTTCATCGACGACATTCTTGTCTACTCTAAATCTCGAGAGGAGCACGAGCAACAATTGAGGACAGTTTTATCCATTCTTGCGAGGGAGAAGTTGTTTGCGAAGTTTGGTAAATGCGAATTTTGGCTCGAGAAGGTTTCATTTGTGGGTCATGTTATTTCAAAAGATGGGATTTCTGTGGATCCTTCAAAGATAGAAGCCATAGTGGATTGGAAGAGACCCGAGTCAGTGACCGAGATCAGAAGTTTTCTGGGTTTAGCCGGTTATTACAGAAGGTTTATAGAAGGGTTTTCGAGGATTGCTACTCCGATGACTCAGTTGACCCAGAAGGATGTACCGTTTGTGTGGAGTGAAAAATGTCAAAACAGTTTTGAGGAATTAAAGAAGAGGTTGACTACTGCACCAATTCTTGCATTACCGAATGGGAACGACGACTTAGTGATTTATAGTGATGCTTCGAAAGAGGGTTTGGGTTGTGTTTTGATGCAGAATGGGAAAGTGATTGCGTATGCTTCGAGGAAGTTGAGCCCGAGTGAACAGAATTATCCTACTCACGACATGGAGTTAGCGGCTATTGTATTTGCTCTTCATAAGTGGAAGCACTATCTTTACGGGGCAAAGTTCGAGATTTTCACCGATCACAAGAGTTTAAAATATCTTTTCTCGCAAAAGGAATTGAACAACCGTCAGCGTCGATGGATGGAACTTTTAAAGGACTATGATTGTACGATTTCTTATCATCCGGGGAAGGCGAATGTGGTAGCCGATGCGATTAGTAGAAAATCTTATGTGGCTTCGATGATGGTTCGAGAGTGGAAAATGCTTGAGGATGTTCGAGATTGGTGTCCTCGTGAATCGAGACATGGGGCTATTTTTGCGAATATTAGGGTATCTCCGACCCTAATTCAGAGGATAAAAGAAGCTCAGAAAGAGGATCCCGAGTTAGTGAAAGTAATGGGTAAAATGAAGGAAAAGAACTTCGAGGATTTTTTTGTGAGTTCGAATGGGGTGTTGACTTTCCGTGGTCATTTGTGCGTACCCGATGTTGGTGGAATAAAGAGGCAAGTTTTAGATGAGGGGCACAAATCGAGATATACTATTCATTTGGGTAGTACGAAGATGTATCAAAATTTGAAACAACACTTTTGGTGGAACAATATGAAGAGGCAAATAGCTGAGTATGTATCGAGGTGTTTAACTTGTCAGCAGGTCAAAGCCGAGCATCAGAGACCCGCGGGACTACTTCAGCCGTTAGAGATTCCGGAGTGGAAATGGGAGCAGGTGACTATGGATTTCGTTACGGGACTACCTCGTACCCGTAGGAAGTATGATAGTGTTTGGGTGATCGTGGATAGATTGACCAAGAGTGCACATTTCTTGCCTATTGACATTAGGTACTCGATAGAAAAGCTTGCGACCCTTTATATTGATGAGATTGTGAGATTGCATGGGGTTCCGGTTAGCATTGTGTCAGATCGAGACCCGAGGTTTACTTCTAGATTCTGGAAGGCGTTTCAGGAAGCTTTGGGTACAGATTTGCGATTCAGTACAGCTTTTCACCCTCAGACCGATGGTCAATCCGAGAGGACCATTCAGATTTTGGAGGATATGTTGCGAGCTTGTTCGATAGACTTTTCTGATTCTTGGGATAGACATTTACCGTTAGTGGAATTTTCTTACAACAACAGTTATCACTAGTATCGAGATGGCACCTTATGAGGCCTTATATGGGAGAAAATGTAGATCGCCTATCTGTTGGGATGAGGTCGGTGAAGCGAAGATCGTGGGTATTGATTTGCTTCAGGATTCAGTTGAGAAAGTTAGGGTTATCCGGGATCGATTGAAAACAGCCCAGAGTCGACATAAGAGCTATGCAGATAACCGAAGGAGAGATCTTAGTTTTCAGACCGGTGATTTTGTGTTCTTGAAAGTATCTCCGAAGGTTGGTATCCAAAGGTTCGGGAAGAAGGGTAAATTGGCTCCGAGGTTTATAGGTCCGTTTGAGATTCTGGGAAAAGTGGGACTTCTTGCGTATCGACTTGCGTTACCGCCATCTTTAGACCGGTTACATAATGTTTTTCATGTTTCTATGCTTCGGAAGTATGTTCATGATCCATCTCACGTGTTACCGAGGGTACCGGAGGATATTGAGCCTGATATGACCTACGAGGAACGACCGGTTCGGATTCTTGATGCCAAAGTCCAAGAGTTGAGGAACAAAAGCATTCCGTTGGTTAGAATTCTTTGGAGGAATCATAATGTTGAGGAATCGACTTGGGAGCTTCGAGAGGAGATGGAGCGTAGATATCAGTGGCTTTTTAATTCGGGTAAGTCTTGTTAAAATTCGGGTCGAATTTTCTTTAAGGGGGAGTGAATGTCACGACCCGAAAACCCGTCTCTATTTTATTGATAAATAATTATTTATTTATTTATTTATTTGATTTAAATATTTATGTGCGCATTTTATATCTCATAATATTAACTTGTGTCTAGCATTTTATTTAGGTTTATTTGTGCTAGTGTAGCATTATTTGGTTGATATTGTGTTAAATGGGTAGAAGGTTGTTTTGGTTAGTCTTAGTAGTGAGGAGGGGCCTAGGTGTAAGTTTTTGAAAATAATTTTTAACTACTCCCTCCCTACTCCCTTTCTTCTCCCACACTTCTCCCTCACCCTACTCATCTCTCCCAGCAAACTCTCTCTCTCTCTCCTTGGCTATGGTAAGTTTTTCTTCTCCCCTTCTCTCTTCATTTTCTTCATCTTCCTCCCATCTTTTCTTATTTCTCATTTTATCAAATGTGTTTAGATCGTCGATAGGATCGCGTAGAACCAAAAATATTTGAATTCCGTCATCTTTGAGAAATTCCAAGTAAGTTGTTTTTCCCCCATTTTTATGCTAAAACGTTCATATCATGTTTTTATAATGCTTAAGTTGTTATATTTGATGTTTGATTGAGTTTGTAATTTGTTTGGAATTTATTTGGGTTTTGGTTAAAAATGGTGATTGATATGAATGTTGGGTTTGATTCTTGGTTTGGGGTCATTTATGGTGTTATTTAGGTCCCCTTTGTGTTAGATGTTGTTTGGGTACTTTGGGGATCAAGTTGGGAGTGTTGATTGTGAGAAATTTGGTTTTGGGTTCGAAAATGGTGGAAACCCAGCTCTATTTCCCGGCATGAAGACAGACTAGGCGCCCGCCCGCCTGGAGCCAGGCGCCCGCCTACCCGCCCCTTTTCCCGTTGCCAACCTTCTGTTGGAATGAGCGCCCGCCTGACCCCCTTCGAGCGCCCGCCCGCCCCTGTTTCAGGAAATTCTTCCTTTTTTTTGCTTGTTTAAACTAGATTGCTTCCCTAGTTTTAATCTATCTACTCAAATTAACTTAAGTTAACATCGTGGAAGACGTTATTAATTGGAATTGGTTCCTTTGTGAATAAATGTGTTATGAAATTTATTTAAGTACCGTTTTGGGAATGTTGGACACCTTTGATGTGTGGTTTGGATTGGTTTACCTTTGTGGTAGTTTATTTGGAATGGTTCCCTACTTTGGAATCAGTGGTTGTTTATTTAAGCTAGAGTTTATTACTTACCTTTTATTTGAAAGTCCAGCTGGTATTTGTGTGTGTTTCGGGCGATGCGAAACATTATGATGGCACAAGCCAAGTCCATTATGATGTTGACCATTGTTTTGCCCCATTATTTCCCTCCTCCAGATTGGCCTTGGATGTGAGATGAGCTAGCCCCTTTGTGAGTACTTTAGCTATTGGTTTTGGGCTTTGACTGTGTGTCACTGTCCCCTCTTTATTATTGGTTCCGGTACCGGGGGTTTTCTCTTCAATCTTTCATGCTACTATGAAGATGTTGATTCTTGATTATTGAAGCTGCGCAGCGACCTTTACTGGGTTATATCAGTTGGAAAACCTTGGCTAATATCCTTTGTTAACTGTTTATTTCCGCTGCTAACTGTTAAATGATAATTGCTATGTGCAATGTGATTTATTATTGATTATTGCATCTTAGCATGTCATGTAGTTGCATTAGTAACTTATTGAGATTTATCTCACCCCCTTTTCTTTTGTCTTTGTTTTTCCTTAACCCCCCCCCCCTAGGTGGAAAGGATTAGACTCGCTGATCACGAGACATGACGTCGCGAGGGTTGAGCTTTTGGGGCAAGTTGATATCGGTGGGTTTACATTATATAAATGTGTAACCTTTTTGGGATATTTGTACCAAACATTGACGTCATTAGGATTTGTATATTTTATAACTTTGGCGTATAAGCTTATGGAGTTTATACTAGTTTTATTTTGTGGTTCAAGTTGGATTTCAAAACTTTGTGTCATCATCTTTTGGGTATAAAAGGAAATTTTTATCTTCATTATTTTAGAGTTTATTGTTTAAGTCGACATCCAGCTCGCGCACTCCGGGCCCGCGGGGTCGGGGTCGCGACAGTGGATTTCAAAGGCAGTTGGGATACTCATCTTCCTTTGGCTGAGTTTGCTTATAACAATAGTTTTTAGTCTAGCATTGAAATGGCTCCATATGAAGCTCTTTATGGCAGAAAATGTCGATCTCCTATATGCTGGGATGAAGTGGGAGAAGCTAGACTCTTGGGTCCTGAAATGGTTCAACAATCAGTTGAGAGTGTGAAACTCATTCGAGATAGATTGCGCACAGCTCAGAGTAGACAAAAGAGTTATGCTGATCATCGCAGAAGGGATCTTGAATTTCAGGTAGGTGATTTAGTATTCTTGAAAGTCTCTCCTCGCAGAGGTATTAAGAGATTTGGGAAGAAAGGAAAATTGACTCCTCGTTATATTGGTCCATTTGAAATTCTTGAAAGAGTTGAGAAGTTGACTTATAGAGTGGCTTTACCACCTTCTTTATCTGGTATTCATGATGTGTTTCACGTGTCCATGCTTCGCAAGTATATGGCGGATGAGTCGCATGTTCTTGAGAATGAGGCTATTCCATTTCAGCCTGATTTGTCTTATGAGGAACAACCTGTTGAAATTCTTGACTGGAAAGAGCAAGTCTTGCGTACTAAAAGGATTCCTATTGTGAAGGTCCTTTGGAGGAATCATGAAATAGAAGAGGCTACTTGGGAAACCGAGAAAGAGATGCGAGATAAATACCGGAGCCTATTTGAAAACTTTGGTAAGTAAAATTCGTGGGCGAATTTTCTTTAAGGTGGGGAGGATGTAACGCCCATCCTATTTCTTGTTAAATATTTGACTTACTTGTTAAATACTTGAACTTGCATGTTATGTGTTAGTTTTACTTGGGTTAAATTCTTAACTGCTTTAGAATTTTAAGGTGGTTAAATGTTTAGTTTTGACTTTTGGGTCATTTGTGAAAATTTGATTTTAGGGGCCTTTTGGTTAAAAGTGAAACTTGAGGGGCCTAAGTGCCATTTTCCGAAACTTGTTAAGTATATCCCCTTGGTTTGCTTCTCAGATGCTTATTTCTCCAAATTTACTTCTCGTTCTTTCCTTCTGTTCTAAAGCTAGGGTTAGAATTCTCCCTATTCTCGACTCCTCGAGCTTAATTATTCATCTGTTCTCGATTCTGATCTCGGATAAATATTCGTGGCGTTGAATAGAGCGTTCCAGGCCGAACAGAAATTTATTTGGGTAAATTTGATTTCAGACTAGGTAAGTTATTAGCTCCCCATTGCTTGTAATAACATTCATATATGTTATTTCTGATACTTGTGCTTGTCAATTTCGTGTTTGGAGCAATTTTTGTGGTACTTGTAATTTTGGGACAAAGGGAGTATAACCCTCTGTGTTAAATCATGAAAGGAACTTGAAAGTATTAGTTTAAGCTGGTATAATACTTCTTGGTATTGTTAAAAATGTTAGTAGAAGTTACTCCTACGCTTGGGACGGAGAATTTCTAAGCCTGGAAGGAAATTGGGTTTTGGCTGGAAATTGCACCAGGCGCCCGCCTGGTCAGCCTCGAGCGCCCGCCTGATCTGTCTTGAGCGCCCGCTTGACCTCATATCAAGCGCCCTCCGCTAGCCTCGTTTTAGTGCAAAAATCTCTGTTGAACTTTGAGCGCGCGCCTGGTTGGCGCCGAGCGCCCGCTTGCCCTGCAACCCTAGACCAAGCGCCCGCCTGTGTAGTAGTAGGCGCCCGCTCGGTCCCCTGTCCTGATGAAAGTGTTTTAAACCTAAAGTGAAATAAAATCTTACCTCTCCTAAGGCATAGAGACTTAGTATAAGATGTCCCAGCAGGTGTATATGTACCTTTTGAGACATTAGAACTTAGTCTTGAACATGAAAACTTATAGAACTCAAATGAGAACTTAAGTATAAGAGTAGTAACTCTTCTTTATGTCTTGAAAGTGCTATGAACAAGCACTAATGTGTTATACTTGTTTTGAATCCAATGATTGTGCACCTTAGGGGCATTAGAACAAAGTTTTAGACTTGAATATCCTAGGAATAGGATCAAGAACTTGTAAGAGTAAAAAGGTGTAGCTCTTATACATGATTAAATGTCCAAAGATTGGAATTATAACTTGAATATAAGATAATAAAATCTTGTACATGGCTTGACACCAATACATGTGTATGGTAATGAACTAGAAAGTGCCATGAATAAGCACTAACGTGTATGAGACATGTTCTTGATGTGTTTATGCAAACATTGCATATATTTGCTTGATAACAAGGTGACTTCTTGATTACTTGAAGCATGTTCCTTGTTGAGCTAGTCCACTACTTTTGGATTAGTTCTTTTCCCGTAGTTCAATTAAATACCTACTTGTACATTCTTGTGTGAGTCCAGCTGGTTCTCCTTGCTTGTTCGGAAATATATAGGTTCACGCTTATCGCGAGAGCTGGGGCTTAAGTGATAATCAGGTCCCTATGTATTTGCGCTTGACCCCTTACTACCGGCCATAGTAAGGGCATAGCTTCCTTGGTTGGAGCAATACGCCTGACTTAAGTGAATGCTAAACTCTTGAACACCTCGTGAGTCTTGATCTTGTGAATGACACTGGTTACCGGGTCTTCTGATATATACTGAATAATCAGTTTCTTGTTATTATCGTGATTGTCAAAGTAATACAAGCTACGACAACAATGGTATTCTTGGGAGGAATAAGGAAGGAAGCAATATCCTTATAACTTGCTTGTTTAGCCTTATGTGCTACTTGATGAGTGGCTTAGCCTCTCATATACTTGTTAATTGATGATACTGGATATATGATTACTTAAGTATCTACTTGAATTGCATGATAACATGTCATGTAGTTGCATCTAATAGCTTACTGAGATTTATCTCACCCCGTTCTTTGTTTATTTGTTTTCCTTAGATCAAAGGAAGGCTAGTGATAGTGCGCAGTGAGGCTCGACATAGCAGGGAGCTTACTACGCAGGTGGTTATTCTTTTGGGAATTGTGGTCCTTTTACACTTTGGTAAGGACGATGTATTATGGGTTTTGTAAATCAATATTTTGGGTAGACTTGTTGTCTCTTGTTTTCTCTAGACATCGTGTAATGCCAGCAATATGTGCTAGGCATGTTTCCGCTGTGTATAATCATGTTTGGTTTAAATTTTCTTGTCTAGAACTCGTGTTGTGAGTTACTTTAGCTCCTTACTCTAGAGTATATATATATCATATCAGTTTGCTAAACAGTTGTCATCCAGTTTCTTGTTAGCTTCTTGTTTCTCAGTAGTCACTCCCACCAGGTTCGAGGTTCCAATAGGGGATCCCGGGACCTGGGGGCGTGTCAAAATATATGAACGGTATAATTTAAAGAAATATGTTTTTTTATTACTACATGTTCATAATTTCTATTTTTCATTTAAGAGAGGTTTTGAAAATGTTAAAATTTAACAGCAAAAGCTAAGAAAAAATTATATGTATATTCCATTGTAGGACTAATGTGGTATATTCTAAAATATACTCCCTCTGTTTCATAACAAAGTTCACACTTTGTCATTTGAAAAATCTCACTTACCTAAAACGGAAAAGATTATCTCCACTGTCTTTTTTTTATTACTATCCACTTACTATTTTATACCCCACTTTCTCTCTCTTTCTCACTCACACCACCTACTTTTCCTTACTTCTCGTTCTTAACATTCAATGGGAAGTTTGTTATGAGACGGAAGGAGTAGTCTTTTCCTTTTAGTTCTTTCAAATTATGATTAGTTTATATACTCCCTTCGTTCTTAAATGAAGGTCCAAAATCCATTTTAAGGGATATTCTGAAAATATCTATTTTTTATTCAATTTAATGGAAAAAATTCATATATATTCTTGTAATCTTCTTTTCAAACATTTGTTTTCGCAAGTATAAAGAGACTAAAAAAAAAATTGGTAAAAAAACATCTAGGGAAAAAGTTTTTCCGAAAAAGACATTCTTTTTTTTTTTAAAAAAAAAAAATTGACATTTATTTAAGAACAGGAAGTAATTTTCATTGCTTTCTTTTTTTGGGGTAAGTTGTGATTAGAATGAAATTTAGGGTTTGAGAAATGGGAGTAAACTAGAATGTCTAATTGTGGTAAATCTTCTTAGTTCAGGGGGGTCACCTACCTACGTCCCTGCCCGTATGCCCTTGTGTATCGAGTTTTTAGTGTCATATGATTTTCGAGGGGGTCTTTTGTAAATGTCGAGTTGAGGCAGTCTTCAAGTTACATATATAGTGGCATTCGGGCGTCCCAGGGTTTCATTTTTACTAAAACACGAAGGAAATCAAGTGACCGTAGAAGGTTAGAGTGTGGAGGGATACATGGTTACAAAGCGATCCAATTTTCTATTTCACGAGTTTGGATTTTCTTGGTCTCTTGGCGGAAGTTTCTACAATTATGGCCACTATTATTTTTCTTAATTTTTTTTGGTGACCTATGTGTTGGTGCTTGCGGCCCCACAATCCTAGGCTTTATGAATCGCCCTCTTAGATCTATAGACACGTAAATTCGGGTCTGGTCTCAGTCGCCAAGTTAGTAAGTGTCTCTAAAGGGAATGTCTAGCATGACTTGTGTCACTTGTCACCAAGCTGCTTATTCCACCACTCGAACACAGAACCTCTCTTACCATCTCCACCTCATTACCGCTGAACTACCCTGTGAAGGGCATGACCGCTATTATTTTGTTTATCTGATGATGAGTCTGAGTTTGGAACACTAATATTGTATTGTGTTGTTATATGAGACCTCTCATCCTTAGTTTGAGCCATCAAATTTTGTGGCAAGGTGTCGCGCCCCAGACATGTGGCTCGGGACACGATTGGAAGACGTCATAAAACATTTTAGGAAAAAAAATTTGAAATGTACTTTCATAAAGGTTTAATATAACCAAACACCTTTACTTGAAACTTGATTTCATTCACACAAACAACTTTCACAACTCAAAGAACTTAGCCACAAGGCTTACACACTTTACTTACAAATTTACAAATCACCGACATTTTCCAAAATATAAGTTTTAAAGGATGATGAAGTCACGGATGCTCTACCCCAAAAGGTTATACATTATATAATGTATCATTTATAAGACTCATATCCCAAACTCTTACCACCACGACGTCCTCCCGTGCAAGTGTCCTATTCCCTGGACTTGCCTTTATCTAAAACAGTAAACAAATAAGGGGTGAGAATGAATCTCAGTAAGCTACTAAAATGCAACTACGTTACATGCTGATATGATAATCATAAAGAAACAATATCAACAAATAATCATATAGCATATAGCACATAACATGAGAGGCTCCCTATCGCCAACCGTCCCATACTGGTTGGAAATAACGACCAACTCATCATACCACGCATAAAGCGGAAATAAACACTCATAAGTGGATACTGTGAGCCAAGGTTCTCGAAACAAACATAGCCATCTGAGAATACCATCTGAGAAAACCAGTTGAGTAGCATAATTAGCTGAAGCCGGGATCCCGAAAACCAAACCATAACCATAAGGACTAAAGTTCTCGAATCAACATAACCATCTGAGAGGTATCAACAAAGTAGCACAATGGCTGAAGCAGGTTCCGGAACCAAGCAATCACAACAATCACAAGAGGGGGAAATGACACCAAGTCATAACCCAGAGTGCCCAACCTTTGGCCAAAAGGAACGGTGTTTAAAATGGGAAACCAATGATAGAAGCCTTACAATGAACTTGGCTCGTGTGCCATTGTAATCCCTATCACTGCCCGATATCATAAACAATGGGAAACCAATGATAGAAGCCTTACAATGATGTAATCCCTACCACTGTCCCGACACCACCACAAGAAGTACCAGCTGGACTTTACACGAGAGCACAGTAAATAATACTTGCTTAAACAAGAACCGAGGGCAATGATTCCAAAGTAAGGAACCAAGCCAAACACATCACAAGATGCACACGAAAGAAACACTCATAAGAGTTCACAAAATTGACATTAAGTCACAACAATCTTACACACACTAGAACACGATCCTCAACAACCAAGTACGTTAAATCCATTTCTCACACAAGGGATTTCAAAATAAGAAACCCCACGAAAGCATCATAACGATGTACAACACCCAAAATGGACCTAAACGATTACATCAATTCAAACTCGATCACAAAGGACCAACTCTACCACAACGGACCATTAATACTCTTTTTTTCTATTAAACACCTACTAAATAAACCAACCCATCGTGTAGTACTCGAGAAGAGCTTTCCAACGATAGTTTACACGACCAAAACGGAGTCCGGATGACGAAGTTATGGCCAAAACCAAAATAAATTATACTCCCTTCGTTTCACCGTTCCACAAGTATAAGTATAATTTTTTCTAATATACTAATATACCCACTTTGGGATACTTTCATTCATTTCCCCAGAATAATAGTATAATTTTTATAATATACTTATTTAACATTTAACTCAAGTTAATATTTTACCGTCCCACAAGTAGGAGTATACTTTCAAACACTTATACTAACATTCTCAGGATATAAACATACTCCATATACACCCTTGCATACAAACCAAGTCACTTACCCAGTATAATTATACTCCCTTTGTCCCAAATAAACAAGTATCACAAATAAATTATTTTCACAATAATTTCACCACATATCACACATATAGCAAATATATGATCATTTTACTATTTAAGGGGAATTAGTAACTTACCTATTTTCCGGAAAAGTATCGCAGAAATATGTTTTGTTCGGGTAGAAATGACCTACTCAACGCCCTGATCATTTTTATATAATTAGTTTTTAAAACGGATAAGTAAATTAAAAGAAATAAATCGAAATGGGTTGAACTTACCTATTTCCTTCGTGAACCAGAGAGAGTAATGAAAAGAAAGAAATTGAAATGTTGCACGCAGAGAGAGAGAAGAGGTGAGGAGATAAGTATATGAAGATTTTTATAGAATTTTCACTTTGGTCCCTCTACTTTCATTTTGAGCAAATAAGCCCCTGAACTTTAAAGTTACACTTTGGACCTTAAAGTTTCAACTAACTCATTTATTCCTTTAACCATTATTACTACTAACCAAATAAATAACACAATTAAGCAAATAATATAAGCAAATCATAAAATGTGATGCAACACATAAAATGCACACATAAGTTCAAATTAAAATTCTCAAAAATATAAAATAAATAGGGACGGGTTTTGGGGTCGTTACAATCACTCCCCCTTAAAGAAAATTCGTCCCGAATTTTAGGGTAACTTACCAAACGAATCAAACAACCAAGGGTATTTCCTCTCAATCTCCTCCCGAAGCTCCCAAGTAGATTCTTTCACGTTATGGTTCCTCCATACAACTCAAGCAAAAGGAATACTCTCATTTCTCAATTCTCGAATTCTAGAATCAATCATTTGAACTGGATGCTCTTCATAAGACATACTGGGTTCAATATCCTCTAAAACTTTAGACATACATGAGAAGAATCATAAACAGATTTGCATAGTATCGACACATGGAACACGTTATAAACCTTTTCAAGAGAGGGAAGTAACACAAGATGATAAGCCCAATTTCCAACTCTTCCCAAAATCTCAAAAGAACTGATATATTAAGCAAACTCCACGAGAAGTAAAGGTATATCCCACGAATTCTAAGAATTAACTGAACAAGTTCTCAACATGTCCTCAAGAATCTGAATGGTTCTTCCTAACTGACCATCTGTCTGAGGATGAAAAGTAGTTCTAAGTCCCAATTCTGAATTCAAAGCTTTCTAAATTGCTTACTAAAATCAAGATGTAAATAAGGAACCCATATCTAATACCATGCTCGTAGGCATCCCATGAAATCGAACTATCTTCTGAACAAATAAGTAACAACTAGAAATAACATTTATACCCTCAAAATAGGTAAGGTGAGAAAACTTGGTAATCAATCCGCTATCAATCAACATCATTGATCTCATCTATTCAGTGTAACCCCTTCAATGAAACTTTTCGCAATAGATTCATATCCACTCAGAAAGCTCAAAGGCTTGTCACAAACCAACTGATCACTGATATTTTACTTCCAGATTATTCGCAACTCAAGGACTTAGTTGAATGCTTAGAATTTCTCGTGTCAACAAATCAAATGTAACTCTTCAAATTTATCTCAATACTCTACATTTACTTGGATTCATAATTAAATTGGTCTTGTGTATCTCTTCAAGTACCTGTAGTTGAATTCCGTTATGCATGTTGGTTCCACTAAGTGTCGGCTACATACTCTGCTACAAAAGTTAAAGTTCCATCACTAGCAACGAACAAAATCGTGTTGTCTATCATTATTCATTCCACTAGTAATTCTCTATAGTTGAAATCATTCAATAGAGTAGAAACTTAAAGCTTCCACCATCGCAAAATCACACCATGTCTCAACTCACAAAGACTCCAAAATGTTAATTCCTCTAACATTCCCCATTTAGTTTGATCAAACATGAACTATAAGTCAATGTATCCTCTAACACATTACCTTTCCCGGATGATATAACATGGTACTCAACCTGCATTATCTCATGTGTAACTCTCTTTGAAAAAACCCAATACTTCAATTCTCATGGTTGGTAAACACTTCAAATATAGCTCCCTCAAAGTCATTTACTAATGCAATGGATGTATAATCGCAATAAATCTCAAATTATGGGTAGGATAATTTTGTTCATAAGGAATCAATCTTCTCGAAGCACTCATTGTTACCATACAATTCTGAAGCGATGAACATCTCAATCACTCTTTAAGGCATCACCATGAATAATAAATATATTAAATCCACTATAATGGTAAAACTCAACATATCCACTAGAAAATAGTAACACTGATCATATCCTCTAGATAACTGTAATACTAGTCAAGTCCATGAAGCAATATCAATACTGAAGTTGTCATAAACTCTCGTTTCAACAGTTAAAAACTCGTTTCACTCTTACCAATCCATCGAGAAAATGTATCTTTCTGTGTCATATAGTTAACGGTGTAGCTACCTTAGAAATCCATCAATGAATCTCTAACCATATACCAATCTCAACAAGTTATATACCTCTGCTACTGAAGTAGAATTTTTTCCAATTACTGTTGCTTCCATATTTAAAGAATCAATAGCCATGCCTAAATTGAAACTTCCTCAAAATAATATATCCTCTAACAAGAAGACATAATGCCTTGATTTCACAACTGTTGCCTCTCACAAAGCAATCCAATTACGGCTACCGATACAACTCAGCATATCCCACAATACCACTGAAGTAGTTGTTAATTCAAACACTATGACCACAATTTATGATGCCCATACCTTTTCATAATAACCAATACTGATGCATCCCACAAAGGAAGAGTACATTCTCTAATTTAACTATAAACACTCTGCTGCCAACCCCATAAACCAAATACCAGGCATAACTTTGTGATAAAAAATATTCAGACTTTAATGCATAAATAGCATGAATGCTAAACACAGATATCTACCATGCTTAATTAAAACACACTAGCATATAAAACTCCACCACAATAATATCAAAATCTTGCTATGGCAAAATAACTAAACCAGCAAGTAAAACATGCTCACAAATTTGCACATCACAAGTGCGTAACACTCTATCAATCACCAAACACTCCCCCTTAGAATAGACACTTCTAACACATAAGGTAGAGACTCAGGAGACACATGTAATCAAGAGGCAAAATGCACAAACACATATGAATGCGAAGAGCCAGGGTCTATAAGTGTACGTGCTATCAAACTAGACACATAAATTATACCTCCAATCACATTAGAAAGATCTGAAATATGTTGTTGATTGATGGCAGAAACACGATCCTGCACCTTAACCTTCCCTGAAGCATCCCTCTTCTGGCCCTGAGAAGACCCAACTGCACTTCCTGATGCCTGTACTCTAAATCTAGGGCAATCCTTCTGAAAATGACCCAACTGACCACATTTCATACATTTGCCTTGTTTCTTCCAACATCTCTCTTCGGAATGTCCTGTCCTTCGACAATAGCTACATACTCGTTTACCTTGAGTTCTTCTATTATGTGGCCCTTGAAAAGATTCCCTAGCTTGCGAAGATGTCCCTTGGTATTCTCTACTATCACCACGATGGGGTTGTGGTTTTAACTGTCCTCCCTGTTTTGTCACATCTGAGGCTTCAACCTTGCTTTTATGCTCAACTATATCGTCAATTTTTTTCATTACCGTTTCAAACATACCTTGGAGCATTGTTCGAACCTATTCTCCAGCATTACCCGGTCCTGAAGGCTCTGACTGATTCCCTTCTGTTCCAACCATTTTTCAATAAGTACCTGCATAAAACACTCAACGTTACGCACTCTCTACACAACTACCCTCCTAGGTCATTTAGTCATTCTAGACCATCTACAACCTATCTCTCATTCTAGACCATCTACAACCTAGCTCTGATACCAACTGTCGCGCCCCAGACCTGTGGTCCTACTTGGCCCCACGCTCGGGACACGATTGGAAGACGTCATAAAACATTTTAGGAAAAAAAATTCGAAATGTACTTTCATAAAGGTTTAATATAACCAAACACCTTTACTTGAAACTTGATTTCATTCACACAAACAACTTTCACAACTCAAAGAACTTAGCCACAAGGCTTACACACTTTACTTACAAATTTACAAATCACCGACATTTTCCAAAATATAAGTTTTAAAGGATGATGAAGTCACGAATGCTCTACCCCAAAAGGTTATACATTATATAATGTATCCTTTACAAGACTCATATCCCAAACTCTTACCACCACGACGTCCTCCCGTGCAAGTGTCCTATTCCCTGGACTTGCCTTTATCTAAAACAGTAAACAAATAAGGGGTGAGAATGAATCTCAGTAAGCTACTAAAATGCAACTACGTTACATGCTGATATGATAATCATAAAGAAACAATATCAACAAATAATCATATAGCATATAGCGCATAACATGAGAGGCTCCCTATCGCCAACCGTCCCATACCGGTTGGAAATAACGACCAACTCATCATACCACACATAAAGCGGAAATAAACACTCATAAGTGGATACTGTGAGCCAAGGTTCTCGAAAAAACATAGCCATCTGAGAATACCATCTGAGAAAACCAGTTGAGTAGCATAATTAGCTGAAGCCGGGATCCCGAAAACCAAACCATAACCATAAGGACTAAAGTTCTCGAATCAACATAACCATCTGAGAGGTATCAACAAAGTAGCACAATGGCTGAAGCAGGTTCCGAAACCAAACAATCACAACAATCACAAGAGGGGGAAATGACACCAAGTCATAACCCAGAGTGCCCAACCTTTGGCCAAAAGGAACGGGGTTTAAAAATGGGAAACCAATGATAGAAGCCTTACAATGAACTTGGCTCGTGTGCCATTGTAATCCCTATCACTGCCCGATATCATAAACAATGAGAAACCAATGATAGAAGCCTTACAATGATGTAATCCCTACCACTGTCCCAACACCACCACAAGAAGTACCAGCTGGACTTTACACGAGAGCACAGTAAATAATACTTGCTTAAACAACAACCGATGGCAATGATTCCAAAGTAGGGAACCAAGCCAAACACATCACAAGATGCACACGAAAGAAACACTCATAAGAGTTCATAACATTGACATTAAGTCACAACAATCTTACACACACTAGAACACGATCCTTAACAACCAAGTACGTTAAATCCATTTCTCACACAAGGGATTTCAAAATAAGAAACTTCACGAAAGCATCATAAAGATGTACAACACCCAAAATGGACCTAAACGGTTACATCAATTCAAACTCGATCACAAAGGACCAACTCTACCACAACGGACCATTAATACTCTTTTTTTTTCTATTAAACACCTACTGGATTTCCGTAATATAAAAATCAGAACCCAACTAAATAAACCAACCCATCGTGTAGCACTCGATAAGAGCTTTCCAACGATAGTTTACACGACCAAAACGGAGTCCGGATGACGAAGTTATGGCCAAAACCAAAATAAATTATACTCCCTTCGTTTCACCGTTCCACAAGTATAAGTATAATTTTTTTCTAATATACTAATATACCCACTTTGGAATACTTTCATTCATTTCCCCATCCCACGAATAATAGCATAATTTTTATAATATACTTATTTAACATTTAACTCAAGTTAATATTTTACCGTCCCATAAGTAGGAGTATACTTTCAAACACTTATACTAACATTCTCAGGATATAAACATACTCCATATACACCATTGCATACAAACCAAGTCACTTACCCAGTATAATTATACTCCCTTTGTCCCAAATAAACAAGTATCACAAATAAATTCTTTTCACAATAATTTCACCACATATCACACATATAGCAAATATATGACCATTTTACTATTTAAGGAGAATTAGTAACTTACCTATTTTCCGGAAAAGTATCGCAGAAATATGTTTTGTTCGGGTAGAAATGACCTACTCAACGCCCTGATCATTTTTATATAATTAGTTTTTAAAACGGATAAGTAAATTAAAAGAAATAAATCGAAATGAGTTGAACTTACCTATTTCCTTCGTGAACCAGAGAGAGTAATGAAAAGAAAGAAATTGAAATGTTGCACGCAGAGAGAGAGAAGAGGTGAGGAGATAAGTATATGAAGATTTTTATAGAATTTTCACTTTGGTCCCTCTACTTTCATTTTGAGCAAATAAACCCCTGAACTTTAAAGTTACACTTTGGACCCTAAAGTTTCAACTAACTCATTTATTCCTTTAACCATTATTACTACTAACCAAATAAATAACACAATTAAGCAAATAATATAAGCAAATCATAAAATGTGATGCATCACATAAAATGCACACATAAGTTCAAATTAAAATTCTCAAAAATATAAAATAAATAGGGACGGGTTTTGGGGTCGTTACACAAGGCACCTTATTTATTGTTTATTGTGTTTAATTTAATTTAGTTAGTTGCTTTAAAAATGATTAAATAATAATTTGGTCTCTGAACTTGGCAGTTTTTATTAGGTTGATCATTCATGAATAAATTTTATTACTTTGGTCCCTTATGATGTTTTTTTTTTCCAATTCGCCCCTTCCTTCTATGAGATATTTCAAAACACCTAATATACCCCTGAAACTAATGATAGTTTGGTCCTAAACTTGGTGCTTTTATAAATTTGGTCCTACATGATGGCTTTATATTTTAGTTTGCCCATTTTATTTAACTTTATCGATTTTTGAATTAGTAAATCAAATTCAATATGTTTATAATGCGCTATAAACAATTATTACTTTCAAAATAGTCTAAAATATTTTTCTCCTCTAATTTTCCCAATTAATCGATCTCAAAATTAAGTCTTTGATGGGTATGCCTGCTGACAAAGTTTATATGATCATTTTTTTAAATGTAATAATACACATTTAAAAACATCGTTAATTTCATTGATTAAAAACATCGTTTTTGAATTTTCAAATACTTAAATACTGATTCCTAAAAAAATAAGATTAAAAATTAGTAATAATACCAGGGACTAAATAATTATTTATTTAGTGGTATTTTTATATTTTTAAATATTTAAAGGACAGAAGGGGCAATCTGTTGAAAAAGCCAACATAAAAAAACCAATATAATAAATATAATTCATAAAAAAACAAACATATAAAAAAAATCAATTTTGAGGATCAAATATTATTTAATCCTTAAAAAATAATCTTTTTTTAATTCATTATAGGAGTACTGCCACACCGATTCACCATGACAAACAATAATGGTAGACACTGTTATAAAACTAAAGAACCAATAGCATAATCTCAATAGATAATATTTTATTTCAAGACTATTATAGAGAGAGTGTACAAGAGAGAAAGATAAAAGTTAAGAACTTCTGAAGTATATTGAAATGAAAACTAGAGCCTACTATTTATAGGTGGAAATTGGCTTCCTCTATAAGCTTCCATAAGGATAAACACTATCCTTTAGTAAGGCTTCCTTAGTAAGCTTCTCTGAAGATATTTACCAAGCTTCCCTAGTAAGCTTCACTGAAGATATTTACAAAGCTTCCTTAGTAAGCTTCGCGAAAGATAATCTTGCAAAGCTTCTCTTGTACACTTCTGGTTCAAAGGACATCCACATAATAATATATTATAACACTCCCCCTTGGATGTCCGCAGCTAAGTAGCATGCCTCATTAAAACCTTACCAGAGAAAAACCCTGTGGGATAAAAACTCTAGTGAAGGAAAAAGAGTACACGATTTTTTAGCTTCATAATGCTCCTCTTGAACAAAACATTACTCGCGATCTCTTAGTCGCCTACTCCTCCTTGGAGATTCCTATTGAATGGTAATTGTGCCGCACGTGTTGCCTCATTAAAAACCTTCCGAGCAAAAACCCTTTAGGAAAAATAATCTCGAAGGAAAAGAGTACAACTCACAATCTTTTCAATAAACGCTCATTGCCTCATTAAAACCTTGGCGGGTAACAAAACCCGGTGGGAAAAATAACCCCGCCCGAAGGAAAAAGAGTACAATGAAATCTGAGTATCGTCTGGATACTCCCCCTGAAAACTACAAGGGTGGAAGCTCTAACAATCTGCGTAAGCCAATTGTTTTCATATACTTCTCAAAAGTGGCTTTAGGTAGTGACTTCGTGAATCAGTCGCCGCAGTTGTCTTGACTTCTGATCTGCTGGATCATTATCTGACAAAATATCAGAATCTAATAACTTCCATAACGTGAGAGTATGTTTTATCAAAGTCAATCCCAAGCCGTTGAGAGAAACCTTGTACCACAAGGCGAGCTTTATATCTCGTAATCTCATTTCTCTCATTCTTTTTTCTCGTAAATACCCATTTATATCTCACGGTTATAACCCTAAGAGGTGTAGGAACTACTGGTCCAAACACTCCTCTTTTCTTTAAGGAATCGAACTTTGACTGGATTGCTTTCTCTCATTTAGGCCAATCAATTCTTTGTTTACACTCATTTACGGAGCGAGGTTCAATATCATTACCACATATAAACTCAGTTGCTACTGTATAAGTAAATACATCGTTGATAATTGTTTCATCCCGATTACATATCTCATATATGCATGCATGACTAACTGATATTTCTTTATTCTCAGAAACGGATGTCAATGTCGAGGCGTCCCCCGACTTCGTTTTCCAAACGAATCCATAATCTGGAACAGTATCATGAGATAGATCGGATGAGATTCCAATTTTATTATCGCTAACGGGATTCGACTTTTGTGCAGTCACCCGTTTACGGGGATGCGAATCCTTGGAACCAATTGGCCTCCCTCTCTTCTGGGCAGGGGTATGTATTTCATTAGGTGAGATCACTGGCCTTCCTGATAATACTCCTTCTGGGAGTTCTATCCTCGTAGGCACATTTGCAGCTTAACAGCTATTGAAAGTTCTTCTGGACTTCCAATAACATTTAGATTAACATAAATAGCCGTTATAACAAATCCTGAAACAGATTTTCTAATGAAAAATACATGGGTAAATAGGATCATTCTTGTATCATTCTTTCGCCAAGTATTCACTGAGACGGTTATACCACATCCGTCCAGATCGTTTTAAACCATACAAAGATCTTTGTAATTTAATTTAACAAACTTCTCAAGAATTTGAATTGCATGCATCATACATCTAGAATCCTTCTAGGATTCTCTTAAATCCTTCTGGGATTCTTATATAAATATCATTGTCAAGTCTGCCATACAAATATACAGTGACAACATCCATTAAACGCATATCAAGCTTTTCATGTATTGCCAGACTAATGAGATAGCGAAATGTAATTGCATCCACCATATGAGAATATATCTCCTCATAATCAATTCCAGGTCTTTGCGAAAAACCTTGTGCAACAAGACGTGCTTTATTATTATGCAACAAGACGTGCTTTATTCTTCTGCAACAAGACGTGCTTTATATTTTTTTTTCGCACAAAGACCCATTTGTATTCTACTAGTTTTACACCTTCGGGTGTATGGACTATAGGTCCGGAAAACTCACGCTTCTTAAGTGAGTTGAATTCTGCTTGAATTACGTCTTTCCTCTTAGGCCAATCATTTCAATATCGATACTCATCGATACACCTAGGTTTGTGATCCTCGTTATTTTCCATAACATTAAGCGCTATATTATATGCAAAAATATTGTTGACAATTGTTTCCTCTCGGTTCCATCTTTTTCCTGTACTGACATAACTGATCGATATCTCATCATTCTTAATGATTACAGGTACCTGAACTTCTTCTGGAAGTATTTGATCAGATTTGTCATGTATCTCTTCAGGAGATTCATATACCTTGACGGGGCTTTTCTCATAATTTGCTCATTTTCTCTTTCGAGGATTTTTCTCTTTGAACCGATAGGCCTTCCACGCTTCAGGCATGGTTTAGATTCATTAGCGTATTGTCCAATCGGGACATCAATCCGTATAGGAGCATTTACAGCTGGAACATGTGACTTTGTCACTCTTTTTAGGTCAGTAAATGCGTCTGGCAATTGATACGCTATCTCTTGTAAGTGGATTATCTTTTGAACTTCTGGTTCACATTGCTTTGTACGAGGATAAAGATAATATTGCAATATATTCCACTTGATTTCTTTTTCCAGCTTATTACTTTCTCCCCCTAATGTTGGGAATATTTTTTTTTCATCAAAATGACAATCGGCAAAATGTGCTGCAAATAGATCTCCTGTTAATGGTTCAAGATATCGTATAATAGAAGAAGAATCATACCCAACATATATCCCCAATCTCCGTTGGGGTCCCATTTTGGTGCGTTGTGGTGGAGCAATTGGAACATATAGCGTACACCCAAAAATTCTTAGATGGGAAATATTTGGCTCCTGACCATAAGCCAATTCTAATGGGGAGAACTTATGATAACTCGATGGCATGATGCGTATAAGTGTTGCTGCATGTAAAAACAGCATGTCCCCAAGCTACGACAGGTAGCTTTGCTCTCATAAGCAATGGTTTAGCTATTAACTGAATTCGTTTAATAAATGCTTCAGCTAAACCATTTTGTGTGTGAACATAAGCAACTGGATGTTCAACATCTATTCCAATAGATGTACAATAGTTATTAAAAGCCTCTGATGTAAATTCACCAGTATTATCAACGCTAATTGTCTTGATCACATAATCTGAAAATTGTGATCGTAATCGAATTTCTCGCAAACGTCAGGTTGCGAGTTGATAATAAACTTATGTATGACCATTTAGTAGATGTATCTACTAAAACCATAAAATACCTAAATGGTCCACACGGTGGATCAATCGGTCCACATATATTACCTTGAATTCGCTCTAAAAACTTTGGAGATTCAACTCCAACTTTTGCTGGTGATGGCTTAATTATCAATTTGCCTTGAGAGCAAGCAGCACATGAGAATTCATTAAATTGAAAAATCTTCTGGTTTTTCAATGGATGCCCATGTGAATTTTCCATAATTCTTCGCATCATATTAGAACCGGGATGCCCCAACCGGTCATGCCATATAGTAGAACCATTTATATCAGTAAACTTCTGGTTTACTGGTAAAACCATTTATATTAGTAAACTTCTGGTTTACTGTTAAAAATATTTATATTAGTAAACTTCTGGTTTACTGGTAAGACCATTTATATAAGTAAACTTCTGGTTTACTGTCATTTGTACTTCAATTATGCTAATCTTTGTATAGCATACTTTAGAGGAAAATACATGTAACTTTTCTACCACATATTTGTTACCTGATTCAGTCTTTGTAATGCATAAATATTTCATCTCTCATTCATTACTTGTCTCAATATGATATCCATTTTCCCGAATATCTTTAAAGCATAGTAAATTTCTTTGAGACATAAATGAAAGAAATGCATTTTTATACTGATTTTTGTTCCTCTTAGTAGTACTATGTTAGCTCTTCTGAAGCCATCAATTATCTTTGTACTACCACATATTGTACTAATATTAACATCATTTACAATCAAATATACTTATAAGTAAAAGTTAAATATGTTAGAACACACACACACTGAAATAATAGAACACACTTAAGTAAATTATAATGAGTCAGATACTTTAGTTAGTTTGGGTTTCTCCCCCATTAAGTATGTAATCATTTACATCTGGATTGAGAAAATCTGATATATCCAGATGTGTACTTGTAGATGGATCTTGATTCACATCATCGTTTTCATAGACAAAATTTGTTTCAACATATTTCCCTTTATTCAGCATTGATGCTTGATACAACTTAACAATATGTTTAGGCGTACGACAGGTACGGGCTCAATGGCCTTTCATTCTGCACCGATAACATAAATTCTCAATTTTTATCGGTTGCTTAATTTGTCTAGTCGATGATATTTCATTATTACCTTCTCTATTCCACTTCTGGTGGCGAGAAATTTTTTCATCATTATTGGGGTGATTGTCATTATGATACCGATTATTAAATCTCCCCCGACCACGGTCGCGATTACGTCCACGACCACGTTCTCGGCCTCGCTCAGTATTATCATATATACTCGCGTTCACTTCAGGGAACGGAGTAGAGCCAGTGGGGCGGACTTCGTGGTTTTTCAATAAGATCTCATTATTTTGCTCAGCCATATGAGATCAATTCAGAATGTCTTTTAAAACCTTTTTCTCAATATTGCTACTGCAGGAGCAAATCAAAGAAGGAATGTGGAGAAAGTTTTCTCTAGCATATCGTTATCAGTTATTCTTTCTCCACATAGTTTTAACCGTGATGTAATTTTAAACATCGTAGAATTATATTCACTTATTATTTTAAAATCCTGCAAACATATATAAGATATAATTTTGAAATAACTTGAAAATAGACTAGGTAGATCTTACCGATACCGTACCTACTTCGGTGACTATAGCTCAGGATCTGGAACTAGAACGTAGTCGTGCTGATAACGTGTTATAAAACTAAAGAACCAATAGCATAATCTCAATAGATAATATTTTATTTCAAGACTATTATAGAGAGAGTGTACAAGAGAGAAAGATAAAAGTTAAGAACTTCTGAAGTATATTGAAATGAAAACTAGAGCCTACTATTTATAGGTGGAAATTGGCTTCCTCTATAAGCTTCCATAAGGATAAACACTATCCTTTAATAAGGCTTCCTTAGTAAGCTTCTCTGAAGATATTTACCAAGCTTCCCTAGTAAGCTTCACTGAAGATATTTACAAAGCTTCTTTAGTAAGCTTCGCGAAAGATAATCTTGCAAAGCTTCTCTTGTACACTTCTGGTTCAAAGGACATCCACATAATAATATATTATAACAGACACTAAATAAAAGAGGGGAAAAGGGGACGAAAAAGAGGGGAAAAGGGGACGAAAGAAGAACAGCTTATGTACCAAAAAAAAAAAAAAAAGAACAGCTTACATGGGTAGGACCCAAAAAATACCAAAGAATTTCAAGGATATTAATCATGAAATGAAATCTATGTATTAAAAGTCGACGCGGAGGTATACGAATTCGTCATGTGGATAGTTTGACAGTTTAGGCTAAAGAATGATTTTAGTGAAGCCATGTCATCACCATTCTTATTGATAAGTGACTCTTGATATTCTCATCATTAGCTAATAATATTAGTTAATAATAATACTCCATCCGTTTCAAAATAAATATCTTTTTAGGAGTTAAATTTTGTTTCAAAATACTTGTCGTTTCACTATTTTCAAACTTTTTTAATTGCTTTATAGGAGTACCAATTATACCTTTAATAATGATAGTGAACTATCTATTACCTAACCATTTAATTACCTAGGTAGTTGAATTACTGTAGAGGTATTTGAGACTTCTTTACATACATTAATGTCATTTCTTAATATGTGTGAAACACTCCAAAACGCCATTTATTTTGAGACGGAGGGAGTAGTTATTATGTAAATTAACTATTATTATTAATAGTATTAGTAAACTATACTCCCTCCGTTCCTATTTATAAGTCGTTTTAGACTCTCAATTTTGTCCCTTTTTAATTGTCGTTTTAGCTTTTATTTGGTCTTATAGACAAAAATGCCCATCTTTAAGGTCAAGTCTAAAGAAGAGTTATTGCTTCCTTGGTTTGTGTAAGGTAGTTGAAGAGAGAAAGGAGTCTTTATTTGCATTAAATTAATTAAGAGATAGAAAGTGTAATTTGGGAAGTTTAAAGAAGAGTTATTGCTTCCTTGGTTTGTGTAATTTTTGCTAAAACGACTTATAATAAGGAACGGAGGGAGTAATAGTTACTCCCTCCGGTCCCAAATATAAGCAAAAATAACTAAAATCACACATATTAAGAAAGTAGTTAAGTTAGTTAATTGTCTTGATTTTATAATAAAAACATGTTAAAATTACTAATATATCCTCATATTAAATGTGTAATAAATGTTCACTTGTATTTGAAAATGAATAATTAAATATGGGCAGTTTTGGTAAGAGAGTATTAAATAGTCTTGAAATCCCTTAGAGTTGCTTATATTTAGGTAAAAAAAAAACCCACTTTTGTTGCTTATAATTGAGTCCGGAAGGAGTATTGTATTAGTTAACTATAATAGTTATTGTATAAGTTAACTATTACTATTAATGGTATTAGTTAACTATAATAGTTACTTTATAAGTTAACTATTACTATGAATGATATTAGTTAACTATATTATTATTATTAATAGTATTAGTTAACGTTAATAGTTACTATTAGGGATGGCCAAACCGAACCGGAACCGAAAAACCGGACCGGAATCGGACGGGAAAAGCCCGGAACCGGAGCAAACCGGGGAGGAAACCGGAACCGGACGAACCGGAACCGTAAGGCATCCGGGCCGGTTTAGGGTCACATATATGCCGAACCAGACCGGAACCGTAACCGGACCGAAAATCCGTTGTTTTTCAATAATTTTAAAGGGGGGACCGGAACCGGATTGTGCTAAATCGGAACCGAAACCGGGGTAAGCGCGGGCCGGTTCAGGGTCACCCTTTTGCCGAACCGGAACCGGGTCCGGAACCGGTTTTGGCCATCCCTAGTTACTATAAGCTACCTATTACTATTAATAGTATTAGTTAACCATAATAGTTACTATATAGGTTAACTTTTACTATTGACAATAATAGTTAATTACAATAGTTACTATATATATTAACTTTTACTATTAACAGTATTAGTTAATTATAATAGTTATTATATAAGTTAATAATTATTTTTTTAAAGAAATTAACTATTACTATTAATAATATTAGTAAATCATAATAGTTACTCTCTTCATTCCAAAATGAATGTCCTGTTTATACTATAAATGAATGATTTTTTGAAATTTTACATTCAAATAATTTTGTACTTAAGATTTTTTTTTCATATATCATTATATGCGAATATTTAAGTGCAACGGTTACTAAAATATGAAGAGTCTCAATAAAATTTAATATATTAAAAATAATTATGATAAAGTGACTTTAACTTCTCCGGTATAAAAAATGAAAAGTCATAATTTGAAATGTAAAGTCGCAAAAATAAATTTTTGATTTGTTATTTAAAACAAATGAAAAGTCTTCAAACAATTTATTTTGTTTAACTTATAAATTAAAGTTTATGTTGATGCAACTCTAATCCTGCAAACAAAGGAAAAGTCACAAAAAAACATTAAACTTGATTTTAAATCCAAAGTTAGAAAATGATTTATTCTTTAATTTATCCCCGAAATAAAAAGAAAATTACAATGTAATCGATTATTTACATGTTTTTTTTAGTTGTATTTTTGAGATTTTTTTTAATCATAATAAAATATATTTCATTTGACTAACTAAATAAACGATAAATTGTAAACAAGTTTCCGTGCGTAACACGGGGTTTTTCCTTATTAAAGATACTGTTCAACGCAAAATATATTTGGAAAAATAATAACATTAGTATTCATTTGTATAAAAAGGAAAGAGAGGAAAAGCAATAATAAAAAGATTCGTTATACAGTGTGTCCGTGAGTTGTGAAAATAGCGGTTGGAGAAAGTGGGTCCCCACTATGAGCTGGCAAAACGAGACAGACTGTTTCAAAACCATGTACATGTAACAACACCAACATCGGGTCCCACTCTCTCTCACATTTTAAACCCCCTCTCTCCATTCCCTTCTCTCTCCACACACACACTCTCTCTCTAAAGTTTCTTCTTTTTCCCTCTGTAATCGAATTTTCTACTCCATTTTCATTTTTGATTTTTTGTATTGAAAATATTCGAAATCGATATGGCCGAAGAAACCCAGAAGCCGGCCGAAGTAGTTGTTGTTTCCGAGGCGGAGAAACCTGCTGCGGCGGAGACGCCGGCTATCACTACTGAGAAGGAAGTAGCTGTTACTGAAGCGGGGGTAGAGAAGCCGGCGGAGGCAGCGGTTGAGGAGGGAGAGAAACCTACTGCTGAGGAGGAGAAGATTACTGAATCGGCTTCTTTTAAGGAGGAGACTAACGTTGTGGGTGAGTTACCTGATCCGCAGAAGGTTGCTCTTGACGAGCTCAAGAAGCTGGTTCAGGAAGCTCTTAATAAGCATGAGTTTACTGCTCCACCTCCGCCGCTGAAGGAGGAGAAGCCGGCTGAGACCGTCGTTGCTGTTGATGAGCCAGCCAAGACTGAGGAGAAGGCCGCTGAAGCTGAAACCCCGGCTGCCGCCGCTGATGTTCCACCACCGGCTGCCGAGGAGCCCGCCAAGGAGGGGCCGTCTGCTGTAGCAACTCCATCAGTCGAAACCAAGGTGGAGGAAAAATCCACTCCTCCTCCTGCGACGGAAGAACCCTCTGCGCCAGCCGTCGTAGCGGAGGTGGTTGAGAAGGTGGAGACCGTCGTTGATGAGGACGGAGCGAAGACCGTAGAAGCAATCGAAGAAACAATCGTAGCAGTAGCCGCCCCATCGGAGCCGGCTGCAGCAGAGGAAGCCGCCGCCCCAGAGGCAGAGCCCACCCTGCCACCACCACCGCCGGAGGAAGTCTCCATCTGGGGAATCCCCCTCCTTGCCGACGAACGCAGCGACGTGGTTCTGCTGAAATTCCTGCGGGCCAGAGACTTCAAAGTGAAAGAAGCTTTCGCGATGCTTAAATCGGTGGTCGCATGGCGGAAGTCATTCGGAATCGAAGAATTGCTGGAAGAAGATTTCGGAAGTGAACAGGACAAGGTTGTGTACATACATGGAACAGATAAAGAAGGCCACCCAGTTTGCTACAACGCCTTCGGAGAGTACCAAAACAAGGAATTGTATCAGAACACCTTCGGGGACGAGGAGAAGCTAACCAAATTTCTCCGGTGGAGGATTCAGTTCTTGGAGAAGAGTATCAGGAAGCTCGATTTTAGTCCTGATGGGATTAATACTTTTGTTCAGATCAATGATCTTAAGAACTCACCTGGATTTTTCCAGAGGGAGCTCAGAACTGCCACCAATCAAGCCCTCCAATTGCTCCAGGATAATTACCCTGAATTTGTTGCCAAACAGGTATAAATTCAACTCGATCATTTTCAATTGGGTTTACTTCTGTTTTGGTGGGTGTGTTTTTTTTATTGTTTGTACTACTAACTTTTACTTTCAATTCTTATTATGCAATATTAGATCTCAATTTTGGGTTATCTTATTGGAATTATTAGAGCTAAATTGTGTTGTGTTTCATGTTAAATTCTGATCATCTCTTAAGGCCATAGATTTGTGGATCACGTATGTTTTTTGGATGATTATTCTTCTTATACTATTTGCTTTTAGTTGCTAGTAGTCCTTTTGCTTGTTACAATCTTGATCCATTTTGATGGTACTTATTATGACTTTATGTTACAATCCTTGTATTAAATTTGATGGTACGTAGATTATGACTATTTATTATAATATTGATATCGATTTTAATGGTGGCTAGATTATGACTATTTGTTACAATCTTTATATTGAATTTGATGGTACTTAGATTATGACTATTTATTATAATCTTGATATCGATTTTAATGGTACTTAGATTATGACTATTTGTTATAATCATTATACTGTAGTATCAATTTTGATTGTACTTAGATTATGACTACATTATTTGTTATAATATTGATCAATTTTTATGGTACTTAGATTATGTGTATTTGTTATAATGATTATATCAGTTTTGATTGTACTTAGATTATGACTATATGCTATAATCTTGACATCAATTTTTATGGTACTTCGATTATGACTTTGTTGTATATTGTGTTTAATGGTATTTAGTTGAAATGTATTCTAATATGAGAAGGTTTTGGATTGTGATGCATAGGTGTTTATCAATGTGCCATGGTGGTACCTGGCTTTCTATAGGATGATCAACCCCTTTTTCACCCAAAGGACCAAGAGCAAGTTTGTGTTTGCAGGGCCATCAAAATCTGCTGAAACCCTCTTCAAGTTAGTTTTTCCTTGTTTCCTTCACACTTTTTTTTATTTATTTATTGTTATCATTATTTTTTGTGGCAATTTGCTAATGTATATGTAAACTGCCTTACATCAGATATATATCACCCGAGCAAGTGCCAGTTCAGTATGGTGGACTTAGCGTAGAAGGTGAATTTGCCGCCTCTGACCCTGTTACAGAGGAGATCATCAAGCCAGCAACCAAGCACACCGTTGAGATCCCAGTTTCTGAGGTACCCCAACTCAACCAGTCATTATCATTAGTTGTTCGTATATATCTAAACAATATTACCTCTGTCCTCAAATAAATGTTCATTTTCAAGAAAATTTTATCTCAAAATGATTGTCTTCTGTTTCTAAATGTTTTTTTTACCAATTTTCTTTCACCGGTCTCTTTATACTTGCTATGCTTGCAAAACTAAATGCTTCAAAAGAGGATTATAAGATTATAGATGAATCTTTGCCACTAAATTGTAGAAAAATTAGAGATTTCAAAATGTCCCTTAAAATGAAAGTAGGGATGGAGGTAGTACAATTTTAATCTTGAGATCTTTTTGGGCCGTTTTAATCTTGAGATTTGTTGGTTGCGTAGACAAGCGTATTGGTGTGGGAAGCTAGAGTTGTTGGATGGGATGTGTCTTATGGAGCGGAATTCGTACCAAGTGCTGAGGATGGATACACCGTGATCGTACAAAAGTCTAGGAAGGTCGGAGGAGCTGATGAGCCCTTCATTACAGGCAGCTTTAAGGTTGGGGAGCCCGGAAAGATTGTGCTTACTTTTGATAATCAATCCTCCAAGAAGAAGAAGCTCCTTTACAGGTCCAAGGCCAAGACCTCAGAATGACCATCTTCATGAATCAATGTCTTTATTGAAGGATTTCCATTCACGTTCATCGGTTGATTTCAGAAGACATTGAGATGAAGAATAAGGAAGGAAGGAAGGAGGGATCTGTTGTCCATTGAAAGGTTTCATTTTTGGTGCACATTAATTTATTTCTTGAATTTGTTTCTCTTTTTTTTGGGATTTGGTTGTTTTTTAATTTATATTTTCACAGTAAATTACTGGCAATGTTTGGGGGTATGTTTGGGAGGCAAAGGTAATTTGAAAAAATTTATTACATTGGGGTGGGGTTGGATTGTGGGGGGACAGAGATACATGTTTTTGCTGTTTTTGTTGATACTCTTCTTATTCCCTGTAATATATTGTGTAAATTTTATCTAAATGTTGGTCATTTCCTGCTATGTTTTTATACCCTCCCGTCCCAGAATAATCTTCACATTTGATTATTCAAACTTTTTAAAGATATGAACACTTGCTTCATTAGCCATGTTGTGTTATGTTGTGTTTATGAACATTTAAGCTTAAATTGTAAAAATGAGAAGAATTTTTTGGAACAATAAAAAATGACAAATGAAAAGATTATTTTGGGGCGTACGGAGTATTTATTTATTTGTATCAAGTGGATGGTGCCAGTTATGTACCCTTGTTATGTAGGGGGTACTTTTTTGAGGATCCAAAGTGATCTCTGTTTTTTTTTTTTTCAAGTACAATATGACATGTCAACCTCTTGGGGTTGAAAATCTGTCCAGGGGATTGGCATGACAAAGCCAACCCCAGTAGAGTAAACTAAAATTTGGATAAGTTCTGGCCATGTTGGTGCCTCCCAAAGCATACATCATGGTCAATTTCAGACCAGTGGCCTGCCTGTAAACAAGATTGTGAACAACTAGTAAAACTGATACTCCTGTCTCAAAATTGAAATTGTTTTTGGTCTCAAGTTTTTCTCATTTCTACTCCTTTGTAACAGAAACAAAGTCCCTCTTTCTATTTTTGTCTGTTCCAAAAAAATAGTTTTCTTTTTCAAATTAGAGGGTTTAAATAAGGGATCTTCCAAAACTGCCCTTTGGATAAAGCAAGTATAAACAATTATTTATAGTGACAAACGTAACGGTTGGCGTGAATTTTGTAACTTTAGAAAGGCTAGCGTAATTTTTGAACCAAATCAAGGGTAAATATGGAAAGTAAAATATACCACTAAATAATTTGAATAGTCTAAAGTGACTATTTTTATGGGTCAGAAGAAATATAATTTAAACTTAAATATATATAAACAAAATATAAAAGTGAAATAAGTGTTCATGAATAGTCAACAAAGTTTAGTAGTCAAATTTATATGCTAGATATTTTAGCTCAATCGTGAAAAACTACCTAATGATAAACAACTAAAGAACATTTGGAATTAATCTTAGGGCAAATTGCATTTTAGGTTCCAAAGTATAGGAACTATTTTTAAGTTGGGCTTCAAAGTTTTACTATTTACAATTTAAGCTTTAATGTTGTCTGTTTGTTAACAAATTAGTGTTTTTAACCAATTTTGTTAGAAAACCCCATTAAGTTATCACGTGCAAGTCACATGACATTTAACGGAGGATGATTATTCACATTTTCATTTACACTCACAACACCAATCAACTTACTATTCCCTCCCACTCATTTTCTCTCATACTTTACTTTTATACTCACAACACTTACATCACATCCACTATTTTTTTAATCTCCGTATAAATGGGAAGGTAGACATATACTCTGGGACAGAGGGAGGATTACATTTTAATTTGTCTTTTATTTTTAGGGATATTAGTATTTTCTATTTTGGCTATTCATTTTCATTCAATTTGCATTAAAACAACAATGATAAAATTCTTGTTCAAAACTATCATCTGTTAACTGACATGTCACTTGCACTTGATAATTTAACGGGATTTTTTAACGAAATTGGTTTAAAACCCAAACTTGTTAACAGAATAACAACATTGTATCCTAAATTGTAAATAATAAACATTGGGGCCCAACTTGAAAAGAGCCCCTATACGTTGAGGCTAAAATGCAATTCGCCCTCGATCTTATCGCTCTAAGTTTACACTATTTCTCATTTTAATTTTAATTTTAATTTTAATTTTATGTTTAATTTCATTTTATTTTATTTGTTCGGATTAGTTTGTTTAAAAAAAATCCTCGCAAAATTCACAGATCCACAACTCAAGGTCAAAAGACAAATAATCCTCACAAAACGATCATATGGCCATAGCTAAAAACACTCTCCCCCTCTAATTCCTCCCTCAACTAATTCTAATTCACAACAACTTTGCACATCTTATCTGCTGGCTAGATCGCCAACCACTTGTAATAGTAAGGTTGATAAGGTTTGAATAATCAAAATTATATGTGAGGTATTTTAGCTTGTGGCTTGTAAATTGATTGCAAATTGATAGACTATATTTTAGAAAACAAATCAACCAAAACAGAATAATACTTCCTTGGTTTCAGAATTTTAATTTGAGTATTCAATTTTTTTAATAATATAAACAGTCGATTTTTTTACACATTTTTAAAGCTCAAATTATGAAAATAAAATTTTCTTTTAAAATAATATAATAAATAACAAATGAAAAAATTATCTAGCAATCAAAGAAACCTTCTAGATCTGAAATTTATCCGTTGATAGTTCAAGCGATAATATTTAGAGAGAAAGAAAAAGGGAAATCAAAAGGATAATAGAGCCGGACAAAGCGGCAGAGGAGTCTGTCAAGCACTTGTAGACAAAAGAGAAAGCCAAGGCAAATAAAATTGTTCTTTTTTGTCCTTGGGGGTAGTGTTCTCACTGCCCTTTTCCCTGTTTGTAAACAAACACTTTTCTTCTCACTTTTATGCTTCAATTTCAGCATACCACCAAAATTCACCCTATTCCTATATGAATAATACTAGTTGCACAAAAAAAAAATAAAAAAAAAATTACAAAATCATGCTTATAAAATCTTAAGTGTAATGATTTTATTGGTGTTTTTAAGTAGACTGTGGCGGGTCCATTATCGATGTAACCAATAAAATATCGCCACATCATTTTGTGAGCAAGATTTTGTGCCCCTACCATTGCTCTTCCTATCTTGGCCTCTTTTTATAATGAGCTAGTCTCCCATGAGAACACCTATATCCGTCTCTTCTATGAGACGGTTTTTTTTAACCCACCCGACCCGACCCATTGAACCGGATCCATGACACATAGGGCATAACCTGCCACGTGGCAACCACCCATTGCCCCCCCCCCCACAAAAAAAAATCCATTTTTATTTTTTATTTTTTAGTTTTTATATTTTTTTATGCTTTTCCGTCGTTTACCAAAAGTAATAGTTATCATAACTTAATGTAATAACTGTATACATATAAAATAACATTGTTCATAAGTAAACGTAACACTTGTTTTACAAAAACAAAAGCTCGTTTTACCCATTTTTTCAAATGTAATACTAACTATAATTACGTGTAACCCGAACAATATCAAAATGTAATTATCATTTATATTGAAATGTAATAGTGCTTTTGCAAAAATGTAAAATATTGTGTATTTTGATTTAATTTTTTGAAAGAAAGTAACATTTGAAAAGTAACAACTCATATATATGAATGTAATTGTTTGTACAAGTAAATGTAACACTTTAATAAAAGAAATTATAACATATTTCTATAGATAATGTAATACTTTTACATTTAGTTATAGTAACTATTACTTTTGACAAACAGAAAAAAAACCAAAAATAATAATATACTCCCTCTGTCCCAAAACAACTTGCACAGTTTGACCAAAATTGGTCAAATTAGTAACACTTTGACTACCACTTTGTAAGAGATTTGATGATTCTAATAAAATCTAAAAATTGTCATCTATAATATTTTTGATAGTGAATTAATAACTAATTTTAAATTTTTTATTAAGATTATCATTTTTTTATAAAATCTTGGTCAAATTGCAATTAAGTTGACCATTTTGGTCAAAATGGTGCAAGTTGTTTTGGGACGGAGGGAGTATATATTTATTTATTTTTTTGCCTGTAGGTCATGGATCCGGGTCATGGGTCAAAAATGACCCGTCTCTACTATGAGACGGGTCATAATGTTCTCATACAAGTTTTTGTTTTATATAATACTCCTTTTGTCTCATTTAAAATTGCAAAATATTAATAAAAATTATTAATGAGTTTTCATTTAACCAAAAAATTATAGAAAATTTGATAGTCCTAATGGAAATTTAAAAGTTATTATTAATTCATCATTAAAATAGTATTAATAACAATTTTTAAATTTTTATTAGAATTATTAAATTTTCACATATTCTTGCTCTTGACAATGTTAATCAACATTTGCAATTTCAAATAGGTGTTATGGATATAGAAAGGTTTTCTCGAAAATGCAAAAATAAATCAAACGAAAATGGGGATGGAAGTCGAGTCTTGTGATGGCACAATTTCCGCAAGAAGATTTTGCCCCTCTACAGTGCTTACGGTTGCTGGAAATCCTCTCTAAGATAAAACGACTTTTCAATTTCTGATAGTAGCACTACAAATCAGAAAAATCTACGAACTAAGAGTGTATGGAACTTCTGGACTTTGAAGGAAGAGGAGAATGCTACAATATGCTCTTTGAACAGATTATAGAAAGCTAGAATGCTTGGTGTGTAATGAATGGCAGACAGAGGGGCTTTATATAGATTTCGAAGAGTTCTGGTGTCCTTTCTGGGAATAGGTACAATTCTGATCGGGTGAATCTGCGCCGTCCGATCGCACCTGATGGAGGGAAGAGATTCAGCGAACCGCCCCATCCCTATGCGAACGGGTGCTCCGAACCGATCCAACGAGCACGTCCAGATACACTGAACCCATACGCCCCAGATTTCGACCCGCGGTCTGACCGCTCCAACCATGAACCAAACCGACTCCACCCGAACCGGCCGGTCCGACCCATGGGCTGAACCAACCACCTGGTTGAGCTGGTAAAAAATTTAAGGCTCCACAGCTCCCAGCGACCGATGCGAAGTGCAAAGTGCGCCCTAAACCGCCCATTCCGCCTTTCGCGCGCTTCGCGGGTTATGGGTCAATTTTGAGCTAACCCAAAATTGTCCCATGAATCCACTAGCTAGCATGGTTGGACCAATAGACCACTTAGGCTTGGAAGCCCAAGTCCACACTTGATTGGTACCTCCTTAGATGAGCTATAATAAATACACTCATCTTTTTCATTTTCCAACCAATGTGGGATACATGACTTTCCATATTCATAACTCTTCAAATCTCATTACTAAGTTACATACTTTGAGCATTAATTTCTCATTCACCCGGAAATGGTTTTGAGAAAGTAAATACATCTTCGTAATCTACTCACATAGTAGAATACAATTTTGTAACTTGTTTCATTTTCTAATAAATGACATCTATTTGAAAATTGGGTCAAAGTTAGGTCAAACCTAATTTTGCAAACCCATTTCCAACAATTCCCCACATGAATGACAATTAATGCATGTATGCAGATCGTTCAGAAGTTCTGGCGAACCATTACTGCATCAGGATCGGTAGCTTGTGGCTTTGAACCTCTCTTAGTAAAAGACTATCGGATATACTAGCCCCTTAGTAGCGCGATGCTTTGAACTAATGACTGTATAATGTATACCAAGACAATTGTACTTACACAATAACAGCTCTAACACACTTTGTTCTCACGTTTTTGTCCATTTTGGCCCTGGACCGTATCTTATTCATAAGTGTTTTTTTAGAAGCGGCCTTATTACTTCTCACTTATATAGGTGATTCCCCTATAAAGAGTATCCTGCTGTACTCCACCATTTAGGTATAGGAATCATTAAAAGTTTTCTCAACTTAACCCACCACTGTTGCAGGTACTTACACTGGGACATTCTAGGAATGAGTATGAAACAGGTTCCAAGTGTTTCAACTAAACATCATAACTTGGTTGTCTCATTGAACTAGGGTTTTGGGATCTCCAATTCTCAAGGTTGAGTGTCCGTTATGAGTTCTTTTGTTGTGGATTTTAAACCCATTCCTCTTAACAACTTTATCAGTTGATCTCTGTTTATTCCTTTTGTAAAAGGATCTGCTAAGTTATCTTTTGACTTCACATAGTCAACTGCGATAACTCCATTTGAGATCAACTGTCTAATGGTATTATGTCTTCGACGAATGTGTCTCGACATACCATTATACATGCTGCTTTGTGCCCTTCCAATTGCTGATTGACTGTCACAATGAATTGAGACAGTTGGCACAGGTTTACTCCAACAAGGAATATCTTCCAAGAAATTCTTTAGCCACTCAGCTTCCTCTCCAGATTTGTCTAGGGCTATAAACTCAGACTCCATTATTGATCGAGCTATACAGGTTTGTTTGAAAGATTTCCATGACACTGCTCCTCCACTTATTGTGAAAACATATCCACTTGTGGATTTGGAGTCCTTAGTGTCAGATATCCAATTTGCATCACAGTATCCTTCTAGTACTGCTGGATATCTATTATAAAGTATACCATAATTTAATGTATACTTTAAATATCTCAATACCCTTGTCAGGGCTTTCCAGTGATCCTTACTGGGATTACTTGTGAACCTACTTAGTTTGCTCACTGAATATGCTATGTCTGGACGAGTACAATTCGTCAAGTACATCAGAGTACCAATTATTCTTGCATATTCCAGTTGAGAAACTGGTTCCCCTTTATTCTTGACTAAGTGTAGACTTAAGTCTACCGGTACCTTAGCCGGAGGGTCATCAAATGCATTGAATTTTTGAAGCACATTTTCTAGATAATGGGATTGTGACAAGACTATTCCATTTGATGTTCTAGAGATCTTTATTCCTAAGATCACATCAGCTAGTCCCATATCTTTCATATCAAAATGCTTCTTTAACATGCTTTTAGTATTCATGATCAATTCACGAGTACTACCCATTATTAACATGTCATCTACATACAGACAGACTATCACAAATGATTTCGATGTCCCTTTAATGTAAACACACTTGTCACATTCATTGATTTTGAAACTGTTTGATAACATCATTCGGTCAAACTTCTCATGCCATTGCTTAGGTTCTTGTTTTAGTCCATACAGAGACTTTACAAGTTTACACACCTTTTTCTCTTGACCAGGAACAACAAACCCTTCTAGTTGTTCCATGTAGATTTCTTCATCTAGCTCTCCATTTAAGAAAGCTGTTTTGTATCTCAAGGTTATGCACAGTAGCGATAGCGATGAGAACACGAATGGACGTGATCCTTGTCACCAGAGAATATGTAACTGTAGATACCCCGGGGGAACCACGGCTTTAGGCTAGAGCGTGTGAATTATCCTAGGGTGTCTACAGTGGCGACTCTGCTGGGGATGAAATGTTGAGATTGACTCTTGAGGGGGGTGTGGCACCCGTGACAGAACTTAGGGAGTTCGGAATCCGTGGGAGGACGGCCTACTTTTGAGTGGGAGTTTTTATCCTACTTTCGATTTTTTTGACATGCCTTAAGGGCGGACCAGAAGAATGTGTACCCAACTGGGTGTCCGAGGACAGGGGCTGTGCCTTGATTTAAGCTGGAGATCTCTGACAAGGCCTTTTCTTGAAGCGATTTAGACTTGGGAGGCGCGCGCTTTCCTATGTAGGCTTGGGACGCGCGCGCATTTCATACTGCTGGCGGGTGGCGCGCGCGTCTGGGAGGCGGAATTCCGGGCTTGACATTTGCTGACCAAAAGAGCCCCCAACAGCTATAATATCATCTTCTGTTCGACCACTTGATTCTCACAGCTCATTTCTGCCATTCTTGAACATCATATCATTGCTTAACTTTGCTTGTGATCAACATTTTCCATGGCTTCCAATTCTTTTGCCCTTGATGCCAAGGTTGTTAGTGAGTATGAAAAGGACTTGGGTACTTTTGTGTATTCTTTCAAGACCCATCCCAAGAAGGCCTTCATTAAAGACTTCGGGTTCCGAATTCTTTTCACTTTGCGGACGTTGAAACCGGATTGGGATTTGTTGAGAGCTGCCGCGGATTTCTGGGATTGCGACAGCCATACCTTCACCCTTTCATCTAATGAAATGGTGCCGACTGTTGACGATTTCGGGGGCATCCTTGGCATGCCTTTGGCCGGTCGGATTGCCATCCCTAAATATCACCGTGGTGCCATCGACTCTTGGGTTGAGTTACTGAATCTCCATGTTGAGGACGTGAGGAAGATGTTGCACGGTACCATGATTGACATAACTGAGTTGCCGATGTTCTTCAGTTTACACTCGGAGGACCCGGTGGTTCAATCTTTCAAAAGAAATGCCATGGCCGTTTGTCTCTTCAGCGAAGTACTGTTTGTTACACCCTTCGGGACTGCGGACGTGCAGTTGGCTGAGATTATTTTGCAAGCTAAGGAGCAGCAATTTAGTGTAATCCCTCTTATTGTAGGGGAGACGTTGCACGGCCTTGATGAGTTACATAGGACGGGCAAGATGTGTCGGGGAAGCCCTTTGCTCTTGACCATATGGCTCCGAGAACACTTCAAGATTTATTCTCCGGATGGTGATTTGTCTCCTTTTGCTGTTCATAGGAGGAAGTTGTTGATCCGGGATTTATCTGAAGATGGTTGGAATAAATTCTTTGCCTCTCGGGTGACCGTTGATATTGAGTGGTTTCCTTCTTCTTGGGGTCTTCGTCCTTTTGTGGAGTGGACTCTTAGTTTTCAGCACGTGGTTGTACCCGGTTTGAGAGATTATTCATTTTACCAACCAGAGCGGGTTCTGCGGCAGTTCGGTCGCCAACAGACAATTCCTTTTCCGAGGGACGGAATGCTTCGTCCAGTTGCTTACATGGGTCCTGACTTCTTGAGTGAGCTTCAGTCGGCTTGGGGAGATGACCGCAACCGTTGGGCTTTTGCTCCTCTATATCGGGGGAGTGTCTTCCTTCACGAGAGCTACTTGGATTATTTATTTGGCACCCTTTAACATGGCATCACTTGGGTTGATGTGCTTCGTGCCGAGTTGTTGGGAAAGGGTTTTGAGCCTAGCAGCACTCTGAGATATAGGGAGGCTGCTGCTGATTCGAGTAACATTCTCGCTGACCCTTTCGGTACTCCTTTGGATGACTTTTATGCTAGGAGACGTGTTGCAACACAGAAGGTTTCGGTGCGTATTAGTGCTCCTTCGTTACCCAAGAAGAAAAGGATTGAGGGACGATCGGGTGGTCCTTTGAAAGCTAAGAGAAAATTGGATTTTTCTTAGTACCCCAAGAGATTGCAATTAGACCACTTTGTTTTAGGATTTAATATTTTGATGTCTTTTGTTGCTCAATAAATCCGTTGTAATAGCTTGAATAATTTATTGAATGAATAAGAATTGCATTTTGTTACTTGAAGTGAATTGGGTATTTTTGATATGTTTTAGATCGCACCCGAAGGTTGCCTACGTTCCTCCAGTTGGGAGGCTCAGGTCTTCGTAGTTCAAACAAACAAAGACCATTTTTTTTTTGTGTGCACCCTGTTTTTTGCCTAGACCGCCCTTTCGGGTTTTCAATCTAGCGGGCTTCTTTTTTGCACGTGCTCTAATTTTTGCCTAGGCCGCCCTTGCGGGTTTTCAACCTAGCGAGCGATTTTTTTTTTTTTTTTTCTTTTAATGGTCTTTGTTTATTAAGCGTAGAACCTCTTGAGCTTGTCGAGGTTGACCTCCTTTGGCAACTGGTCACCATCTAAATCCACGAGCCGGACTGCACCACCGCTTAGTATCTTTTTGACCACGTACGGACCGATCCATCGGGGTCCCCATTTCCCCAGGGGATTAATGGCATTAGGAGGATGTTGTCTTAAGACCAAATCTCCCACATTGATGTTTCGAGGCTTCACTTTTTGTTGAAAGCTCTTGCCATCCTTTGCTGATATGCCCTCATGCGTTCGAGTGCTCTTAACCTTTTCTCGTCGAGTAAGGCTAGCTGTTCGTATCGACTTTGCATCCAGTTGACCTCGTTGACTTGATTCTCGAGGAGGACCCGTAGAGATGGGACTTCAAGTTCGATAGGGAGTACGGCTTCAGAACCATAGACTAATGCATAAGGAGTTTCTCCTGTTGCGGACCGTATTGATGTGCGGTAGCCCCACAATGCTAATGGTAGCTTCTCGGGCCAATCCCTTCCTGTTGAGGCCATTTTCTTGACGGTGGTCTCGATGGTTTTATTTGCTGCTTCAACCGCGCCATTTGCTTGGGGAAGGTAAGGAGATGACTTGTGCTTGGTGATCTTGTATTCTACCAAAAGTGCATCCATTTCCTTCTCAAAGTGAGAGCCGTTGTCGGAAATGATTTCATGAGGCACGCCGTATCGGCACATGATATTAATCTTTACAAATTCGGCCACTTTCTTGGCGTTGAGGGTCCGATAGGCTTGTGCTTCGACCCACTTTGTGAAGTAGTCGACTGCCACTAGGACGAATGACTGCCCACTGTAGATACCCCGGGGAACCACGGCTTGGCTAGAGCGATGAATTATCCTAGGATGTCTAACTTGTTTTAGATTGTTTAGAGTCGCCACCTATGTTTTTAAAGGAACATAAGAAAAACCTAGAAATAGCCTAATTTATGTACAAAACCAGAGATTCGGGAGAGAAGGGTTCGGGGGTTAGGTGACGGAGTGGGAAGTACTTAAACACCCACTCCGCCCCGCTTACGCGGGTCTTGCTACTATTGGTGTTCTAATATTTACATGTCCTTCAATTAATTAAATAGAAATGTGCTAACAATTGTGATGAGAAGAAAAGGGAAATAAAGGGGAAATAAAATAGAATTGTTTTATTTATTTAATGATAAAGATTACATGTAACAAGTAATGTTAAAGAATTACATTAAGAGATGAAGGGAAATTAACATGGTGAATTAAAGTTAAGATTAAAATATAGGGAGATAACCTTAACTAACTTCAATATGTGAAGTAGTCATGTTGGTCATGTCCCATAAATGGGGATTGCATACATCAAGAAGAAGAAAACAAAGGAAGAAAATGGAGTTGTACCTTGAGAAAGAGGACTTGGAACCTTGACTTGAAAGTGTTGTTGTTGTAATGAAATTGTTGTAGAACAATTTGTTGTATAGAAACTCTTGTTGGAGAATTTGTGTAGAGAATTGTGTATAGTGTAGGTGTAGTGAAAATGTGAGATTAAGGTCCAAAGAGTGTAAAAAGAGTCCAAAAGGAGTCCCTTTCTAAGGTAGAAGATGATGGTTTTTATAGGTAAAAAAGAGAGGGAAATGATGGAGGGAAATTGGTCATCCATGTGAAATGGAATGGGCCAATCACAAATAAGATAAATGAATAAAAGAAAAATAAAAGAAATAAAAGAAATCAAATAATAAATGAAAGAAATATTAGTTTTTGGGAAAAGGCTTAGAATTTGGGATTGAGAGTTAATGAGAAAAGGGGGGATGAATGTGGATGAGAAAAGAGGTCTTTTGTGATCAAGAAAGAGATGTTGCAAATAAGAAAAGGGAGGGAAATAAGGTGCAATCTGTTACTGCCAAAATGGGAAGCTCGCGAGTCCGGCTTTTGGGGCGGGACGCGCGCGCGGCTCACTGACAGTGCCGGAAGCGCCCGCGGGTGAAAATGACAAAATGACAGAAATGACTCTAAAGTTAATTCTGTTATGCAGTTTAGTCCAAAACTAACGGAATCAGTTAGGAACTTAACCGATGTAACAGAAATTAACGAAAATAAGTTAAATAAAAATACTTTGTATGCAATCGGGGTGAGAGGTCCACGGCGGGGTGTCTACAGAGCCCCTCGGCGACGTGGGTTGCAAAGCAAAACGCGTCGACGAAAGTAAAACACCCGCCGAGGACATCGACAAAGAAAAAGAAAGAAAAGAAAGCAAAGACTCGATGAAAGCAGTAATTTGAAATTGCTAGAGATAGGGGTGCGCTCCCTGTGTGAGCGTCTTTTGTTGGTAGAGGGGGTGGCATGATCCGTTGGTAAACCTGCCGGCTGAATCCGTTAAGTGAGGCCGTTAGTGAACCCTTGAATGAGGCCGTTAGTGAACCTTCGAATGAGGCCATTAGTGAACCTTGAGGAGGCCGTTAGTGAACCTTCGTTGACGAATCCGTTAGTGAAATCCGTTGATGAGGCCGTTAGTGAACCTTCGAGGCCGTTAGTGAACCTTTGTTGACGAATCCGTTAGTGAAATCCGTTGATGAGGCCGTTAGTGAACCTTCGAGGCCGTTAGTGAACCTTTGTTGTTGAATCCGTTAGTGAAATCCGTTGATGAGGCCGTTAGTGAACCTTCGAGGCCGTTAGTGAACCTTTGTTGACGAATCCGTTAGTGAAATCCGTTGATGAGGCCGTTAGTGAACCTTCGAGGCCGTTAGTGAACTTTTGTTGACGAATCCGTTAGTGAAATCCGTTGATGAGGCCGTTAGTGAACCTTCCAGGCCGTTAGTGAACCTTTGTTGACGAATCCGTTAGTGAAATCCGTTGATGAGGCCGTTAGTGAACCTTCGAGGCCGTTAGTGAACCTTTGTTGACGAATCCGTTAGTGAAATCCGTTGATGAGGCCGTTAGTGAACCTTCGAGGCCGTTAGTGAACCTTTGTTGACGAATCCGTTAGTGAAATCCGTTGATGAGGCCGTTAGTGAACCTTCGAGGCCGTTAGTGAACCTTTGTTGACGAATTCGTTAGTGAAATCCGTTGATGAGGCCGTTAGTGAACCTTCGAGGCCGTTAGTGAACCTTTGTTGTCGAATCCGTTAGTGAAATCCGTTGATGAGGCCGTTAGTGAACCTTCGAGGCCGTTAGTGAACCTTTGTTGACGAATCCGTTAGTGAAATCCGTTGATGAGGCCGTTAGTGAACCTTTGAGGAGGCCGTTAGTGAACCTTTGAATGAGGCCGTTAGTGAACCTTTGAAGAGGCCGTTAGTGAACCTTTGAAGAGGCCGTTAGTGAACCTTTGAGGAGGCCGTTAGTGAACCTTTTGACGAATTGCTGCTTTGAAGCCGTGTGTTGTTTGGCGTTGCAGTTGACTTTTGTGGGGATGCGGGCATGGTTGATTGTGGACCATTTTCTGCTGGGGATGAAGTGCCTCGAGTTGCAGATGCTGATTGACTTTGCGGTGGTACCTATTATGTGCTTTGCAGGTATATGTGCTAGTGCAAGAAGATGCATGAAGTGTGAAATGAAGAGAGAAATTGTGCTCGTGGTGCAATGTGATTTGAAAGCAGTTTTGCATGAGAGAGAGACTTGCAAGAATGAAGAAATTGCTTTTGTGTGCGGTGTGATTTGAGGAAAGCCTCGGATGCATTCATACCTTCACTTACCATTGCCGCTTGATTGGAGATGGATTGCCGAAGGATGTTGATACTTTTGATGAAGATGATGAATCCGTTAGTGAAATCCGTTGATGAGGCCGTTAGTGAACCTTCGAGGCCGTTAGTGAACCTTTGTTGACGAATCCGTTAGTGAAATCCGTTGATGAGGCCGTTAGTGAACCTTCGAGGCCGTTAGTGAACCTTTGTTGTTGAATCCGTTAGTGAAATCCGTTGATGAGGCCGTTAGTGAACCTTCGAGGCCGTTAGTGAACCTTTGTTGACGAATCCGTTAGTGAAATCCGTTGATGAGGCCGTTAGTGAACCTTCCAGGCCGTTAGTGAACTTTTGTTGACGAATCCGTTAGTGAAATCCGTTGATGAGGCCGTTAGTGAACCTTCCAGGCCGTTAGTGAACCTTTGTTGACGAATCCGTTAGTGAAATCCGTTGATGAGGCCGTTAGTGAACCTTCGAGGCTGTTAGTGAACCTTTGTTGACGAATCCGTTAGTGAAATCCGTTGATGAGGCCGTTAGTGAACCTTCGAGGCCGTTAGTTAACCTTTGTTGACGAATCCGTTAGTGAAATCCGTTGATGAGGCCGTTAGTGAACCTTCGAGGCCGTTAGTGAACCTTTGTTGACGAATCCGTTAGTGAAATCCGTTGATGAGGCCGTTAGTGAGCCTTCGAGGCCGTTAGTGAACCTTTGTTGACGAATTCGTTAGTGAAATCCGTTGATGAGGCCGTTAGTGAACCTTCGAGGCCGTTAGTGAGCCTTTGTTGTCGAATCCGTTAGTGAAATCCGTTGATGAGGCCGTTAGTGAACCTTCGAGGCCGTTAGTGAACCTTTGTTGACGAATCCATTAGTGAAATCCGTTGATGAGGCCGTTAGTGAACCTTTGAGGAGGCCGTTAGTGAACCTTTGAATGAGGCCGTTAGTGAACCTTTGAAGAGGCCGTTAGTGAACCTTTCAAGAGGCCGTTAGTGAACCTTTGAGGAGGCCGTTAGTGAACCTTTTGACGAATTGCTGCTTTGAAGCCGTGTGCTGTTTGGCGTTGCAGTTGACTTTTGTGGGGATGCGGGCATGGTTGATTGTGGACCATTTTCTGCTGGGGATGAAGTGCCTCGAGTTGCAGATGCTGATTGACTTTGCGGTGGTACCTATTATGTGCTTTGCAGGTATATGTGCTAGTGCAAGAAGATGCATGAAGTGTGAAATGAAGAGAGAAATTGTGCTCGTGGTGCAATGTGATTTGAAAGCAGTTTTGCATGAGAAAAAGACTTGCAAGAATGAAGAAATTGCTTTTGTGTGCGGTGTGATTTGAGGAAAGCCTCGGATGCATTCATACCTTCACTTACCATTGCCGCTTGATTGGGGATGGATTGCCGAAGGATGTTGATACTTTTGATGAAGATGATGGACTGCCGTTGCCTTCGATGGAATGTTGTTGAGATGACATTCTGAATGATGGGTTGGTCGTGCCAAAGGCTGCCTACGTATCCTTTGAAGGGAATCAGACCAGCGTAGTTCAAGGATGATGGAGAATGCTGGAGGAGAAGCTAGGAGCAAAGCAAAGTAAAGCACATACTTTTGCACATAGAAGGAGAAAAAGAAAAAGAAAAATCTTTTTTTTTTTTTTTTTTTTTTTTAGATTAGAAAGGAAAGAATATGCACACATGTGAGGAAAAGATTTTTTTTTTTTTAGTTCGTGGGTGAACCATTTTAACCATTGTGTGCTTGTGAAGCCAACCCAAGATCAAGTCATGTTCAGTCGAAGTCCGGATTGCCTCGCTTGAATTCTGTTGTCGCCGGTGTGCCCAACGAAGATTGATGTCTAGCCCCAAGAGATTTGTCGATTATGGGGCTTCAATAGGCTTTTGATGCCGAGATGAGGGGTTGCTGATTGTAAATCCCCTAGAATGCCTTTGATGCCAAATTTTGAGGGACTTGCATAGCTCCAAGATAAATCAGCTCTTGGCCCATTCGAGTAAATCGCCCTTTGTTGTTGTAGTGAGCCAGCCCCAAGAGGAGATCGTTGATGCCAAGCTTCGAGAGATTGCAAAGCCCCAAGTGTCGTGGGCTTGTAGATGGCGGGATGTGAAGACCTTTCATTGTAAAGCCCCAAATTATCTCGTGATTGGCTCGGCATTGAGAGCGGATGTACCGTTTGGTAGAATTCTTGATAGAGATCTCCTTCTTGCTCTTACTGGGGAGATGAATGGCCTCATTGTGGTCGATACCCAAATGGCTGAGGGCTTATGTCAAAGGATGCAGTAATGTCTTGCGGTGCCGTCGAGGTCGCGGAGGATAAGGTCTTGGCGTGATAAAGTCTCAAATGAGTATGCTTGCTTGACTCTTCTTGAGTTGAACTAATGACGGATCTTCGGATGCAACTAGTGCTGTGGCCCAACTTTATCTGAGCTGCACCTTGTGCTTTTGATCTTGGAGAAGGGGGTGCTGAATTGCAGAAACATTGGGATTGGCCGTGGCATTTCCCGCTATAACCCTGTTTTGATTAGAGTTTAGCATACTGAATCTTTTTCCTTTTCTCTAAGACTTCCTTCAAAATCTCGCTGTGAGTTCTAACAAAAACCATCAACTTCATTCATAACATCAGAGTCTTCATTTAAAACCAAGAGGCCTTTGACTTGAAGTGTTGAGAGACCCTTGAATCTTGATTGTTCTCATGGAGCCATAAGACTACTCCACATTGCACTTGCTCGAGTATTGTTGCCCAAAAGACTGTCGGTCGCGAAGCCCCAATATTGCCCTTTGCTCGGATTACTGTAATGCCGTAGCCCAAAAGATTGTAGATTGCGAAGCCCGTTGAGACCTTCGGTGCCGAATTGAGGAAGCTTCCAATGTTGCACATGACTTGGCTGGGGATACTGCTGGGGAGTTAATTGCTCTTTGCCGAGGGAGCCTTTAAGACTTGACCGTAGCCCCTAGAGTGCCATCATTGATTGCGAGAAAGGTCCACCCTTGATTGGGGAAATGAGCACGGGCACACATGACAAGAGGGCTTTTTGACATCCCTTTTGAGGGACTTTGAGGATAGTCTCACACATCTTTCTTGAGCATAGCCCCTAGGGCGTATTGATTGCCAAATGAAGCAAAAGAATCCCTTGTTCTTGAGTCACATAGCCCCTAGGGCATCACCATTTGTTGAGAAAATCAAGAGTGACTCATCCTTGTGCGAGGGAACAAACATGAGAGGACATGGCAAGAGCTACTCCATTTCTCGGGAGCCTTTCGGCGTACTTTAGAAGCACATACTTGAAGAAGCTTTGAAAACTGAGACACATGTTGTTGCTATTTGTTGCCCAAGCCAATTGACTAGCTAGGGATTATTTGTGCAACCTCGTGCCCTTTTATGATGGGCTCGTTCTCGGATGGGTCTTGGCTACCACGGGCCTTCTTTTCATGAACCCAAAAATGCACACTGCTGGAGAATGATGCCGATAACCCAAGACAACCTTTGATGGTGCTATATCTAGTCGAGCCTTTTGCAATCCAAAGTTGACTCGGTGGGGAATTGACTTGCTGAGGAGATTCAATGTAGAACTTGTCTTCTTTAGAGGCGGGGATCTCCATTTCTCTTTCCCTTCTCTCTCTTACTCTCTCATTTTTTTATGACGCACCCTGTTTTTTGCCTAGATCGCCCTTTCGGGTTTTCAATCTAGCGGGCATCTCTTTTGCGTCTTCATCATTTTTTTTTGACTCAATTGATGAGGAAGTGTGCATTGACTCTAGCTGAGGAGATAAGACATGTGATTTTGCGGTGGAGACCTTTTGTCACTAATGATGAGTGACATTGGCTTGACTAGGGAAGTGTCCCTAGTATTGACATGTATTTTTTATTGAATTGAATGACTCGCGAAGGCAAGTAAGTCATTAAGAGAGAAGAGAAGGAAAGCCCCAATTTGATTGCAAGAAATTGGGAGTATGCAGAAAGAATAGAAGTCCCTAGACTCGACAAGGAGCGCGTAATGATTCCAAATCTAAGAAAGTTGTTCAATCTTTTTGGTGATTAATTCATTGGCAAATGAATCGTACAAAGATGTCTTGACAAGTTCGAGATGAAGGCCGATCACCATAACGCGCTAGGGCTAAACATATCTTCTTTCTTGCATGAGACCGGACCCGCAGGTTGCCTACGTTCCTCCAGTGTAGAGGCTCAGGTCACCGTAGTTCTTGTGAATTCTCCATTCTTCGGGATGGAATTGTTGCTTCGTCGTGTAGCTTCGTCCTCCTTTGGTGGATGGAATGATGTTGATCTTGATGTGAACTTCTTTGATTGAGGGAGATTCTTTTTTTTTTTTTTTTTTTTTTTGTGCTCTAACTTTTGCCTAGGTTGATTTGAAGAGTTCAACCTAGCGAGCATTTTTTTTTTTTTTTTTTTTTTAATCCCCCCTTTGAAACATTGCTTGATTTTTCTCCATGGTTGTTGCTTCACCTTTGATGTCTTGGCTTTGTCTTCGTCGTTGATGATGTTGCCTTCGTTGTTGATGCCGTCGTCGATGTTTAGCCCCTAGGCGTTCAAGCGATGGCCTTCGTTCTAAAACATGTTTAGGCATCTTTTCATCATTTTGCCAAGAATTAGATTGAACAACTTGGAAGAGTGTATGAGGACAAGAACGACTTTTATTTGATGATTGACTCGAACATTCACACAAGTGGGACGAAAGAAAACTTTAATGCACACATTAGAGGACTTTTGACTCTTTTTTTTTTTTTTATCCTATTTCTAGGTAGAGAAAGAGAAACGGAGATTGTTGTTGTAGTCCCCATTGTCGTTGTAGTCTCCTTGTGGCATGATTTCTTGTAGAAGCCCCATTTCGAAACCAAATCATTCTTCTTTGATGAATTCTTGCATGTTGGCACTCTCTAAAGGTTGCTCTTCACCCACAGTAAATTCGCCGTTGTCGAACAAATCTTGGATGGTGTTTCGGAGAAGGAATCACCCTTCGGTAGTATGGCCACTATGCTTGTGGTAGCCGCACCATTCACCATGTGCATGATTCTTCGGTATCGTCTTCGGCTTGTACCCCTCCAAAGGATTGACCTTTCCACTTGCCACCAAAGTTTCAAATGCTTCGGCTTGGGTTACTCCTAGGAGAGGAGTGAAAACTCGGTTGTTGGCGGTACCTTTGTAGCTTTTGAGGGTCGGGCCACTTGAGCATGCTTTATCATTGAACTTTGCTTTTCTGTCGGTGAGCTCTTGCAAATGGGCTTTGAGTTCGGAAACCTCTTCCTTGTGAATTCTTCTTTCATAATCAAGACGGGCCTTGAGTTCGGAAACCTCTTCTTTGTGAATCCTCTTGTCGATATCGAAACGGGCTTGCCACAAATTGTCTTTACGGCGGACATCCTCGACAATCCTATCCATTTGTTCCCCCATTGATTTCATTACGCCACGGGCTGAGGTTTTTCATGTGCAAGTAAAGAGAGGAGGGAGGAGAATTAAGGTCCTAAGTTATTACAACTCCTGAGTCAACCAATGACCGGTCAAAGCAAAGAAGGGAGAGGGCAAGACTGTAATTTTCTGAACTCCAGGGGCTGTTCTGAAACTTTTTGAAACCTGGGGGCTGTTCTGCAGTTCTCTGAATTCTAGTGACCAAACTGCTGTTTTGTGAGGTCCAGTGACCAAACTGTAATTTTCTGGAAATTCAGTGACCAAACTGTAATTTTCGGATTCAGCCCCCTTTTTTTTTTTTTTTTTTTTTTTAAAAAAAAAATAAAATAAAAAAAAAATAAAATAAAATCAAAAGATTTTGGGAAGAAAAAAAAAGGAAGGGAGAAAAATATGTACAAAAGCTTTGTCCCAAAATATAAAATGTAACTCCTTTTTTTTTTGATTTGGAAAAGCTAAAAATATGGAACAAAGCTAGCTTTCCCAATCTCCCCATTTTTTTTTTTTTTTTGTTTGCAAAAAGAAAGAAGAAGAAGAAGAAAGAAAGAAAAATAACACACTCACACAAACGCACACAGCACACACAGTACACGTTTTTTTTTTTTTTTTTTAGTGTAAGAATTAAAAGGTAAAAAAGAACTCACACATGCACACACTTAAACATACTCGACACACACACAGATGGAAAGAGCATGTTCATCCATGGAAATGGCAGCCTGTTGGTTGTCAACTGCCCTCCGCCTTCCTTTTTTTTTTTTTTTTTGTGTGTGTGTTTTTCTTCATTCTGGGAAAGAACGGGATGCGCGCGCTTTTGAGATATAGAGCGGGAGGCGCGCGCATTTGAGACTGTTGGACAAAGGCGCCCGATTCTGGGCATACCCGCAAACTGACGGGTTCAAGGGATTGCCTTGACCCTAAAAATTGTACTTTCCCCTACAAGAATTGTTAGCACAAATAATATGCAATTGAAGGACATAATGCAAAGCGGGCGATTCTGGTGTATTGGGTCGGAGGCGCGCGCCTTAGGCCAAGAAGGCCGGAGGCGCGCGGTTCCTACCCTTTTTACCAGAATGCCCAGAAAACAGTAATAAGAACACCAAAAGTTAAGAACGCAAGTTTAACCCTCTAAATCGCCCCCAGCAGAGTCGCCACTGTAGATACCCCGGGGAACCACGGCTTGGCTAGAGCGATGAATTATCCTAGGATGTCTAACTTGTTTTAGATTGTTTAGAGTCGCCACCTATGTTTTTAAAGGAACATAAGAAAAACCTAGAAATAGCCTAATTTATGTACAAAACCAGAGATTCGGGAGAGAAGGGTTCGGAGGTTAGGTGACGGAGTGGGAAGTACTTAAACACCCACTCCGCCCCGCTTACGCGGGTCTTGCTACTATTGGTGTTCTAATATTTACATGTCCTTCAATTAATTAAATAGAAATGTGCTAACAATTGTGATGAGAAGAAAAGGGGAAATAAAGGGGAAATAAAATAGAATTGTTTTATTTATTTAATGATAAAGATTACATGTAACAAGCAATGTTAAAGAATTACATTAAGAGATGAAGGGAAATTAACATGTTGAATTAAAGTTAAGATTAAAATGTAGGGAGATAACCTTAACTAACTTCAATATGTGAAGTAGTCATGTTGGTCATGTCCCATAAATGGGGATTGCATACATCAAGAAGAAGAAAACAAAGGAAGAAAATGGAGTTGTACCTTGAGAAAGAGGACTTGGAACCTTGACTTGAAAGTGTTGTTGTTGTAATGAAATTGTTGTAGAACAATTTGTTGTATAGAAACTCTTGTTGGAGAATTTGTGTAGAGAATTGTGTATAGTGTAGGTGTAGTGAAAATGTGAGATTAAGGTCCAAAGAGTGTAAAAAGAGTCCAAAAGGAGTCCCTTTCTAAGGTAGAAGATGATGGTTTTTATAGGTAAAAAAGAGAGGGAAATGATGGAGGGAAATTGGTCATCCATGTGAAATGGAATGGGCCAATCACAAATAAGATAAATGAATAAAAGAAAAATAAAAGAAATAAAAGAAATCAAATAATAAATGAAAGAAATATTAGTTTTTGGGAAAAGGCTTAGAATTTGGGATTGAGAGTTAATGAGAAAAGGGGGGATGAATGTGGATGAGAAAAGAGGTCTTTTGTGATCAAGAAAGAGATGTTGCAAATAAGAAAAGGGAGGGAAATAAGGTGCAATCTGTTACTGCCAAAATGGGAAGCTCGCGAGTCCGGCTTTTGGGGCGGGACGCGCGCGCGGGCTCACTGACAGTGCCGGAAGCGCCCGCGGTGTGAAAATGACAGAATGACAGAAATGACTCTAAAGTTAATTCTGTTATGCAGTTTAGTCCAAAACTAACGGAATCAGTTAGGAACTTAACCGAAGTAACAGAAATTAACGAAATAAGTTAAATAAAAATACTTTGTATGCAATCGGGGTGAGAGGTCCAAGGCGGGGTGTCTACACCCATTGCTTCCGGCAGGATGAACTTTACCGATGATGTCTATCCCCCAACAAGAGAAAAGCCAAGGTGTGACCATGTTGTAAAGTTGTGAGGGTGGAGCATGTTGCAGATTAGCGTGGAATTGGCACTTGGCACACCTTTTGACTTTCTCGATACAGTCTCGTTCCATAGTGCTCCAATAGTAACCAATGAGATGTATCTTCTTGACTAGCATAAACCCATTCATGTGGGGTCCACATTCTCCTTCGTGCACTTCACACATTATCTCTTGAGCTTCGGTCTCATTGGCGCATAAGAGATTGATCCCGTCGTGTGCCTTTTATAGACTCGGTCCCCAATCAGTACGTACCGAGAGGCTAACCTTTGCAGAGCTGCTTGAGACTTTTTATTGATGTTCTCGGGATAAGTGCCATCTTTGAGGAAATTCATGATATCCGAGTACCACGGAGAGTTTGTTTGAACCTCGTTGATCTCGATACTCATGCAATATGCCGGACTGTTCCTTCGAGCAATTTTGAAAGGCTTCACCATTTTCCCTTTGGGCATTTCAACTGATGAAGCTATAGTGGCCAGTGCATCGGCGAAGCGATTCTTATCCCTGGCAGGTAGTTGAAAGTGATCTCTTGGAATTGTTCAACAGTTCTTCAAGGTGCTGGCCATACTGTGGAGAGTCGGGTCTTGGGTTCGCCATTTACCCGATTGCTGATTGATAAGGAGCAAAGAGTCGCCGAACACTTCTAGTTCCGTGACGTTTCTTTCGAGAGCTGCTTCGAGCCCTGCTATGCATGCTTCGTACTCGGCAATGTTGTTGGTAGCTTCGAATTCTAGGCGGATGGCAATGGGAGTGTAGATGTCTTTTGGATCGACAAGCAATACCCCTATACCAAAACCATGTTTATTGGCGGCGCCATCGAAAAAAAGTTGCCACTTATTTTCCTCGGTTGCAGTACAAATTAATGCTCGTCGGGGAACTGTACGTCTTCCCCCTTCACTTCGTCACACGGGAATTCGGCAAGCTGGTCACTGAACACTTTCCCCCTGACGGATTTTAGTGTGACGTAAGTGATATCATAGCCGGCGAGCATGAAGTACCATTTGGCTATTCTTGTTGACATGAAAGGCTTCTCGAAGATGTAGCGGAGCGGGTCCACCTTTGCTACTAGCTTGATCGGAAAAGCTTCCATATAGTGTTTGAGCTTTTGAGTGACCCAAACCAATGCTGCACATGACTTCTCTAAGACAGAGTAGTTCTTTTCGCCTCCTTGGAATCGGCGACTGACAAAATAAATGGCGTTCTCCTTTGTGGACTCTCGTTGCTCTTGTGCTAACATAGCCCCTAGGGCTTCATCATTGACAGTGAGATAGAGCAACAGAGGTTTCTCCTTGTGAGGCGGAACTAGAACAGGAGGGCACGTCAAGTAATGCTTCACTTGATCGAAGGCTTCTTGGCACGCGTCGGTCCATTCTAGAGCCACATTCTTCTTGAGTAGCTTGAAGATTGGCTCGCACATGGAAGTGAGTTGGTGCACAAACCGACTGATGTATTGTAGTATGCCCATGAAATCTTTAATCTCTTTCTGCGTCTTTGGAGGAGGCATGTCAATGATTGCCTTGATTTTGGAGGGGTCTACTTCAATTCCCCTTTCAGTGACCATATAACCAAGAACTTTGCCTTGGATAACCCCGAACGTGCACTTTTCAGGGTTGAGCCTCATCTTGTGTTGACGAAGCCTTTCGAAGACTTGCGGAGATCGATTAAATGTTGACCATCGGTCCCTTTGGAGTGAATGATCATGTCGTCCACATAGACCTCGATTTCTTTGTGAATCATATCGTGGAACAAGTCTGTCACGGCTCTTTGGTAGGAAGCCCCAACATTTCTCAACCCAAATGGCATGACTGTGTAGCAAAGGTACCCCACGGTGTTGTGAAGGCTGTCTTATGTTGATCTTCTCGGCCATGAGAATCTGATTGTACCCAGCGAACCCATCCACGAATGAGCGAACCCGTCGTAGGCAGCAGTGGATTCGATAGCATGTCGATATTAGGGAGTGGAAAATCATCCTTGGGGAAGCTTTGTTTAAATCCCGGAAGTCAAGTCTACACAAACTCGAACTTTTCCGTTTGCCTTCCTGACTGTCACAATGTTGGCTAACCATGTCGGATACTCGATAACCTTGATGAAACCCACACTGAGGAGCTTCTCAATCTCTTCTTTGACCTGCAGAGACCATTCTGGCTTGATCTTTCTGAGCTTCTGCTTTACTGTGCTCCGCTACCTTTCTGTCCAAACCCGGCATATCTTTGTATGACCATGCGAACACATCCACGAACTCCTGTAGTAATGCAGTCAACCTGTCTCTGTCGTCCCCTTTGAAGAAGCTTCCAATCTTAGTTTCTTTTGGCTCTTCTTCGGTACCCAGATTAACAACATGCAATTCTTCGTCAGCCTTTGGACCATTCTCACCACGACTACGGACTTGTTGAGCAAGTTCATTTAAGTATGTTTGTTTTTCGTGTCTATTTCATCATAATTTGAATCGTTATTAACTTGTTCTTTAAATTCATTATTAGTTAATTCATCATTTATGATGTTTGCAATCTCAGGGTACTCAGAAATATCAAATTTTCATTAGCAAAGAAAGGAAACACACGCTCGGCTATGGCCTCCAAATCCTCTTGGGGTGAGGGTATTAGATACACTCTCGGACTCGAAAGTAAGTGTGAGCTGCTCTTCCTTTGTTGCTGTGCGGGGTATGCAACCCATTTCTTGGACTAAGAATTCTTCGGATACCACGGGCCCTTTTGTTGAATACCAATTGTTGATCGGCTCGGAGCTTGGCGGGATCTCACTGAGAGTCTCGTTTATGATGACGGTGTCATGGATGGCGTTAACTTGGCATTCATTCATCATGGCAAGCTCTTCGAACATGGAGGCTAAATCTGTCAGTTCTTCCCCCACGTGATTTCTGTCTCGGATCTCTCTATGGTTATCTTCCTTCCCCACCATTCACGGGGCGACATGGGAGTTGGTTCCCTTTCGGATATCTGGATCTCACAATCGGAGAAGATTTCGAGGCCGGGCTTTTTGACACCTTTATTGTTAACCCACGGCTCGGGAAAGATCATGTATGGAACATCTTCCCCTTGGCGGACAAAATAACCATTCAACGTCTTGCGGTAAGGCCTTAGATTAGGGACTTCATAACGACGGCCTTCTTTACGAGCTCGGGCCTTTTCGTTCTTGATCGCTTTCTCTTGTTTCAAGTCTTCTTTGGAAGGCTCGTACCCCCAAACCGAATGTGTTCTTGATCCGTTTCCCCCTTCTTTGTCAATGGCGTTGATCGAGACGCCGGAGAGAGTGGAGTCTGGTAGACCATGCTGAAATTGGTGGACGGGCTCACCTTTTCTGTGGATAGTGACGTTTTCAGCCATTACGGTCACTATTTCATCACCATTTCGGATCTTGACACATTGGTGGAGAGTTGACGGTACGGCATTAGCACTGTGAATCCATGGTCGACCCAAAAGTAAGTTGAACGAGGCCGGGATATCCAGCACTTGGAATGGAACGGGACATGACCATGCTCCCAAACTCAATGTCTATTTCGATCATACCCATGACTGTACGGCGGTGCTGTCATAACCTCGGATTACTTGAGTAGAAGGCTTCAAATCGGAATCCTTAAGCCCCAGTATGCCCATGATTCTACCAGGCATGAGATTGAGTGCGGAACCACCATCCACTAAGACTCTTGAGACGGGCCTCCCCCTTGCTCGTACCTTGAGGTAAATAGCTTTGTTGTGGTCGGAACCAAATGGTGGAAGGTCCATATCAGCAAATGTGATGACGTTGCCAAAATGAATGTGACCGATCATTGCCGTGAGGTCCTCGGGAGTAGTATCGGGAGAAACTGATGTATCATCGAGATTGCGGATGACAAGATCTCGGTGTTTCTTTGAGGATGCAATGAGGTCCCAAATAGAGATGTTGGCTTGAGTTTTCTTGAGTTGGACAAGTAGAGGATCTTCGGGAGTGTTGTGAGCTTGCGGCCTTTGAGAAGAGGAGCTCGGTGCGGAAGTGGAAGGGTTGCTTGCTATGACTCGACCGGATCAAGTTAGCATGTTGACGTTCCCATCTTGCTTCTTTTTCCTATTCTCTAGTACTTCCCTCATTACCTCATCGTAAGTCACTACATAACAAGAATTGTCAAGTTTATTCATAACATTGGGGCCCCCATTCACAATTGGGATTGAATGGGTGGTCCCCTCGAGTTCACCTATCTCTATTACATTGACATGCTCGTCATTAGTCCACTACAAATTCTTTCTTATCTATGAGATCTTGAATGACATTGCGGAGAACGAAGCAATCCTCGGTGGTGTGGCCACTATATTGGTGGTAGCCACATATTTGTGGTGAGCATGATTGGGGTGGATCGTCTTGGGTTGGTACCCTTGCACGGGTGTGACTTGACCCTTTGCCTTGAGGACCTCGAACACTTCGGTTTGAGTCATGCCTTGGAGAGGCGTGTAGACATGGTCACTTCGGGACTTCTTCCCTTGAGGTGGAGGAACCTTTTTGTAATTTCCCTTGTCAATAGTGACGGCGTTGACCGAGGCCTCTTTTGTGGAGTTGGAAGCGGCCTTGTAGCGGTAAGTACGAGTGGCCTTCTTAATCTCCTTGAGCAAGTCATCCATGCGTACCCCCGCCTCATACATTTGGGAGAAGTCGGAGTAGCAAGCCCCACTTAGGTGAGTGCGGAGATCAATCTTGAGACACTTGAGAAATATGTCCATTTGCTCTTTTGTGTTCGGCCCTCTCAACAATTTCAGAGAGTTTATCATTCCATCTCCTTATGAAGTCGATGAAGGACTCATTGTCTCGTTGAGTAGTGTTCTCTAGCTCTTTCCTTGTGGGCCGGTGAGTGGTGTTGCCTTGGTATTGGTTCTTGAAGGCAAGCATGGCGGAGTCCCAATCAAGACGGACAGTGAGCGGGAGAGTAGCATACCAATCTTTTGCCGCCCCCTCGAGAGTGAGAGGAAAGCATTGAGCCATCACCTTGGGGGAGACCTTCTTCGGAACCATTGCCCAAATATAAGTCACAATGTGAGCCATAGGACAAGAGTTGCCCTTGAATTTGCTTATGTCGGGCATCTTGAACTTATCGGGAAGAGCGGCCATAGTACTCATGAGGATGGATGATTGATAAAGGCTTGTGTCGGAGCCTTTCCCCATGTTGAGCCCGTTGAATTTTTGGTCGATGTAGGCCATGATAGAATCCACCATTTTGGGCTCATTGTTCTCGGAACTCGGCTCCCCGATTTTCTTGGTGCGGGTGTTGACATAAGGACTTTTGAACAAACCCTCGGTCCATTCGGATTCATCATCATTGTTCTTGTTCTTTCCCTTGGCAAGGTTAGTGAGCTTTTCTTTCATTAGCTCCATCTCGGCCTCGTGGGCCTCCCTTTGGCTGTCGAGGTGGGATTGCCAAATGTCGTCTTTGCTTTGTGCCTCCTTGTTAAGGGTGGAGACTTGCTCTTGGAGGAGTTGGACCATGGTTGAGAGCTGTTCGAGAGACATGGTGTTGCTGCTGTCGGTCATGGTTGATGTTGGAGCTGTTGGAGTGATCTCTTCACGGACTAACCGATTTGCTGAATCCCGGTAGACTCTGTAAGTACCAATTGAACCTATATTGCAGAGAGGCCCTTGTCAGTCTTGAGTAACACTTGCGGTCCATGAAGAGGCTTAGAACACACAGTTGGGCACACGACTCGAACCACATAAGAAAAGACTCTTTTTTTTTTTTATAAGTCAGGGAATGAATCCCTTTTTGGGGTTTCTAAGAAAATAATGAATCGTCACACTAGTATATAGACCATCTCGCGGTCCCATATACTCATCGGATTCCATCGCGCTTGTGAATCCTACATGTATCGGGATTAAACTAAATTAATGTAGTAAAGCATACATGCAGGGACGGATTTTTATTTTTCGTCCAAAATAACCACTTTTGGGGACGGATTTTTATTGCGTCCGTTTCAACAGTTGGCATGTATGATTTAAAGACATTAGTTTAGGAAATCTCGGTACATGGAAACGACTTGAGTCACGGAGTGTTAGACCCTAACTAGAATTGTGTGGTTTGTGCTCAGCTTGAATATGAGGCTCAAAGGTCACCCCCGGCATGTAGTCTTGAACTACGCCACGGGCTGAGGTTTACCGCTTCGAAAGAGCCAAGGTCTGAGTGCTGATGTGGGACGCGCGCGCATGGCGCAATGCTTATGGGAGGCGCGCGCTTCTGGGGCACACCTGTCAGAATGTCAGACTTTGGACTCAGGGGATTGCCCTGGTCCTATGTTCATATTGTAAACCACGGCTTTAGGCTAGAGCGCTGTGAATTATCCTAGGATGTCTAACTTGTTTTAGAGTCGCCACCTATGTTTTGAGGAAACATAAGAAAACCTATTGATTGTAGCCTAAGTTTGATTACGAAAACAGAGGATTCTTGTTTTGAGGTTCGGGGGTTAGATTACGAGATGGGAAGTACCGAAACACCTATCTCGCCCAACTAAAGTTGGTCTTGCTTGATCAAATCTACATGAATAACAACGTTCTTCTTCTTCTCTTTAAGTCATGAAAAGGGGGTTTAAAATAGAGTTTGGAATGTAGGAGATAACTCCTTAACCAACCTCAATGAGATGAGGTGATCATTAGAGTCATGTCCCAAAATGATTTGGGTGATTGCACATTTGATTAGAGTAAAAGAGAGAGATGAGATGAAGTAGAAAGAAAGGAAAAGATGTACTTTTACCTACAATTCGAAGACCTTCAAATGTTGCTTGAAGAAATCCTTGGAGAACCTTTAGAAAGTGATTTTGTATAGTTTTTTTGTAAGTTCAATCTTCGATCTTTCGGTTGGTTTTCGATCCTTAAAAATGGAGGTAAAGAGAGGTTTTTATAGGTGAAAGAGGGGTGTTTTTGGTGCCAAAACTCAGTCACCAAGAAATCCTTCCCGGGCAAAATCCTGTAATTGAGCAAGGGAGGAATCCTGGCCAGAAATCTGTAACTGACGCCCAGAGGCGCGCGCTTCCTGCTTTGGGGCGGGAGGCGCGCGCGCCTGGCTCCTCCTGTCGGAGGCGCGCGACTCAGAGAAGGCAATTTTGACAGAATGGACTAGAAAGTCAGCCCTGTCATTCAGTTTAGTCCCTGGACTTAACGAAGTCAGTCAGGAACTTAACGGAAGTGACAGAAACTAACGAGAAACACTTAAAATGGGGATAAACACAAAATCAAATGTGCAATCGGGGTGAGCGGTCCAAGGCGGGGTGTCTACAGAGCCCCTCGGCGACGTGGACTGCAAAGCAAAACGCGTCTACGAAAGTTAAAAAACACCCGTCGAGGACATCACCAAGAAAAAGCAAAGACTCGATGAAAGCAGGAATTTGAAATTGTGAGAGATAGTGGTGCGCTCCCTGTGTGAGCGGCTTTCGTTGATAGAGGGGGTGGCATGATCCGTTAGGTGAACCTGCCGGCTGAATGTTTTGAATGAGGCCGTTAGTGAACGGTTTGATGAATCCGTTAGTGAATCCGTTTGATGAATCCGTTAGTGAATCCGTTGGATGAGTCCGTTGGTGAACCCTTGTTGACGAATCCGTTAGTGAATCCGTTTGATGAATCCGTTAGTGAATCCCTTGGATGGGTCCGTTGGTGAACCCTTGTTGACGAATCCGTTAGTGAATCCTTTGATGAATCCGTTAGTGAATCCCTTGGATGAGTCCGTTGGTGAACCCTTGTTGACGAATCCGTTAGTGAATCCGTTTGATGAATCGTTAGTGAATCCCTTGAATGAGTCCGTTAGTGAACCCTTGTCGACGAATCCGTTAGTGAATCCCTTGGATGAGTCCGTTGGTGAACCCTTGTTGACGAATCCGTTACTGTATCCGTTTGATGAATCCGTTAGTGAATCCCTTGGATGAGTCCGTTGGTTAACCCTTGTTGACGAATCCGTAAGTGAATCCATTTGATGAATCCGTTAGTGAATCCCTTGGATGAGTCCGTTGGTGAACCCTTGTTGACGAATCCGTTAGTGAATCCGTTTGATGAATCCGTTAGTGAATCCCTTGGATGAGTCCGTTGGTGAACCCTTGTTGACGAATCCGTTAGTGAATCCGTTTGATGAATTCGTTAGTGAATCCCTTGGATGAGTCCGTTGGTGAACCCTTGTTGAAGAATCCGTTTAGTGAATCCGTTTGATGAATCCGTTAGTGAATCCCTTGGATGAGTTCGTTGGTGAACCCTTGTTGACGAATCCGTTAGTGAATCCGTTTGATGAATCCGTTAGTGAATCCCTTGGATGAGTCCGTTGGTGAACCCTTGTTGACGGATCCGTTAGTGAAATCCGTTGATGAGGCGTTAGTGAACCTTTGAGGACGAATCCGTTAGTGAAATTCGTTGATGAAATATTGCTTTGGAGTCTCGTGCCACTTGGAGTCACACTTGAATTTCTTTTGAATTGTGGGGTGCGGGCACAGTTGACCGCGACCAGAAAAATGTTCCTGCTGGGGATGAAATGTTGAGATTGACTCTTGAGGGGGGTGTGGCACCCGTGACAGAACTTAGGGAGTTCGGAATCCGTGGGGAAACCTTGATACGATGCATGGATTCTTGCATGGGAGACTGCTTCTGAACCTGCCTGATGATGGGAAGAGCGCGCGTCCGGGCCTCGTTGTGGGACGCGCGCGCCTCAGATGAGTATGACGGGAGGCGCGCGCCTGGCGCATAAGTTCAGCATATTTAAACAGGCTGTTCGCTGTTTTCGGCCAGTTTTCAAAAATTTGAAGAACCCTCCAAATTCCAAGCCCAATTTTCGTAGAGAAATCACCTCAAAACACTTTCTTGCTGCTCTAGGATCAATTCCGTCAAAGAAACGATGTCGGATCGTCAGCAATCACCTCCGTTTGAGATGCCACAGGGCGAGGAGCCCGAAATTGGGGTGAAGCCATGGACCCGAGCTTGCTTACTTTCCGGCCTCATACCCATATTTCTCACTTCGTGACTTCGGGTTTGTAAGAATGCCTCACCTTTCTTGTCGATTTCGGGTTTCATGAAGTTCTGTTTTCTTTACCCGAAATATTTGCTGCAGCAACTTTATTGATCATTCTTTGCATGTTGTTTGTTGTTGCTGATTTGTTGTAAGAAACATGTTGGGATGTCCATTTTCATGTTCACACACTTGCTTGTACATTGTTCTGCCATGAAATCTCTGTGTTGAGTTCATCCGTTTTCTAGCAGTCATGGTGATGAAATTTTCGTTATTCCTTGTTCTTTTTCAGGAGTGGAGCTGCCTATCGGAGATTCGAGGCGGAGCTCATGGTCCAGTGGCATTTGGAACAAATTGCCCGAAAATGTGAGGGCTCGAGTTCAGGCTACCCACTTTGGCCTTTTTATCATTAGTCTGCCGGCACTGAAGAATGACCCGGACGTTATTCAGGCTTTGAGAGAGAGATGGTGGGACACCACCCATACTTTTCATTTGCCCATGGGAGAGGTCACGATGACGCCCACAGACTTTACGGCATTGACTGGTCTGCCGTTTGCGGGGGAGCCTGTCCCTTGCGTTTTGAGGGGGACCCTTAGGACTGCCGACGAGCTGTTGGCTCTCGTTGACTTTGCTTCCCGGTGAAGAATTTCCGGGTCACTTGGGGGAGCATCCGCCGATATTTAGCATTCTTGCAGCTGAGCCTCTGGGTGTCACTGCTGAGCGGGTAGATGCTGTGGCCCGTTTTTATATGGTACTTGCTGTCTATACCTGTTTGCTAGTGGAGGGTCCTCCGCCTCTTTGGCTTTGCTTGACTTGTGGTAGACTTGGACCAGGCCGGTCATTACAACTGGGGTGCAGGGGGCTTGGCTGCTTGTTATCATGGTATGGATCTGACTAGCCGCTCGACACCAACCTCGGTCACGGGTTTCAGCCTGTTGTGGGAGGTAATACTGCTTTCCCTTTTCTTTTCGGCTTCTTGTCATTGCTTTACTGTATCTTTGAACTGTCATTTAATTCTTCTCTTGCCTCTGTTTTGCAGCTATGGGCCTTTGCTGTTTTGGAGCTGAGGAATTTAAGATCAACAGAGAAGGTCAGCCCCAGTATCCGGACTGCGTGAGTGGTCATATAGGGAGAGGAACATGAGGACCGGCACTGCTCCCATTAGCCTGCTTTCAGCTCGGCGCCACTTGGATTCTTTGAGGCCGGAGGCTGTCGCATTTTCTTTGTTTCCGTGGAGAGGCTATTTATGCCTTTGTTGAGCATACCCTGATTCCCACCCGTTCGAGGCTCCTGATGAGCTCAGTGGAGTGCATGGTGATGTACCTTGGAGAGAGAGTGTTTGGCAGCATAGTGGTCAGGTGACGGACTTCCACCACCTCTTAGGCCGGCGGTTCCTGATGTTCCGCCTTTCTGTCCTCGTAATGGAGGGCCTTCAGAGGTCGAGGTCGACGGGCAGTCTATCTTGCGGGGGTTGATGCTGTCCCTTTCATTCATCTGGAGCAGGATTACGGTTTATTCCGGGAGCATAACCTCCAGCAGGGTTTCATGTTCACTGATCCGAGGGAGACACATGTTGCTCCGCAGACTTCGGCCCGATTCTATCCCACCGGTGCTGGATATTGCTTCGATCCTCCTTTGCCTCCTCCCTACTACACTTATTCAAACTTCGGGGTCTTTGAGGAGCAGAGGGAGATTGTTCCAGAGGATATGTCACCGGAGAGAGAGCCTCCCGCTCAGGCGGCTGTGGTATGTTTTTCTGGCCATCTTTGCATTTTCGCAGTTCCAGTCTTGTTTTCCTGTCCTTTGTATTGATGTAATTTCCTTTCCCTGTTCTTTGTTGCAACAGGTGCCCGTAGCTGCTTATAGGCACTTGGGTAGGCAGGAACAAGGAATGAGGCGGAGGCTCCGCCAGCTGGAGGAGAGGGTGCTGGAGCTGTGCAGGGATATTGCTGCCATGACTAGAGATGCTTGCCGGTGCTGTCTCTGGTGCTGCGAGAGGAGCTGCCCGAGGTGCTCGGGGCATGGGACGAGGCTGCAGGGATGCTGCACTGGACATTGATGAGGCTGTCTCTTCAGCGAGGCAGTCGCTGAGCAGGAGTCTGAGCCACGGAGGTAGCCATAGTAGGAGCCTGAGCCGAGAGGGTAGCCAGAGCCGGGGCGGCGCCAGTTCATCAGGGAGAGCTGCCAAGAGGACCCGTCCTGATGTTGTGATTGAGACATCTGAGCCTGAGGATGATGATGATGATGATGATGAGGATGATGATGACGATGAGGAGACCGAGAGCGGTAGCAGGGGGTGAGCACAGTATTGGTGATGACGTGCCCGAGTTTGTTGTGGCTGAGAGGATGAGGGATTTGAAACACTTTTACTTTTGCCTGTAATAACATTTAACATGTATTTACAATCCTATTTATTTTACTACTCATTTTATGTTCTATTAACGACCGATCTTAGATGTCGACCCTTTACAAACAAATGTGTGCCCAAAGGATGCTTGTTGTCGATGCTTGAACTCCTTTTTGTGCTGGGATCTGATTTTGCTGCAGGTTGGATATGTTGAAGTGCTTGGGTTCTGTTCTGAACTGACAAGGGCTGTTTCTGTCTGAATGCTGTCAAAGGCGTGCGCGTCGGGCCTTGCCTGTGGGAGGCGCGCGCGTTGTGCAGCCTTGGTCGGATGCGCGCGCTTCGGGACTGCTGAATTACAGCCCCTTTCTTTTTCTGATCAGAACGTTCCAACAGCTATAAATTTGAACCATTCTCGACCAGAATGGTCACACAGCATTCGGTTGCAAACACTTTCTCCTCCTAAACACAAAATTCTTGTCATAATGGCCCAATGACTTTCTCCTTTGAAGTTAAGGTTTCCGTCCCCGAGGGTGAGAAGTCAGTCCCAATGGTGGACGCCGTTCCAGCTCTTGTGGGTCCGTCTTGATGGTGGAGAAGCGTCCGAGCGTTTTTGATCGTTTGGGAAGGCTCAATGACGATGTTGTTGACCCGTGAGACCGGTGGTTCATGTGCGGGACTATAGACCCCGTCATTTTCCAAAGAAGAAGAAAGGTAAGGGAAATTCCTCATATGTGTGGAAGCGTCCCATGGCTGTCCCCGCTAAGGCTCCGCTTGATAAGGGTAAAGGGAAAGCCGTTGATGAAGCTCCGTCCCGTCCTAGCGCTTTCTCCCGTCTTGGCGGTCCCAAGAATGTTCCGTCCCCATCCAAGAAGATTAAAGGGCATAACAAGAAAATGGGTTCCCAAACCTAGAAAGATTAGATTTTTCTTTGTACCCAAGAGATTGCATTAGACCACTTTGTTTTAGGATTTAATGTTTTGATGTATTTTGTTGCTCAATAAATCCGTTGTAATGGTTTGAATAATTCATTGAATGAATAAGAATTGCATTTGTTATTTGAAGTGAATTGGTATTTTTGATATGTTTTAGACCGCACCCGAAGGTTGCCTACGTTCCTCCAGTTGGGAGGCTCAGGTACTTCGTAGTTCAAACAAACAAAGACCATTTTTTTTTTTTGTGTGCACCCTGTTTTTTGCCTAGACCGCCCTTTCGGGTTTTCAATCTAGCGGGTTCTTTTTTGCCACGTGCTCTAATTTTTGCCTAGGCCGCCCTTGCGGGTTTTCAACCTAGCGAGCGATTTTT